>RJWM01000006.1:0-371588 GCA_004363535.1 Dasyprocta punctata
TTGGAACACTGAAGAATTTTTCAGTTCCTCAGATAAAAATACAAATTACCACATCAATGTCAACACTGAAGAGAATTTTTAGCGTCTAAATATTTCAGTAATTAAGGTGACCAAGAGCACTTCAGTGTCTTGTTAAGCACTTTGTAAATTGAGTCTCTTCCTCATTTTACTTATTGCCTCTAGAAGTCAAGCACTGAGTTTAGAGCCCCAAAGACTACAACTGAACCCCAGTTATCACTCACTACTTTGTAATACCAACCAAGTTTCTTATTCTCTCTAAGCCTGGACTATCTTGCATATAAAATATGAATATTTTTATATACCATATTTAGACAAATACAGTATATAAAGTTTGTGAAACTCAAAAAGGAAATGGAGGTGATAGTACTTTATAAATTACAAATTATCATTTAAAGATTATGTTGAATAGACGAGCTATTGGTGGGTATCTTTTGATGATTCTTGCCCATGTTCCACTAACCATACCAACAGTTGGGTTGTCCTGGCCTGACCATCACTCAGTCCTTGGCAGACCTTCCACAGCCTGAATCCAGCACTGGGTGGAGCATGAATGAACTAAAACCAAATCAAATCTCACAGATCTCCTAGTAATTAACATTCCAGAGTTGTTTTCAGGGACAAAAATTTTAATTTCATTGGTTTCAGTCCTTAAACTACAAGGAATGTCTGTTTCATATATTTTATTAAGTTATTTGTGAACAGCTCATAGTAAATGATACAACAAAGGTTTATGCATTTCATAAAAAATGTACGTAAATATTAACGTTCTTTGCTCAACTTGTAGAAAACGCTTGTAAAAAGTGTTCCTTTGCTCCTTGGATTTCAGTAAAGATATTTTATTCTTCCTACTAAATCATTTCAAATTATGTTCAATGACAGTGGTGTATGCTATATATCCTGCCAGTTGATAGCTAGACTACAGTGGCATTCCTCCAGATCCTCGTTTTTACGTAAATGATTTTAAAACACATTCTCCACATTATAGCCTAGTCTCATACTGGCCCACTGAAAAATATATGATTCCATATAATGCAAATAATATTATGATGAGAAAAAGTTACCAAGGTATCAAAATGGTGTTATAAAGACTTACTGTAAAATCCATATGCTCACTTTGAAAATATTCCAAACAAGCCCTAGAAACTGACAGTTTAATGTGGTAATGAAAAGGTCAGATCAAGAAGCAGGAAGGCTCATGAAACCAAAGCCTATGCAAAAAAAAATAGGTGAAAGAATATCACAACTCCTGCAAAGAATTCTGCATAACACAAGGCCCAGATTTCTGGCCCTAAATCTAATATATCTCTATTCATATCAAATATAAAAGGTTTGTATTAGAAACGTCTGAAAAGTGGAAAAATATAGGTATTGTATATTCCACTAATCCAAAACAATGGAAATTACAACTGCAAAATACCTTCTTTGAAATTAATAAATATAAAGAGTTGAATTTTAAATATACAAATATGACAAAATGTTAGATTTACATCCGTCATTTAATCCAGCTAATTTGGTGAAAACTCTCTGTATGATTCTGGAATGTTTTCTACAATTTGCTTCAGATATTTAAAAATAATGTTGCAGGTATAGCTATTGATTTATAGATTTATGTGGTGCTTTTTTTAGTTGAACTTTTAAAATAATTTTTGCTTAAATAAGTATTACTTCAAATGTGCATTTCTAACAGAAACTTGAAGGATTTGATAAGGCTCCATAATTACTTAAATTTATAGCCTATTACAATATCATCCCTATACTGGGTTACATTTCCATACTCTAGATGAAAAAATTGAGGCAGAAAAGGAAGAACTTTGATTCATAACATTCAGTGATTGAATCCAGCAACAAAACACATTTTTCCAAATTCTTTTTCCTATAATAGTTTGCTGGAGCTGCCTTAGAAGACCTTGCACTGGGCATGATCAATTTTGACAAACAACTAACTACTTTTAAAAACAAGAATTTGCCTGCTGGAACTCTTTGTAATTGGCATGAGTGAAATCAAAAGGCAATCAGACTAAATAAGCTTGGCTGGGGATGCATGAAAATTTTGACTATAAAACTCTGAAACACAAACATTCAACTGTTCAGCAGGAAAAAAATTAAAAACTTCAACATGTCTCTCAATCCAATAGAAATCAAAATAAACAATAACAGAGTCACAAGATGCTTCCAGACTGGCCTGGATAAAAGAAGTCATTAAGATGCAATATAAAATAATGGAGGCAAAGCCCTCTCCTTGCAATTGGACAAAGAACCCCAGGTAGCATGTCCTTTGCCTTCCAGTTTTTCCCACTAGGAGAATAGCTACTGACTAATCTGCTGCTGAATGCAGACTCCAGTGTGAAGTTGTTGACAATGCTCTCTGTCCCAAACCCCCTTTAAATAAGAGTCAACAAGGTTTTTAATCAGACAGTTTCTGTGAGAAAAAGCACAGCAAAAGCTAAAAGGACCACCGAAATCACAGACAGAATGTGGGATTTTCCAGGATTCTTCTGCCCTAGAGAGACAGAGAGGCTGAACAGAAAGAGTGAGTTTTAAGCATTCTTTGGTTTGTGGCTACTTCTAAAGATCCATAGATGTTTTGCTCAAAAATTATTGATTAATTCTTACAGCAACATTGAAAACAAAGTGCACTCAAGAATTGACATTTTTTCAATTCTAAAATTGAAGGACTGTTCTCACTCAAAAATTATCCTATCAGGTTGGGGATTTAGCTCAGAGGCTCAAGTGCTTGCCTGGTAAGTTCAAAGTCATGAGTTCGAACTCTGGTACCAAAAACAAACAAAACAAAACAAAACAAAATTATCCTATCAATTGAGAATTACAAAAAAAGTATAAAATATAAATAGCACAGAGACAAATCAAATTATGCTAAACAGACTATTATAAAATTCTATCACCTAATTTGAGAGCCACTCAAGAAAATTGTCTATTCATGTATATGTTATTATTCTTTTTGTTACAAGTGCATATCTTCTTGGAAGGAAACTCTCCATAAAGATCTCAGACTCATCAACCTGATAAGCTAAACACCTTAGGGGATAACCTATTACAATTCCTTCTCCCTTTAACAGAAAATGAGACAGGGTCAATGAGCCAAATTCTAACCTTTGACATGATAATTTCAAATAGAAAGTAAATCTCTTAGCAGGGCGCTAATGACTTGTTAAAAAATATATATTGCTGGATCTTCCTCTTTCATTACAGACATTTTTAAAACTTTTCTCATTAACTCCAAATGAAACCAGATATGACACCCCACAACTTGATACCTAAATATCAGAGGTCATGTGTACATACAACAAGTTCTTCATGATTATGATTTTCACTCATATTTTTTTGTATTTTATTATTCCTTAAAATAAGTTTAGGGCTGGGAATACAGCTCAGTGGCACAGCACCTGCCTAGCAAGCTTGTGGTCATGAGTTCTAGTTCTGGTACAAAAAGAAAAAAAAGTAAGTTTTTCAAAGTTGTTTGTGGAAAATACAGTGTGCATGTGCATTTGTGTGTATTTGTTTACATGTATGTGTGAACTATCATAAACCCAAAGGAAATATGAGTATATAACTTTTGTAGCATTTGTAGAGAACAAGAATTAGTTTTCATGGCTTCATGTAAAGAATTTTCACTTTTTAAATCATTGTGACGTTTGAATGGGAAAAGATCTTAAAATTTCTCAGTGGTTTTGGTGCATGTAACATAAATAACACCAAATGGTTGTGCTTTCTTCTCGTAGAGAATATACAGACTTCATGAGCATGAGCCAACACAGTAGAATGTGCCAGGCCACAGGTCTTTCTTCACCCCACGAAGAGATTCCATTTGATAACTAATCTTCATGTCAAATAAATCTAAGTCATAAAAGGCTATATGTCCATAAAGTTGAAGAGTCAATATACAGTACATAGCACGATTTCTGCAAATCTTTGGAAGGAGAATGGAAGCTTGTTTGCTAAGTAATTATAGAATCCTAAAACTCAGAACCACCTTATCCAACACCCTTATGTCAAAGGTGAGAAACCTCAGGCCTAGGGAGTGAAAGTGGTTTCTTGTGTTACAGATGAGGAAGCACGATTCATAATCTGAACTCTGAAGATCAGTTTCCTGGAGTTCTCTAGTCTTTCTTCTGACCGACCAATTCAATGAAGGGGGATTAAGTAGATGATCTATTGTGGTGCTTCTCAAAAGCAGAATATGGCCTAGATGTTTACTCAAAATTCTTTTTCATCTATGATTCTTGATTGGTATCCAACTATCACATCGAGTTGAACTCATAGGTTTATAAAATAAGCCTAAATTCCAACCTCTGTAGATTATTATTACTTAAAATATGCTTTTGTTCCCCCGACTTCATAATTCTTCTTAGTTCTATCTATAATTTAAAGTACATATTAAATGTCATCTCCTCTGTGATAATTTCCTTGCAGCTCTCAACCATAAAGGGAGCTTTACAAGGCCTAGATTATCTAATTTATACCTCTTATTCACCATTTGTTTAGTACTTCTTTGCACTGATGTTATTTACACATGCACTTTGCCTACTTCACCATGTCTAAGGCACTTGGAGTTTAAATCAAAACAGTGACTCCTCCTGAATTGCACTTGTAAAAGTGCAACATTTTTCTTTTGGGTAACTCCATCAGTCCCTTTGAAATCACAATCTGACTTGTACAATAGTGGATTAGTTGTAGATCTGAATCCTTCAACAACCAAGAGGCCCTAATGTTTAGGATTATGCTTGATGTGTATTTGTTTGTTTGCTTGCTTGTATTAAAAGCAAGCACATTTGTTTCCCTAAGTATAAGTTTTAGGAAAATTACACACAGCATGCCTGGCATATAGTATGTGCTCAAAAATGCATAACTGCATTGTATGGCAAAAATTCCACTGTGATAACATTGACCCTCTCTTTAAAGGATGCGCACTATTCTGTGGCATAAATAAGCCCTCTTCATTCAATCAGGCATTTTATTTCTGGTTTGGGGCCACTACTACAAACAAAGCTTCAATAAGTTGTCTCACCTTTTTATTTCTGTTATAATATATACATCTCCAAAAGTCAACATGCTATGAAAGCTATGGAATAAAAACCACAAATCTTCTGGAAAAAATATGGTTGTAAGACACTGCATTCAAAAAAATGCATAAAGAAAATCAATGTGCTTATATATGAGAAAAGAAAAGAAACTTAAAAACAAAAATTTTAATTAATTTTTATTATAAAATATGTCACATATATGCAATACACATCCAAAATGTTCTCCAAAGTCTTATATGCTCAAACATAGTGCTTTTGGAAGATTATTGAATCATGGGACACTATAGTCATTACTGGTTTAGTCAACTGATGAGTTCATAACTGAATGTGCTGTGGTCATTGGAAATGGGTCACAGGGGAATGGTCTGGAGGGTTGTATTCTATCTTCTCTCTTTTCTCTTTCCTGGCTGCCATGGGTTGAGCAGCTTTCCTCTGCCATGCCTTTCTGCCATGCTGTTTCTGCCTTGGAGTCAACCAATCATGAACTAAATCCTCTGAAACCATGAGCCAAAATAAACCTTTCTCTTCCTTTAATTTGCAGGTGTCAGGTATTTTGTCCCAATGATGGAAAAGCAGTTAATACATTAATTTTAATTTTCACTATAAACTACATATTGTGTATGTGTTGTACATTTTATAATTAAAAATTTCCATTTTTATAGGTCTTTTTTAACATGCACTATTTTTCTGAGTTTTTTGAATGTTGTGTATTTAGATATGCACAGATAGTACAAAAATTATGGCACTTATCATTAAAGAAGACCTGAGATATGCTTGACAAATAAGACATCAGAAGCATTTCAGCTTGTGAGTTATCATGAAATGGTGGAAGGAGGGTATCAGATGGAACATTGTAATACCAGGTGTGATTCACATAGTATGCTGAACTATACTGGGGCTAATTGAGCTATCTCTGTTTTGGGTTTTACTATTCAGCTTGGTTCAGCTGGGTGCAGTATCCTGATATCCTCTGCTATCTCCTTCACAGGAAATTGTGTATATACCAAAGGAAAAATAAATCAAATTTTTG
Source organism: Dasyprocta punctata (assembly GCA_004363535.1). NCBI lineage: Eukaryota > Metazoa > Chordata > Mammalia > Rodentia > Dasyproctidae > Dasyprocta > Dasyprocta punctata. The sequence continues at coordinate 6,094 of RJWM01000006.1, forward strand.
GATAAATGCAAGAATATATTTGAGTCTAATGGTATATATTCCAAAATATCTTTTCAGAAACACTATACTGAACTGAGGGGTTGAGGTATGACTCATTGGTAGAGCAGTTCTTAACATGTGCAAAGTCTTGGGTTTAACCCTCTACAGTGCAAAAAATACACACACACACACACACACACACACACACACGCATGCATGCACAAGTTCCACCAACTTACTGTTTCACAATTCAATCTTAATCAGATTTTAGTACTACCTTCTATGAACCTCTGCTAATTTGATGTTTAAAGTATTACAGTCAAATTTTCTTGGCTAAATTATACTGCGAAATAAGTTAAATTATCTCTCTGGTGTCCAGGAGTAGAGATAAGGGTATATGAAAGGAGAATATACTGTTCTTCAAAGCCTGTGTGTCACCTTTTAACAGCTGAGGGGATGGCATTTGAAGTCTGTTGTGTGGCTAAACAATTCACAGTAATCTGAGAATTCAAAGTTTTTGAGGATATTAACACATATGTCACCATCACAAGTTTCAAGGTCCTCCCGGGTTCTGCTTAGAACCCTGATCTTGGAAATGGTTGCTAAGATTGAAATTTCAACCATCTCTGCACTGCCACTAAGCCAACAATAAAGTTCTAAGATTTATCCTTCTGGTTGCAGAAAGTAACATTTTCTTTGTATATTATCAAGAGAGTCTTCCAGCTTCCATAATTATTTTAAGTATTAATTACTTGTACCCTGTCCTTGTCTTGCTCTAGCAAAAGTGATCTGATTCCACTGGACTGACATTTCATGTTTCCCCAGAACTTTCCAAATGCCTGAGTTATTGCTCCTGGCAGTGAATTCCTATTTACTAGTGTCCTATGCCACTTTCCTACTGCTGAACGTTCAAACAACTACCCTTCTACCATATATGATGGAGTATCAAGAAAGTTGCACCTAGGGCCGGGAGTTTGGCTCAGAAGCTTAAGCGCCTGTCTGCCAGGTGCGAGCCTGTGAGTTCGATCCCCGGTGCCGCAAAAAAAAAAAAAAAAAAAAAAAAAAAAAAAAAAAAAAAAAAAAAAAAAAAAAAAAAAAAAAAAAAAAAAAAAAAAAAAAAAAAAAAAAAGAACACTCCATCTTAAAAAAAGAAAGTTGCACCTATCACCAGTGATGGAGTTCTCCCTCCAGCCAGCAAGTGATGTTGCTCCAAAATGTCATTTTATAGTCTAGTTTTTTGAATTGATATAACTGGAATTTAAATTGAGTTCCCTAGAAAACAGGTTGTAAGATACAACAATAGAAAGAATTAAAAATAAAGATTTGGCAGAGGAATAAGTTGAACTATAGTGTACAGTTGTAACAGAGACCTTCAGAGACCTTCAAGAAGCCCCAGAGTTTGAATGGTCCTTTAGTCTTCCAGAGTTGAAGCAAGAAGCTCGGGTCTTTACATACCCAGACACACCAGTTATTTGATGGCTTTATGATCAGTGTATAATCTTGAGCAAAGTACCACCTTTTGTTCCAGAGCACTTTTTAGAGAGATATTCAGTATTGAGGTGTCTGTAGTCAATGTGCCTCACAGGTGTGAAAAAGGGTACTTTAGACCTGAAGGGACAATCTGCACATGACCAAAGCATCCACTACATACTTCAACAACAGAAAATGACTAGCTGATTATTATTCATCTGAGTAGTTGGAAATGATATTCATAAAAATTAGTATAACAATCAGGTAGGAGAACAAATGATACAACTCAAGCAAAAATGTAGTCTGAATATTAAAATTATCAGAAAAGATGTCAGCAAAATCAACAGGTAGGATGATAAATTTAGTTATAGTATATACAGAAAAATAATGTCACATAGCCACTAGTAAATAAAAATAGAGAAGAGGCAAACGCACTGTAGCTCAGATACACTGTCTTACAAGATGTGTTCTGTCAGTTGCAAGACTTCTCCAGTCTTGAGTTTGCCTCCATGTTGCTCATAACCAGGAAACAGCAGTGATAGTGGGAGGTCATAGCTCCCCAAATGGATATCATTTTATGCAGTTCTGCCAACTACTCTTTCATTAGATCTCAGCTTTAACTAGGAAAAACTAGTAAAGAGAACAGATTGAAATCACTTGAACTCTCCTCCAATCTGACAGATATTAAGCAGTATAAATTATAGGAAGGATAAACTTCAAAATTCTGTGTTCTAAGTGACTCTAATGAGTTATCTAGATTTACCGTCCTTATTCAATTTGGTGAATAAACTAGTCAAAGACCACTGAGACCATCCAGTGCCCCTACTCATGTTTGCCATGCCAAAAAGATTCTTAACCATATTATGGAAGGAACAGTACTATTTCAAGTGAAGAAAGCCAGGAGAGGTGTTTTTTTTAATTTATTAAAGCCATGGATAAATTATCATGCTACAAAAGTATATAAAGTATTATAAATATAAATATTCTGCTAACCCACCCATAGCCAACTGTCAAATCTAATGAGAACTGGCAATAAAGCCTAACATGGTCTTTGGATTTCAGTAAGCACAAGCTCAAATCCTAGCTTTGCTTTGTTTTCATGGGCAAATTATTTAACTTTCTAAATTTTAGATGCCTCTTACATAAAATACACATATTAATGCTACTTGCTCCACAGAATTGTAGTAAGAGTTATTTTTCAATATCGAGAGCCAATAGCATAGCACCTAGCACTGAGAAAGTTCTAAACAAATGAAATCTATACTAATCAATGTTTTAATGTGATAATTATTATTATTTGTATTAATATTTGTCACTGTGTAAGCAATCTCTTTTCTCATTATTCTTGGGTTGTAAAGATTTAGTTAACAGAAGAAAGAGTTGGTTTGTTACTGTTTTAAATTGTGGCCCTCTAGAGGCCCAGCAACCCAACTGTGCTTGTTTAATGTGGTTTGTTCTGCACCATATGCGTGTGGGCTTTTAATAAATGCTATTTGATGATGATGATGAGTTTCTGGAGACAGAGTTGTGTTCAGCAGAGTTACTACATTATGCTTGGCCTAGCTTTCCACTGCTCAACTCCAGGAATGCTCTTGTGAGTAGTACAGAAACTTCTGAAATTTCCATCTGAGGTGAAGTGCGGCTGCCAGCAAGCCTCTTGGAGTCGTTAACCCTCACCCTTTTTCTTGTGACTCCTTCCAAACTGACTTTCAGAAGACTTTCTCAGCAGGCAGCCCTGGAGTTGTCAGCAGCATTGAACAGCAGTGCTATCAGCCATACTTCCCAAGAAAGCCAGCAAGACCAGCGGCTGAGTTCAGAGGACCCTCTCCCAAACTCCCAGTGCAAAACAAAACCAAGCACTTGCTGTCAATAGTCTATAATCTATACAAAATGAACTTACAGCTCTAGGGACTCAAAATAAAGTTTAAACTTTGTGGAAATGTTTGAATTAAAAGCAGTGATATATAAAACACTGAGCCTGAAAACTAGGATCAGAAGAGAAGACTTTTTCTCCCCATAACTTACATTAAAGTGACTGAGCAGTATGAATTATTTATCACCCACTGAGAATCATGCTTCCAAAAATTCCCAAGCTTTTTTCCATTGTTACTTCACTTTCCAACGCAAAATGGACACTTAAACTCAGTTTTGTCTTGATGCAGTCTCCCATTGCAATGAAACTATATTTATCAACAATCTGAATTGTCTTTTTTTTTCAGATTCAACCTTTCCTTAGCTTTAGAACATAAAATGTTTCATCTTGCTTAAAATATTAACATTCTTACTGACAAAATTGCCATTGTCTTGTTGAAGGGATGTTGTTGAAAATGGTCTGGAGACACCAGGTACATCCTTTTCAAATAGGATACTCTGGAGAAAGTACTGTAAATGAACAGTGCTTCCTTTCAGCCTACCTCAGTTCTCTGAACACACAAATAGCTGGGGTGCTTTGTTAGGTCAAAAAAAAAAGTCCCATGTTCAATCATGGTAACCTGGACTTTTAGCAATATTATGATCTTTGCACAATCTGTTTATGCACCTTAGACCTGGTTTCCAAAATTCATTCAAACTGCAGCCTAAAATAGTAGAGAAGAGTGAATGGAGAGTTAAGAGAGAAGAAGGGCATCAAATTACATTTAGGGACAGAAAGGACACAGAGAGAGGCCTAAGATAATTGTGTCTCTACTTGGAAGGCAACAAGACTATGAGCTTAATATTGGAAAACAGAAATGTGTGAACTTGCCTTGTGAAATGTAAGTTTATATGTTTACTGTTGCACTATAAGCTATTCTCTACTCTGTGATCCACTTAATCAAATTTTACAGCCAGTTGATCAATCATTTCAGCAAGTTTTAAAATTCACCCACAGAGACTTTGTAACAATATACCGGAGGAGTCTTTTTTTCCTTCCTTTCTTTTTTTTTTTTTTTTTCATTGTGGACAAGTCTGTTGTTACTGGCAATGTGAGTAGGAACTAGTCCTGGTGACCTCTCTGTGAACCCTCCAAAAAGTCAAAATTTGCAATTTCTTGCTCAGTGTAAAACTGAGCTTTGACCTTGAGGACTTTGTTGTGGTAGCCTTCCCTAGGAAATCAAAGAGACTGGTCATTTCCCAAGTCCCAAAAAGCAGTTCGGTTGTGAGAATCTCTCAAGGACTTCTGAGTAAGAATTGTTCAATTTAATGGTTCAAGTACACATTTTCATTGGTATACAGAGGGTGTCACCTAAATTGCAAGTCTTTCAAGAGGTGGCAGGACAACAAAAAGAATAGAAAAAAGCAGAAAATATTTTTTGAGAAAAGAAACAGTAAAAGAACATAAAGAGTGGTAGAAAGGAGTCTGTTTGAGTTACATGACCAAATCAGTCTTTTGCTCTCTACAGAATAGCTCTCTTCTTTGATCAAGCCTCTGCCATTGTTCTTACTGGTTCCTCTTACGTAGAGAGCAGATACTTTCTCTGCCAATTACAATGGAATCTCTTACACCTCAGCTGGATACATTCTGTAGATCGAACTTTATTCTGACTTACTTGGGTGCCATTCCTGTTGCCCTTGTTTTCCTTGTTTCTCAGTTATAAGCCTTTCCTAAGAAGTTAGGTACTGCTATTCTACACCTCACTCAGATGCTGACGTAACTTTTATCACCAGTAGTTCTACTTGTCAAAAGTAGTTATGTGTGTGTTATGAATTAAAAACTGGTGGTCAACTTAGCACCAGCTGAATTACATCAGCATGGTGCTGAGTATAGATGGTCCACCTGAAAAAAGTTGCCATTATAAATAGAGACATGGAGAAGAAGAGCGAGGCATTGTGGTTTCTTTCAAGAGTTGCTGTTTCAAGCCGATGGTTCTCCTGGAGGTGCTTGTCATGCTGGCTTCTTCAATATGGATTCGGCCATTATCATCAGAGGAGCTCGGGACCTCATCAATGAGAGTGGCTGTGGTTCACCTTAGGGGAGCCCTGCTCCTCACATTATGCATCGCTTCCTGGCTCCAGAGGGGAAGTTGTGTGCTGGAGAAGCTTGTCACACTGGGCTTCCTGACCTGTGCTCTACTGTTATCGTCGGAGGAGCACGGGACCTCGTTGCCGCTGAGGATGGCTGTGGTGCTCTTCAGGGCAGCCCCGCTTCTTGATTTGTGCGTGACTTCTCGGCTCCCATGTAGAACCCTCAACCCACTGCACAGCTCCTTCACCCCGCTGGCATAGACTTTCTAGTTCTACCACTGACCTTTGGCCTTCCCAGCACAGAACCATAAAATAGACAGGCGTGAGTCCTTACTGTGGGCTCTTAGATTTCCAGTTGGATTTGTGGAAGGCATTGTCATGCGTTTTGGGTCTCTAGCTGAACTCATGCAGGACATTGCTGTGGGATCCAGGCCCTTGATTGAATATTCTGGGTCTTTAGTGTTTTGGTCAGATTTTCCTGCACTTTCTTGTGTTTAACTCTGGGTGACCATCATAAAACAGTATTATGAATTTTGTGTCCTATATGCAGTTGTTCTCCTTATAACCCCCGACTACAACAGTGTGCTATCAAATGTCCAGAGCCCAGATCTTCTTTATGTTACACTTCGGTGAGATGATCAATTTGTACATTTATTCACCCATATCCTTCTCTGCTTCTGTGCCAAACCCATGGGACAACTTCTTGCCTATAAAGCCACTTGGATTTGTGAGGGCCAGGATCCGTCAATAAGTAATTATTGGATAAGTACCCATTATATGTCAAAATTGTGTGTGAGAAGTAAAATATAAATGAGAGGCAAAGCTGGAAAAGACTTTACAGATTTAGTCTAAAAATGTCATATCTCAGACAATAAACTGAGAACCAGGGAGATAAAATAATTTTTTTCAAGTCCTCACACAACACTGTGTAAGAAAACAGTTTTTATAACCAAAGTTAGTCTTCCACATGTTAGTGGAGTTTCCAATTTAGTTGCAATGACAAATTACATAATATTATAAACCAAATACATTTTCACAGGAAGTTATATAGTTCTCTATAATTAGAATATTGTGTCTTACTTTAAAATGTTTATTGATGCTTTATCTTATTAGTATTTTCTACAAAAACAAACTCAAGAGAGTTAATGAATTTTTATTGTTTTCACTGTGCAAATTCTCACTGATTTTATAGATCATAGAAAATCTCTATCAGTAGACATGCAGGAGTTATAAAGTAACAGACAAGTTATCCATGACCTCAGTGAATACAGAATTATATATCTCAGAATGTCTGTGAGGGGAAAATCACAAAGTCATGTAAAAGAATTGAAGTGTGGCAACTTATTGTGACAATAACAGTAAATTAGGTTTAAGTAAAGCATGTCGTTGTGTTCAAAACTTTTAACAAAACTAATCCATTTAACTACTAAAGAGATATGTCTCAAGTATAGTCCATAGTCCCAAGAGGGAGGGCAGGGAGGAGGGGATTTGTATGTATGAACGTTTCATCTACACAGTGTCACTTAGCAAGAATTTGTGGACTAAATACATGCTGCAGAATACAGATTTAGAGAAGAAATGAGGCATAGTCTCAATATTAGGAGCCATTTTGCTGAGCCCTCAAACTTCCTTCATCCAAGTGTTCCATCTTTTGCTTGGACAAGATCCCAGGTATTGGGAAAGAAACATAGGAAAACCAGCCCTTATTTCACAAGTTTTTTTTCTTTTAATACTTATTCTGTGCTGAGGTTCATTCTTGTCTCTGGTATGAAAAATGCTACTTTTTCAGTTTTTTTGAGTCAGGCCCTTAACCTCATGCTCTATAGGCCTTTGGTTTGTACTACTGACACTATTTTGTGTGATACCACCTGGACCTTTTGGTCCTACAAGGGTTCTCAATTTCCTAGCTTCAGTCCATGTAGACCCCTTATCTTCTTGACTTTAACCCAAGATATATAGGTGCTCTTCTCAGACTTGATTTATGTAGACCCTGATACAAATGCTAGCACTTTCGAATAAGCCAGTAAAATCTATTCTTAGTGTTTGAGAATGAGAATCATCATGAGAAACAGAAAACATTGGTAGCATCTTCAAGAATATCAGGATATTTGGGATACCACCATGGTAGAGTCATTCATTAAGATTTAGAACAGTCAAACTGATCTAATTCTGCCTTTCAGATAATCCAAACTTTTTTAACATCTTGAAATTTTTGTCAGAAAAACTAAAATTCATTAAAATCAAACTTTCCTAAGGAATTTGATCTAAAAATATCTTCTTGTATATATGCCCTGGAGTCAGCACACATGCAAAATGATCACTTGCATTCTGCTTGCTCAATTCGAGAATCTCTGACTAATTATTCTGAACCAAGGATAGTTTAAAATTAAAATGGCCCCATAACCTGAGTTATAATAAAGTAACAGCAGCTATTGGTGTATGTTAGATTAATTATCAATACTAAAAGATTGAGCCTTTCATTTTCAGCAAAATCTGATTAAGACAACACTGATTTCCAATATTCTGGTTAACTAAGATTTTAAAATACTGAGAACAATAGAAATCCATTAGAACCTGATTGCTAAACAACTAGTATGTTCAAAAACTTCACATCAGATTCTGATATTCTGCCTTCACTGACATGGCATTTACCAGTAACTATATTTGATTAAGTAATTTAAAATCAGTAAGACTAAATTCTCTTATGTATAATGGAAGAGGGGGTGCAGGTGTTCAACACCTGACTTTTAAATAACCTTCTGTGAAAATATATTTGATTATATGAATTCTGTAACATTATTTATGCATCACCTAAATATTAATTCTGTCCTCTGGCAATAGAAAAATAAAAACAAAATAAAGTCTTACATGTCCTCCCCAGTGTGCTAAAATCCTGTAACTCTCACTGACTGTAAAAAGAGTTCTGCAGATGTGGGAGAAAGAACCTAAATACTATACATCCCTGCAAAGCGAAACTGAGAAACTGTGAACCAGCCATCTGTACCGAGAGTACCTGGCATTCAAACCAGGTGTGCTACAATCCCTGATTCAATTTTATTTGCAACAAGAATTTGCTGGGAGACTCAAGGATGAATATTTATTTGCCACAACTAATTTGCAAGTCCTTGGTGACAGTGGGAAATTTTTTAAAACAAAATTTCAGGTTTTCTGTTTTGTTTTGTTTTGTTTTGTTTTGTTTTGTTTTGTTTTATACTGATACCCAGTTACACATGTACTAAACAGTAAGAGACTCTATGGGGTTATAAGGATATACAAAGCATAACTTTTGACTTCATCTCTATGAGAAAGATAAGGTGCATGCAAGCAGATACAGTACAGTGCAGCACGAATTCATTAACAAGTAATTGATACAGCCTTCTCCAGTAATTCCAAGTAGATTTGGGGGATATTAAATATTGTGTCACTGTAGTATGTATCACATAGACATATATTCAGTGTATACATGCTTGTAAGCCAAGAAATGGCAACTAAATATTTTAAGAAAATAATAATGAACTGAACAAACTTGGTGAGACTTTAGTGAAATATATAATTATAATTAAAATGAACTTGTTTTATCTCATTAGTAAAAGTGTTGACACTTGGTATTCTAGCAGATATTAGCAAATCTGAACAAAATAGACCTTCCAAACATGGCATTCACTTACATGAATTGCCTTCTTTCATTCTTCATTAGGAAGCTACTAGAGGATTGCACTCTAGTCAAAGAGGAAAAGACAAGATCCAGGGCAAAAGACATTTAGTGCAGGAAAACAAATAAGAAGGCAAAATCCAGGAAACAGCCACACAAAAGTCTTATAGAGTAACAGGAGTCTAGAATAGAGAAGAAAGACAGGAATCTGGAGGTGAAAGGTCCCAAGGGAAAAAATAATTAATATATTAAAACGTGCTTAGCATTTGGGAAAAGAAAACTGATGGATATATGACCAACCTGGTAAAGCAAATAGGAGATAGAACAGATATCAAAAAAATTCCATGGGATAAAATAGAAATAAGTAGCTAACTACAAAATATAAATTTACACTACCACTTAGCCAAATTTAAACTATCACTTAACCACTTGAACTATATTTATATGAATGACAAATGAACACATGAAAAGATGCTTAATATAATCAGTCATTACATAACTGAAGATAAAACAAAACTAAGATACCACTACATACCTATCACAACAGCTGTAATTCAAAACATTATTAATACTATACTATGTATTGTTGATAATGATGAGTGTTATAGTTTATATTTAGAGGCCCACAAAAGTCTCATGAGTTCAAAGGAAAAACTTTTAGAAGGTGGCCGTACTATGACGGCTTTGCACCTCACTTGCCATTAGGAAATTGGATCTAATTCACTGAGAACATTACCTGGAAGGGTGTATTTCTCTTCTCAGCACCTCTCTTCACCCTCTCTGCTTCCTGCCATCATGATGTGAGCAGCTTTCTTCTACCCAGGCCCTTCCACCAAGCTGCTGACCATGAAAAGACCAAAACTTATGTAAACACGAGCAAAAATAAACTTCTGCTCCTTTAAGGAGTGGGAGTCAGATAGTTTGTTCCAGCAATGAGGAAACTGATTAACACTCTGAGAAATTAGAACGAACATATAGCAGAATTAAAAAGTTGAAACACTACAATCAGTTTTGAAAGTGGTTTGGCAATTTCTTTAAAAATTAAAAATATGCCACATTTAAACATCAGACAGTAAGTCCAGCCATTCTACTTTTAATTCAAATTAAAATAAAGTATATATCTACACAAAGATTTAGACTTGAGCATTCATACCAGCTTTACTCATAATAGCCAAACACTGGAAATAATTCAAATCATCAGTTGGTGACAGAATGAACAAATTGTGGTATATTCATGTGCTACTCTCTGGATTTGAAATATGCACCAAACACCCAACTACTTGGTCCCAGCTTACCATTCTTTAAGAGATGGGAAATATTAGGAAGTTTTAGGTCATCAGGTACATGCCCTTGAAAGGGATTGTGGCACCTTGATCTCTTCTTCTTACTCTTATTGATCCTTGGCCATTGTGAGACACAGTTTGCTCCACCATGTGTTTCTGTCATGATGTGTTGCCTTGATATACACCAAAACAATGAGTTCAAACATTCAGAAATGAAAACCTCCAAAAATGTGGACCAAAATAAACCTTTCCTCTTCATTAGTTTTTCCTCTAGATATTTTGTTACAGAATCAGAAAGCTGACGAACACAAAAGAACTATAGAGTGTTACTCAGAAATACTAAGAACTTTTGAAAAAAATAATCAACTATTGATGCATACAACCAAATAAAGACATCAACAAATCTTGTACAAAATAAATGTGGCCGTACATAGAAGAGCATAAATGGTATGATTACTTTTATATAAAACTCTGGAAAGTGAAAACTCACTGTTAGTGGCGTAAAGATTAGTGGTTACTTCTATAAAAAGTATGTGGTCATGGGTAAGAAAAAGAGAATACAAAGAGGAATGGGGAAAGTTTGGGGGACAATATACCTATTCACCATCATGATTATGGTTTTTTTCTGAATTTATCAAATTGTACACTAAATATGTGCAGGTATTTTTATCTATTATAACTTAATATCACTCTTAAAATACACAAAAATAATGTAAAAATAAAGAAAATGAGTAACCTATGAAATCAGATATGAACATTAATTCATTTAGTCAATAGGTACCATATTACTTCTACAAGCTAGGCATTGTGCTAGATGCCTGGGAGCAAAAATGCTTCTCCAGTATGACACACCTTTGATGACACATGCCATTCACGATGGTAAGCTATGATACTCATCCTCAAAATGGTAATTAATGTTCCTTATATTCTCTTTATATTAGGGGCACTAAAGATGAAGGGAGGAGAGGGAAGGTTAAAGGAGGGAAAGGGGAAGAAAAAGAATTAAAATGTGTTATATACATATACCAACTACCCATGATGAATGTAATCACTATGTACAGCAATCATGTACTATTTTATTAAAAACAATGAACAAATAAAATTAATGATTTTGCAAAACTTGTTTATATAAAGTGCTCTTCCATGAGTAGCTATTTCTTTGTTATTCTTATTTTGTCAACTATATGCTCATTAGGTGGCAATAATATTTTCCCTTTCACTGCTAGTGTATTAATACTCAAAAGACATTATTACTCATTGATCATCACTGAAAATAAAGTCAACTCTCAGTTTTCATAGTGAAGTTTGTAGAAACCTGGCTTTGGTCCATGTACTCTCCTGCTACTTGCGTTGGGGGATTTTCATTGCTTGTTAGCACCTCCATCCAGGGCACTGAATAGAAAGCAGGAGATAAAACTCAAATCCATCTAATGTTCTGCTGAGAACCATAAAATCTTAGTATTGGAAGTAACCTCTAAGATTGTCTTTTTCACTCAGTGCTGTAATTTCCACTATCCTATCTCTAATAGATATTCACCCAAGCCAGATTCTGCTTGAGCACTTTGAAGAATAACAGATCTAGTGTTCACTTACTCCAGCTGCAAATTTTACAGTCTTTTCCATGTTAGCAGTTCAAATAGAAGCCCTGAGGGGTGGTTGGAAATAATATTTAAACTTGGTTAGGGAATAGTAACATGTATTATATTTTTATTGTTACTCATAGACTTTCTCAAGAAACAGAAGAGAAATTATTCCAAAAATATTTTGTTAAAAATGTCTCACTCCCAATAGTCCTTGTGAGTCAAGCAGAAAGGATGAGAGATGAGAGAAAGGTACATGTTAAACTGAAGAATCAATTCATTAGTAGTGCAATTACTATCCTCCTACCTCTCACTATTCACCATGCACCATGTGAGGACACAGAGGAAAAATGACCCTCTGATCTTTACCAGAACCTGACCATACTGGCACTCAGGTCTCAGACTTACAAGCTCCTGAAATAAATTTCTATTGCCTGAGCCATCCAATCTAAGGCATTTTGTAATGGCAGTCCAAGATGATTTATACAACTAGTCTTAGGAAGAAGTTTTAATTAAATTGATTTTAACTATTACACAAAAACCACAAAAGTTGCATATATTTATAGAGTACCATGTAATGTTTCCATGCATGTGTACATTGTGTGATATTGAAATCATGTTCAACACGTGTGCTCAAATATGTATCATTTCTTATGGTTAAGATTTCAAAATGCTTTCCCCTAGCTTTTTGAAAACCACAGCACATTATTGTTGTCTACCATCATCCTACTATGCAATAACATGCCATAGCTTCTTACTCCTTACTAACTGTACCTTAATGCCTACTGATTTTCCACCAAGGAGTGTATTAAGCATCAAAAACTCCCTTGCCTATTTAAATTTGATACACATAATTTAAGATGGTATAGACTTGTTTTTGTTGATATCACTTCTTTTGTTTTAATTCATTGACTATTTTTAAGAGACCAAACTGGACATGAAAGAAGAAAGACCATATTCTGGGATTGAACATGGATTTATTTACCAAGACCACTTGGCATTCCTGCTGCTCAGTTCCTCTTCTATAAAAAGAAAGCCTATACTTTTAAGTGATTTCAAATTTCCTGCCTCCATTTACAGAATTCTCCAAATGCTAAATTTTAAAGGACTATATAATCAACATTGGAAATAAAAAAAAACAGATTTGTAATCAATTTGATTGAATGTGTAAAGACATTTGGGAACAAGTAAATGCTCATAACCAGAAGCGTTATACAACTTTTCATAAGGAAGAGGGAGTTTTCCTGTTATAGATTAACATATGCTAAAAGTAGATACTGTTAGTGTGAAAAGAAAGATTACCACTGAAGTCTCCAAAATGTAGTCTGAATTTCCCCTTCTGTCTAAAATTATTCACTCATTCAGCATATATTAGGGACTGAGGTTACTAAGGCAAATAAAGACTCCTGACAACTCTTAGACTCAAGAACAGAGGAGCATTTTATTACTCAGCTTTTTCATAGTGAGTCCAATAAGCACAAATAACTGCAAGACTTCATATCTTAATGAGTTGTGGAATCTCTCCCTTTATGTAATATAATAAATTGTGCATGCTGAAATGGATGGAAATCATAAGTTTGGGGAATTTTAACAAAGTGCATTTCAAAGACTTTCTTTCCTGAAGCCTCTTCAGATGGCTTTGGGTATAATAAGTTACTCCTTTGTTGGAGTTTCCACAGCATTTGTTTCTGTTTCCTAGGCTGAGAAACCAACCTTCATTCATCAGTATTTGCCAGGACCTTGCACCACTTTAATCAATAGGCAGTGCTCACCATATTTTTGTGAAATTAGGAGGAGAATCTTAATTAAACTGGATGACGAGGCACAAGTTTGTAGCTATTTGTGTAAGGTCTCACAGGCAGGCCACTAGTGGTGAGTCCAGGGCTAAGCCCTAGATCTCAGACTCATAGTTCAATGTTCTTAATTTTAATAGCATATGATTAAGGAACTGATAATGTACTCATTGCACACTGTGAATTCTCTTGGTTTAATCAAACAGACTAGCAGTAATAACAAAAGAAAGAGAAATTTAAACTAAGTGGAAAAATAAAAGGAAAAACAAAAAATATTGATTTCCATTGCCTCTCCTCCTTCACAAGAACACAGATGAGTGGCTCCTGAGGTTATGGCCACACTGATCACCTCTCTGCCATTACAGGAACTCAGGTGAATGGTACCTGAGAAGGACAGCCACTCCACTCACTACTGCCAGGAGTGCAGTGAACTGCTTGGAAAAGCCCAGAAACCAAAAGGAACATCAGTGACACAGTTGTCAACAAGGTCCCAACTAGGACAAACTGGATGGACAGGCGAGACTAGCTGTGTGAAAACTCTAATGTAACAACAACAACATGAGCCTACAGGCAACTGAGGACTTTGTAGGACCAGCAACCAGATTGGAAAGAATCTAGAATTCAACAGAAGACACCCTTAAAGAACAGACTTCTCCTACAGAGGCCTTGATACTAGTGGTATTGCTACCTATTGCAAAAAATCACAAGGATAAGCATGGAAAGCAAAATGAAATATTTTTGAAATAGAAAATGAAAGACAAAGAAGCAAAATGCAATCTCAGACCTCCAACCCAACCAGAACAAGTTTAGAAAACATCGACATAGAAGAAAATGGGAGACAAAAATCTGAAATTTCTGAAATGATAGCAACTGAAGTAAAGAAACAAATCCATGAGGTTATAGAGGAAATTAGATCAGAAATAATTCTCAGGTTAAAAAAGAAATGTCAACAGTTTATAAGGAAATGCTCAGCAAAATCTAGAGCATAGATAAAGAAAATAGATGATGATAGGAAGAAGATAGAAATTATGTATGATCAATACAGGAAAGAAATAGAATGCATGAAAATGATTCAAGGAGATATCAAGAAAACAAAAATTCCATTTAAACTGACAAATTACTTGAACAAAGGTGAAGACAGACTTTCAAACCTTGAAGACAATCGATGCTAGCAATCATGAAAGGAAAGAACTCTTGAAAATAACAAAATGTCAAGAAACAACAACTCAACGGCTATAAAATGATGCAAAGAAAAATAATATAAGAATAGTTAGTGTCAATGAAAAGCAAGAGCCAACACAAATGACATTTAAAAACTATTTGCACAAGTAATACCACAAAATTTCCCAAACATGGGAAAAGAATCTGACATACACATATAAGAAGCATATGGAACCCCAATTAGCCATAACCAAAATAAATCTACACTCAGACATATAATAATCAAGATCCCAGAAATTCATCACAAAAACAGAACATTAAAAGCCATTAGAGAAAAGAAACAGATCTCCTAAAAAGGAAAGCTCATCAGAATCATGGCAGACTTCTCAACACAAATTCTCAAGGCATGAAGAGCTTGGAGTGCAGTATTTCAAATCATGAAAGAAAAAAATTCCAACCCAGACTGATGTACCCTAAAAACTATCTTTCACAATTAATGAAGAAATAAGATACTTCATGACAAAGAACAACTGAAGAAATTCACAACCACAAAAACAAATTTATAAAAGTTACTGAAAGATATTTTAGACAGAAACAAAAATGACAATAATTCCAAGAAAAACAACAGAAAGAAACCACCAAGTAGGGCAAGAAATTAAATAGAGGGGGAAAGTGGGGAACCAAGAGAAGGAAAACAACACAACAAAGAGAAGCTAATACATATCAGTTATTACCATCAATGTAAATGGCCTCAATTCACCAGTCAAAAGAAACAGACTGGCAGAATAGATCAAGAAACAAGATCCAACAATATTCTGCATACAAGAAATGCATTTAATTAAAAAAGAAACCCACAGGCTAAAAGTCAGAGGATGGAAAACAATATTCCATGCAACAGGAACCCAGAAAGCGTAGGGGTAGCTATTCTGTTTGCAGACAATGTGAACTTCAAACCAAGAATGATTCAAAGTGATAAAGAAGGTCATGACATCCTTGTTAGGGGAAAAATTCAAGAGGAAGAAGTAACAAACATATATATATATATATATATATATATATATATATATATATACCAAATATGACAGTACACAACTATATTGGAAAAATACTAATAGACATGAAAAAACATATATGCAAAAAAATAATTGCAACAGGGGACTCTAATGCCCCATTCTCAGAAAGAGATAGGTTAACAAAACAAAAATTCAGCAAGGAAATAACAGAACTGAATCAAACCTGTGAACAAATGGATTTAGAAGTCATTAACAGTGTTCCACCCCAGAATATTAGAATATACATCCTTTTCAGCTACACATGGAATGTTCTCTAAAATAGGTCACATACTAGCCCACAGAACATGCTTAAGCAAATGCAAAGGAACTGAAATTATTCCATGCATACTATCTGACCATAGTGCAATAAACTTGGAAATTAATGACAAAAGAAACCACAAAAATTCCATGAACACATGGAAATTAAATAACACCCTTCTGAACAACCAATGAGTCACAGATGAAATTAAAGAAGAAATTGAACAGTATCTATACTCAAATTAAAAGGCAAATACAACTTACAGAAACCTGTGGAATACAATGAGAGCAGCCCTAAGAGGGAAATACACAGCAGTGAATTCTACATCAAGAAAACAGAAAGAGCACAAATAAGCAACCTAACGCTATGCCTGAAGCTTCCAGAAAAACAAAAGCAAGTCAAGCCCAAAGCACATACATGGGATGAAATTATAATGATCAGAGCAGAAATTAACACAATTGAAAGTAAGAAAACAATACAAGAAAAAATGAATCAAAGACTCGGTTCTTTGAAAAAATAAAAAGATTGATAAACCCCTAGACAAACTTATCAAAAAGAAGAAAGAAAAAACTCAATTTCATGCAATAAGGAATGAAAAGGGTGAAATCACTACAGATCCTGGGGAAATTCAGAAGATCATCAATACGTACTTTGAGAATCTTTATTCACAGAAGATAGAAACCATAGAACAAAAGGACAGATTCCTAGAAATGTATCAATTACCAAAGCTGAATCAAAAAAGTTTTGAATACCCAATATAAGTTAATGAAATTGAAAATGTAATTAAAAACTTGTCAACAAAGAAAAGCACAGGTAGTCATGGATTCACAGCTGAATTCTATAAGAAATTTACAGAAGATTTAATATCAATACTACTCAAACTCTTTAATGAAACAGAAGGAAAGCAATCCTCCTAACCCATACCTGGAGGCAAGTATTATGCTGACACCAACCCAGAGAAAGACTCAACCAAAAGGAGAACTATAGGCCAATGTCCTTAATGAACATAGATGCAAAAATCTTCAATAAATGCTAGCATAGAGAATACAACAGATCTTCAGGCAGATTATAAACCATGACCAACTGGGATTCATCTCAGGAATGCAGGGATGCTTCAACATATGCAAATCAATAAACATAATACATCACATCAACAGAGTCAAAGACGAAAATCACATGATCATCTCAATAGACGCAAAAAAAGCTTTTGATAAAGCCCAACACTCACTCATGATAAAAAGAAAACCCTACAGAAAATCAGAATAGGTGGTCTTTACCTCAATCTGATAAAAACCATCCATAACAAATGAACAGCCAGCATCATATTAAATGGACAAAAACTGAAAGCTTTCACTCTACAATCAGGAACAAGACAAGGATGTCCATTATCACCACTCCTATTCAGTATAGTTCTGGAAACATTAGCCAGAGCAGTTAGAGGAGAGAGAGATATAAAAGGAATAAGGATAGGAAAGGAAAAAGCTAAACTATCATTATTGTCAGATGACATAATACTCTACATGGAAGATCCTAAAAACTCAACCAAAACACTTTTAGAATTAATAAGCAAATCTGGTAAGGTAGCAGGACACAAAGTCAACACTCAAAAATCAATAGATTCTTATACACAAACAACAAGCTCACAGAAAGACAAATTAGGGAAACCTCACCCTTCACAATAGAATCTGAAAAAAATAAAATAATTAAGGAGCAATTTTTAGAAGGATATAAAATATCTATGCATTGAAAATTACAACACTCCAAAAAAAGAGATCAAAGAATATTTCAGAAAATGGAAATATATTCCTTGCTCATGGATAGGAAAAACTGACACTGTGAAAATGGCCATAGTCCTGAAACTTCTATACAGATTTAATGCAATCCCAATTAAAATAACTTCAGTGTACTTCACAGATCTAGAGAAGACATTCCTAAAATTCATTTAGAATCAGAAGAGATCTAGAATAGCAAAATCAATTCTGGGCAACAAAGGCAAGAGAGAAGACATCACTATCCCTGACTTGAAATTATACTACAAAGTTACTGTGATAAAATCAACATGGTAATGGCAAAAAGAAACAAACAAAAAAAAAAACAGACCTGAGGATCAGTGGAACAGATTAGAAGATGCAGACACAACTACAAAGACACTCAGTCACCTTATCTTTGACAAAGGGAACAAACATGTTCACTGGAAGAAAGATAGCCTCTTTAATAAATGGTGCTGGGGAAACTGGCTTTCCACATGCCAAAGACTAAAACTAGACCTATGTCTATCATCATGCACTAAACTAAAGTCAAAATGATTCAAAGATCTAAATATTAAAACAGGAACACTAAATCTACTGGAAGAGAAAGTAGGTAAAAATCTTGAAGATAAAGGCGTAGGCAGAGACTTCATGAACAAAACCCAGGCCACTTGCAAAATACTTCAAAGAATCAACAACTAGGATTTTACCTTATTAAAGCTTTTGCAATCAAAAGAAGTCACCAACAGAGGAAAAAGACAATTCATGGAGTGGATAAAAATTTTATCCAATTGTCCCTCAGACAAAGGATTTATATCTAGAACATATAAAGAACTGAAAAAAATCAGACTCCCCAAATTCAAAGACCCAGTCCAAAAATGAGTATCTAAGATGAATATATGCTTTTCAGATGAAGCTATACAAGTGACAAATAAATATATGAAATAATGTTATACATCATGTGTCATTTGAGAGATGCAAATTAAAACAGCACTGAGATTCAATCTCACCTCAGAAAAAATAGCTATCATCAAGAAATCAACCAATAACAAATGCTCTAGGGATTGTGGGGGAAAAGGAACCATACTCAACTGCTGGTGGGAATACAGACTGGGGCAAGCACTATGGAAATCCATATGGAGATTACTCAAAAAGCTAGGATTAGAGGTCCCATTCAACCCAGCTAATCCCCTCCTGGGTATTTTTCAAGAAGAATTAAAAATATCATACCATAGCGGTGTATGTGCACCCATGTTTATAGCAGGACAATTTGTAATAGCTAAATCTTGGAAATAACCCAAATGCCCATCAACTGAGGAATGGATAAAAAAGATGTGTCTTTTTATGTAATGGGATACTGTTCAGCCATAGAGAAGGATAAACTTGAGACTTTTATAGGTAAATGCATACAATTTGAGACCATACTCATAAGTTAAATAAATCAAACTCACATGTATAAACATCATATTGTCTCCCTCATGTGAAAACTGAAAGAGTAAATAAGGTCTAAAATGTTCAACAGATATTGTGAAATGAGAAGAAATTTTTCAAAAGCAAAAAGGAACTAGGAGCAAGGAGAGGGGAGAGTGGAAAGGAAGGAAAGTGTCTTAATTACTTTTCCCTCATTCCTGAGACAGAATACCTGATGTCCAAAATTAGGGATAGAAAGGTTTATTTCTTACAGTTCTTGGAGGTTTCAGTCCAGATTCAGCTGGCTGCAAGGCATGGGTGGTGTGGCAAGGCAGCCACTCACGGTGGCCACGAAACAGCAAGGCAAACCTGTAAGAGAAGGAAGACCCCCCTTCTTCTCTTACACTGTATGTCAGTTCCACCCCTGGGTGGGTGCAGCATTTATACCACCAATGTCAGTGCCAGACTCAGCCCCATTCGTGATTACATGAGGTTTAAGTGGGGGCCATTCAACAACACTATAACAGAAGGGAAAAGAGGAAATTTTTCAAGTTAATTGTACTACTAGTATAATATACTAGTAGGAAAGAAAAGTTTCTGCTTATATCCTTTGGAGAAATTTTATGCCCAAATCTTGTACTAGGAGTAACTACTTTAAAGATAACAATATACAACATATTAACTATTGCTATTCTCCTATTATTGGGAGTTTTGTTTTTGTTTTTGTTTTTGTTTTTGTTTGTTTGTTTGGCACCAGGGATCAAACTCACAACCTCTCACCTACCAGGCAGGCACTCAGACCACTGAGCTAAATTTCCAGCCCTATTTTTTGAGACAGGGTCTCACCATGCAGTTCAGGCTGGCCTTGAACTCACTTTGTAACCCACGCTGGTCTCAAACTCACAACAACTCTCCTGCCTCAGCCTCCCAAGTGCTGGGATTAAAGGCATGCACCAACATGCCCGGCTTTCCTATTATTTTGTTATGAAATTTTGTTTTACTTTTTTTCCCAGAAATAAAAAAAAAAAGAAAAAGAAACTCCACTCCAGGGATATACCCAAGATAAGTGAAAACACATGATGATGAATAATTTGCATTATGCATGAATGTTCAAAGTGGCATTATTCATAATAGACAAGCTGAAACAACTCAATTGTCCATCAGCTGATGAATGGATAAATAAAATATGTCATGTTCATATAGCGGAATATCAGTTGGCAAGAAAAATATAAGAAGTACTGATACATGCAACAACATAGATGAATTTTGAAAACATTCTGAGGGAAAGGGGCCAAAGTTTTTTTAAAAGCCCATAATGTACGATTCCATTTACATGGGATGTTCAGGACACAGAAATCCATAAAGACAAAAAGGTGATTAGTGGTCACAGAACTAGAGAAAGGAGAAGGAGGGCTTGCTAATGAGTATGAGATTCATTTCTTGGGGAAAGTTCATGAAATGTTACTGAATGTTATGGAATTTACTGGTTTCAAAAGTTTGTGAATACACTAAAATTCAATGAATCTCAAAGCATTAATTCATGTTACCTAGTTTATATCTCAAGAAAAAAGAAATACACATAGAATAGTCAAAAGTGTTCCAATTGCTTATATTTACAGAACATTTTTTAAATGATACTGTGTAGAACCTGATACAAAGTGAAATGTACTGCTAGCACCTATAGGGTCCCAGGAGGGATCTTCAAAGAAACTGATGTTTACCCACGGCTTCTGTACCTACCACAGTAGACCCTGAATTCCCAGAAGAAATTAGATGCTCATCATTAGAGTTCCCAACTTTGCATTCAGTAAAATGTGCTTATATGATTTGTGAAGATGTAGTGAGCAAACCTGTTCTTTCCCTCAAAATGCTCATCATCTACTGGAGAGATCAGATGAGAACACATTAAAATGTATCAGTTTACCATTTTGTGACAAGATGCTCACCAACAAATCTCTTTTGAACAGGAGTATATACCTATGAAAAGACTTGATAGGCGGGAAGTTATTCCCCAATAGCAATGACTGCTTTCCATGTAATGACACACTTATACTCCACAGTTCCCTTGGGTGAGGCTGTGGAATAATAGGTTGAGAACCCAAAGGAAAATATTACTAGAGGTCAAGCAGAATTGCTAATCTTATGTATATCTCTCCTTCCCCTTGCACAGTGATCAGTGACTACTAAAATGGTAAGTGCTCCATCAGGAACATCCACTAAACCCTGTGGATATTTCATAAACTCTGTGAGTTGTAACTCATAATTTGCCAATCCATCTTCATCATAGTTTTACGAGATCATGATTGGATTAAAATGATGCAGTGGTTGAAAACAGAAACAGAAAAGAAGCAAGAATCTATAGAGTAGACTTTGACTATCCTTGTTAAGTAGTAGATAGTGGATACAGATATTCACTGTCATGATTGCATGTTATGGGTACACTATACTAGCATATTCTTTTCAAGTTTTCCATAGCGTGGAATCAGTTCTTGACCATGCTGCACAAAATGATCTATTATGCAAACCTCTTTAGATACACGCAGTGAGGTAAAAAGACCCGATAGAGATTTCAAATCTGGTTTCATTTCCTATCTGAATAGACACATAGTAAACATGCACATGTTGGATGACAGGGAGGAATAGTATACATTTTAAATTTAACCGGAGACAATCTTCATTAGTGTGATAGTCAACACGAAGATCTGAAGTACTGATAATTCAAGTGGCAAACCAAACTGATTCTTTCTGGTTCTTATTTGTCATTATTTATTAGGTCTCAAGATTAAGTTTCAAGAAGCAAGGAGTTTAAGACATGTCATTCTCATCAACTTTCACATTTCATTAGTAGTGGTTAAAACTCTGGTTTCTATTTTTGCCGTGGGTCTGATCTAAGCAAATTCAGTGTATGGAAGTTTACCCATTATTTACATTTTGGTTTAAAGCATATTGGTAATAGAGAATGAATGGCTTGGTTTTCCAGAAATGAGAATATAAATGTCTGGTTTATCAAGGGGCCAACTGTGCACACACTGCACTTGTCACCATCTCATTAAATCAATTTCCAAAAAGAAATTACCAGACTACTTGGCGTGGACATCTATCATCCCTATAAAGGGATCATTGCATTAAGTAAATTATGTCTTTTGTACTCTTCTGTGCTTTGTGTTCATTGGGTGGAGTTACTCAGTAATATAAACAAGTCACAAAGTCCTAGACAAAAAGGTCTTTGGACTGGGAAATAACGTAAGTTTTCTTTTAAATGCGTTTGCTACTTCCATATGTGTTTTTGTTTATGCTTTGGATTACAGCCATTGCCACCATTGTGTGAAAGCCAAAAAGAAATTTAATCGGGTGTTGCTTGTAGGGGTAGTGATTTATTTTACTTTTTAGATTTTACTGTATGTTACTGAATAAGTTGACATAGATGTAGCATATTTCCCTTTCACTGTTCGTAACCATGGAGTAACTTCAGGCGATAATTTTTAAAACAAAGATGGGAGCTAGGAAGTAGTTCAGAGTCCTTAATAAAAGTCTAGTAGTTCGCAAAACTAGAAAGAACTAAAATAATTTAGTACATTGCAAAAAAATTAAATTTTCCAAATTAAATAAACAAAAGTGAGTGGCACTGGGGAGAAGGAACCATTGACAGAAGCTCTTAAGTAGCCAACCAACTTACTTGGACATCAAGTCAATCTGGCACATGACAACTTTCAGAAACCATGTATCTGGGTCAAAGGAGAATTCGCTACTACTTGATTCAGAGAAAGACAGTTAAAATGTTAATGGACTGAGTCTGAGAGACTCACACCACCATAAAACTTAAATAGGCAATGCTTACAGGTAAGTGATAATAGTACACCCTATCATTTAGGATTCTGTATCTAGAATCAGATGAGGTTTAGTGTTAGAAAGAGTGTATTCTCTTGTAGTAAATGCTAGATTAATGTATTATAAGCGCTTACTCCCATGCCTAAAATTAATCACGTATATCATTGAATACTGAATTGATTTTGTGGGCACACAGAGTTAGTGAGGTATCCCTTCTGAAAAGTAAAAGAATTTAAGAAAGTGTCTAGTTGTGTTTTCTTAATTTACAAATATGAACACTGAGTCCAAAAAGGGTATAATATCTGTCCTAACTTTTCATGTGTAGTTAATGGCAGCGGAGTTGGGACTACATCCCAGATTTCCTGACTCTCCATCTAGTACTCTTTACAAAGCCAGCAGGAGTTACACCGCAGTCATCTGTGGGATCACCCCCAATAGTCAACTCTCCATCCTTTTCAAGAGGAAAACAGTGACTCACAAAAGCCAATGGTCCTTGAAATACATAAGAGGTGTGCTTTTCTTCTATGCATTTCCAATTTTTGTGGACAAAACCCTATTTCAATTACCCTAGAAAAGCTATGAATGTTAAGAATCTCATAGGCCAGAGTCATATTTGTTGATGTATAGTACAGGTGTTGGTTGACTGACTCATGGATCATTTAATATGTGCAAAGCAAATGTCTGTACACTGTATATCAAATTGTCAGACTTGCTTCAAGGGAACACACTTATCTCTGATTCTTGTTTAGACTAAGGTCATACTCATTTACCTTTTGAAGCACCTAAAAGTGTTTGAAAGTGCTTGAAGCTTGAAATTTGCCAAGGGTAACACATACAAATAAATGAAAGGTATTAATACAAGAACATAGATGTCAATATGCAGCTTTTAAAACCGGTTATGCTGTTTTCCAACTCATGAACACTCAAGGGTCTCATGCATCAGGTGTATTATCTGAGAATAACCTTAAAATTGTAACAGGTAAAGAAAAGACAGGGTCTTCTGACACACAGCATAGACACCGCCCTTCACATTAAGCCCATCTGTGATCCTAGTCACATACAAGGGAAGTCCTGCCTTCCTCTCTCTTTACAATCACTCAGAACACCATAGAGAAATAGCTAGAGCAACCACTGTTTCTGCTGCCTCACTTGGGACTCCAAGTCTGAAGAACACACTATGTCTGAGTGTGCTAATGTCTCAAGACAAACAGGCAAGCATTTATCTTCAAAGTTAGGTTAGAAACCCTATTTTGAAAAATGAAATCTTGACAAGATGTCACTTTCATCATGTCATTCTACTGTGCAAAGAAGACTTCAACCCTCCGCTCTTGCCTAGAACACAGCTTAACTGTGTTAAGGTCTTCCACAAACTGTCTCATCTCTCTTTTCCTGCTTTTTAGCTTCATTGTTCTCCTACTTGGACTCTTTTTCTCTTGATCATGCCAGCTAATCTACCATCTTCTGAATATTCCTATACCTTCCCCAGGTGTGCCTATTCCCTCCCTTGTCTGTAATGAACTACTATTCATCACACGCCTGTCCAAATGCTACTTTTCATGGCTCAGCTCAAATACTACCTCCTCTCTGGAGTCTCTTTACTACTCAACTAATAGGATTTCATGAGCTTTTTATCCCTCCATGGAAACAAATCTCCATTGTTTTTCCCCTGCTTTAAATACTCCACACTGTCTGTATCTATTCTTAATAAATATTTGCTAATTGACTAACTCAATATAAGACCAGTCCCTCAAAAAAAAATATGTTTCCAAAGGACTTGAAAGCAAGATAATTGTTTGTAGCTATTATTACAGCCACACAATGGAAACTTCAGAGAATCTAGTATGTTGTCATTAAATTCCTTTCTTTCCACCAAACTAGGTCATTTCAACCCTCAGTCACCTTTAGAGCAATTCTAAGACAGGAAGAATCAGCACAGAGATCACATTCCTAGATTCCCAACTTGTTGTCCAGATCTGCTACTGCATCAGATTCAGACAAGTGTGAACCGGAGAAAGCAACTAATCATTTGCACCATCCAAACAAAATGAAAAGACTACTTTTGTTAAGTTGGCTGGATACCCAGGTTTGAAACACGGGAGTAAGCGGGGAGGGAAGCAAAAGGAAAGCATAGCCTAACCCTGTCAATTGCCTTCTCTTCTAACGTGGGTTGTTTTGTTTTGCCTTTTTTTCTATTTTTCACAACTGTGTAATGGAATTGGAATGTTTGGGAAGCATTAAATCAGGACAGAAAACATGATATCTATAATCTGATGAGGATACTTACTAATATGCTTTCTTAAGACCCTTCTCTACCAGGGTCCTGTTTTATTGGGTTTGTTTGTTTTTGTTTGTTTGTTTGTTTGTTTTTGCTATTTTTGTTTGTTTGTTTCTTTGTTCAGAATATACTACTTCACTAAATTGAAAAAGTCCCAAAAGTGGTACCTGGCTGTAAAATCACACTTGGTTTCAGGGTTCATCCCCAAAATAGATAATATAGTCCTATTTCTAGTTCCTGTAACAAGGGTTATTCATTTCATGGACTTCACCTAAAGGATTTGGCTACACAGAGGAAAACTGAGTTAGGGTAAGGAGAGAGTAAACTCAAATGGCAAATAGGCATAAAAGTTAATGTGAATGTTTTAGCTTTGCACATATTCATTAATTATCTTATTCATTAAGTAAGCAATTACTGGCCATTTTCTATTTGTCAGTACTCATTAGTGTTACTTATTCATCAGTCAAAATACGCATATTTATTGAGCATTTATGTTTTCTGACCAGTAAACCATTATTTATAACTTGTTGCAGCAAAAAGCTTACGGAGTGTAACTTGGATAGCAGACAGAAACTTAAAAATTAAGATAAGCAATGTCATAAATCATCATGAATAAATTTGAATAACTGTTTTAATGTCAAATTTGTATTTATGATAAAAATTTAAAAGTTTCATTTGACGTATCATTAATCTTCTTTCAAAACCGAGGCACATGAGATTCTACTTTGACTTCCAGGTGTATCCAATTGAGCAAGAGCTTAGTTACAAAGGAATCAATTGTGGCTTTGGGCTCTAGAGGCAGACAGATGAGAATATGTCTGCAAAAAACTAAGTCCAGTATAAACATAGCACATATGGTGGCAAGTATTATTATTGTTATTATTATTACTATTACTATTATCCTAATGGCACTATTGAGTATTTTCTTAATAGATTCTTCTATTTTATAATTGTGGGCCTTTCCTAGACCAATTGTTCTTAAAGAGAGGAGGAGATTTTGCCCTTCAGGGACATTTGGCTAAGTCAAGAAACATTTTTTATTTTCATAACTGGAGGGCATGTGGTGCAGGTTGAGGAGGGCTAACACTCACATCTGGTGAGTAGAAGCCGGGAATGTTGCTCAGCATTCTAGAACACACAGGAGAAGTCCCCACAACAAGGGACTAACTATCTGGCCCCAAATGTCAGTAGTAAGTTTGAAAAAAACTCTTAACCATCATTTTTCTTTCTCTTGGAGCCTGGTACCATCCAAAATTATTAGGATCTAACTTGAGTAGCACAGTGCACTGAACTGTAAAGGTTTGCCAACTACTGGCTGAACCTTTTGAGATTCCTTTAATATAAAAACATAAATCTGCACAAGATCAAACATACCTCAAAGTGCTGTGGTGAACACTGACCAAGTTTATGTGTATACATGCATGCAGTAAATGTTAGCCCTTATTCTTCCCAGCCCACCCACCTTTCCTCTCCCCGTTTCCCCACTTAGTACCCCCACCACTGAGTCTCAAGCTCTCTCTTTTAAAAGTGTTTTGATTCTTTTGGTGGCAAAAGTTGAGCTTGGGTTGGGAAGTGAGTCACTGCTCAACAGCGAAAGGAGCTTGTTTTTCTTTCTCTGAGTACATTTCTTAATAATTTCAGCCCGATCCTTTAGCACTTGTCGACTGAATCCTCTCTTAATGTTTAAGACACACGGGGAAAGAGCCGTGGCACCAAGGCGTTTTCCAGTTGTTAGGAAGGAGAGCTTTTTAAAATACCGAAAATAACCAGAAGGCAGAAAGCCCTGAAATCCTCTGTTACATAAGCAGATGTTGGAGGAACGCACGGACTTTAATGTTTCTTTTTCTGCTAGCCAGTCTGGGCTGATACACCTTACGGAGGCGCAAGTCTCCAGAGGGCCCCTGGATACTGCACACTTCAGATCACGCAAGGACAACTTTCTTGTCAAATCAGCACTGCCTGGGTGATGAGGGGTGGGGCCGCCTTTTACAGGCGGGCGGGCGGTGGTAGCACAGGGCTGCAGACATTAGGAGGCTGCGGGCGGGCTCGCAGCTGCCTGGGTGCCCTCGCCTTCAGGTCGGGTCCCTCGAATGCCCAGCTTTCTCTTCTTTGACTCGTTTTTTAAACTCTCAGCACTCCGGAACCGTTACATGGCTAATCAAATCCACAGAGAACACCTTTAGTAATAACAGTCACCCAACCCCCCACCCCATAAGTCATTCAAAACCGGAGGGAAAATCCCATTCCCATTACTTCCATATCTTGTATCTTTCTGTGTCTCTAGGTTTCTGCTCCCTTTTTATTCAGTTTTCTGTCCTCGTCTCTCTCTCTCTCTGCCTCTCTCTGTCTCTCTCTGTCTGTCTGTCTCTCTCTCCCTTTTTCCCTCTCTCTCCCTCTCCCTTTCTCTCCCCTCCACTCCTTCACTTCTTCCTCCGCTGTTAACCGCCCCTACACACACATCCTTGTCTCCCCCCGCTTCCAGACTCCCAGCTCTGCCCTCTCTGCCCCTCCCCAGAGAAGTGTCCAGCTCCTCCCGGGGCTGCAGCCCTCAGCTCCTTCCCTGCCCACCTACTATGAGGAGCAGCTCCTCCCACCTGCCCATAAAAGACAAGCGCATGTTACCAGAAACGGATCAGCGCACTTCCCCGGTCCTCTCCGTGGGAGCCCGCGAGCCTGTCTCCCTGACCTTAGGAGCCCAAGGTAAGATAACTCTTCTGCAGGAAGCCGATCTGCTAGGGGTTCCTGGGGGGAATAAGTCACATCTGTGCTGTTTGGTTACAGTGGATTCTTACGGATGCCCGGTCAGCTGCTGGTTACTTAACTAGCAACCGGTATGAAAACAAACTTCTGTTTAAACAGTAAAATAAAAACTCTTCGGTAGAAACAGAAGCATAAAATATTACACAAGCCTTTCTCTTTTTAAATCACTGTTTTCCCTCTCGCTGACTGCTGCTGAGATTAAAATGTATCTGTTTGAAGTATTTTAGTGAAGTTTTTCAGTGTAAATAGTTCACATATCAGTAGAAGCAAGGAAAACTTTGTCCCATTGTGAAAAGTATACTTTAAAAGAACACAATTAGCTTGCTAAAAATAGCACAGTCAAAAGTTCTGCTAACAATTTAGCTGTTTTCCAAACCCCCAAGACAGCTTCTGTGAGTCCTTTAAAAAGTATCTTTCCAGGTTCAAATGCTTGGAAAAAATGATGTGAATGGGCACCCTTTATGCAGGGACAATAATCAGGTGGCTGGTCAATAGGAAAGAACAAATCCAAATTTACAAGCCAAGGCAGGATAAGCCCTCGCAAAGTTACCTTTTCACCATGTCCTAAAATGAGAATTGTGTTGGAACTAAGTGCATAAAAGAACTTCATGAATTTCTATACACACACCTAAACATGAAGCATTTCAATATGTTTCACAGCAAGAGAAAAATAGAGTCCAGATTATACAATACTCCTGTGAATACCAGTCTATTGTAAAACAAGATCAGCTAGAAGAACTTTGGAAGTTTCAGTCCTCCCACTCCACCTCCTCTTTCCTCATCAAGCAAATAAAATCCTGATTGGCAGCTGATTCTCACAGAGCTGTCTAATGTTTAAACTATCTTCTTGGAAGAAAGTTGATCTGTTCTCTTTTTGAGGTAGAATGTTGTGCACCTGCAAGGTTACAGCTCCTTCTGTAAAACCAGACTCTGGGTCCTTGAAGTTTGCCATTAAAACCTGTGGGTTGTGTGGGATAAAACTCTGTCATGTGGGAGGAAAAAAAATCTCTTCAAATGTTTCCTCTGAGGAATTGCACAAGCCGGCTTAAAGCAGGCAAGCTGATGCTACCAGTCAGGAAACCAAGCCCCTAAGGTTCTTAAAAGAGACGGTTCATTTTGTCTTTTTTTGTTTATTGGCTCATATTGTTTCACAAGAAAAAAGGAAAACCCAACAAACCTGTAAAAATTTCTCCTATTAAACAAACTAGAGTCATTAGAAATTTAACTGAGGGTTTTTCAAACCATTTCTCCTTATCTTTCACCTAATCAAAAGAAAGAACAAAAGCATTTTAAACTTGTCTTGGGACAATTTGGGATGGAAAGAGCTCAATACTATCATTCAAATGAACAAGTTATAGGTAAAGCTTTCTGTCTCCTTACATTTTTCTTCATTGCAGAAATTATTCCAAAATGTGTGGTTTCCTTTAAGAAAATGATATAAAGTTACTATTGGCCAAGATAACATGTGCCCTGGCCTATTAACATACCCTTTATATTCAGCCACAGTGCATACTGCTTGCTTTATATATGATGTAAGTGAGTAATGAACTATGAAAAGAGTACAGGTATGGGACAAGGCCAAACCAGTGTGTGGCATGCCCAGTTTAAATTGTTCCTTTGTGGTAGTGACTGACCCCTGCCCAGCATCACAAGGCTGCAAATACACTGCCTCATTCATGGACATCCTTGCAGGGAGTTAGCTTTTAAGATTTTCTATCTTTTCTAAGGGGAGGAAATATATGTATTTCCTATATTCCTGTTATTCCTAAGTTTGGGGGATGAAAAGTGTTCTCTGTAGGTTTGCTTCTGTTATTACTGGTAATTATCAACTGATGAGCTATGAACCATTTACTAGAAACTGTTTTCTGTATGTGCCATAAGACTTAATCCCCCAAACAACTGAATAAGATAAACTGAACTTGCTCATAATCTAACTCTCCCCCAGGGGCCATGACCAAGTGATTCTTTCCATAGAGCTCATATCAGGCAAGATGGCTTTTTCCCTTTTAAACTTTTAGAAAAATCAGTGGTGAGGTTTCATGTAGTTGCCTCCAATATTGCCCCTAATACATAGGTTGCAGAGTATAGCATGAATCTTTCCTTTTTGCCATTATGTAGTTGACTCTGGATCAGATTTGTGGTCATAACTATCCAAAATCATTGTAGCAGGCTTTGAATGATTCCAAAACAGAGAAGATGAGTAGCTGCCACTTTCATTAGAGATACAGAGAGGGTACCCTGCTGATTATGATGGCCACTACATTTAGGAAAATACACATTTTAGATGTTCTACATTGTTAAGATTATAAAATGGTGTTCTCTCTGTGATCAAAAGGCATACATTACTTGATTTCCACTTTAAAAAAAAAGACAAGAGGATAAGAATGAGTGAATAAAGAATTGAGAGGGAAGCTGGGGGACACAAAAATGTCCCAAAAAAGAAAGAGCAGGATGTCTGTTATAACACAACCTTTTCTGGCCCTCATTTACGTGGAGTCTGAGGGGAGAGAGAATAGCAAAACTCCATGTCGGCTCTTGGTTATTTATTTCTTTTGTATTTCATTTTCAAATAAACAAGAGTCTGTCTCTAGTAACTTAAGGTCTGTCTCTACCATATCATTCTCCTTAATCCTCCCCTAATGGAAGAGAACAGCTTAGTCTTAAAGACCAAAATGGTTTCAGGTCTGCTGCACATTAAAAAACAGGACTTGCCAGTTAAAATTTTAAAACCTGTTTATGGATATAAAACTCTCAAAACATATTTTTACTCAATGGGTAGGTCATCCTCAACATTATGAACCCTAACTCCCCTGGAAAGTAAAATGTTGGGTGATTATTGGCAAGTTAAAAGCAGCAGTTTGCTTTTCCTTCTCCATAGTCACCCACCTGGCAACTAGCAGAGCCATTAAGTCACAACCATGATTCCCAGTAAATGTTTCTCTGAGGAACCTCCTGAGAAACAGGTATTCTTCATGCCTGACTTCCCTCTGCTCAACTAGCCCACCATAAGCATACATATACATGACAGAAGGAAGGTGTGGATTTTGACACTTGAAAGCAGGTTTTTTTTGAAAGAGAGAGAGACAGATTGTTCAGCAAAAGGAGAAGAAAGGAAAGGAAGGGAAAGGAGAGGAGAGGAGAGGAAAGAAAAGGTAAAGGTTAAGGGGAGAAGGAATCCCCTTGGAATTTGGAGAATCTTTAGCCTTGTGTAGAAGAAACTCTCACTACCAAAGCACCTAGGAATTAAAAAAAAAAAATATCTGTCAAGGACTTGTCCACAAGTTATTACTAAATGCTAAGAGTATAATGAAAAAGAAATTCCAGTGACCTGGCAGTCATTAACAGCAGTTTATACCCTGTAAATACTAAATCATAGCAACTCCCCCTATCTACAGAGACAAGGAGTGAGCAGTGGGAGCAAAAGTTAACCACATTTTAGCACCAACAGAGAAGCCCACAGAGATCCTACTGTGATGGCTTCAGTAACTGCTGCTTGAGGAAGGGGAGTGGGAATCTTTATAGCTTTTCCTCAAGCAGATAGGTTTGCAGGAAGGGAATCATACAAGATTGGAACATGTGCATTCTTAGAGCCCTGTGTACTCAACTTCATAATGCCATTAAAACTGCATCTGATTAAACTGAAGTAAATGAAACAAGGATGTTTCTGAAAACTAATCATAAACACCTAAAATAATAATAAAAATCTGATTTATCAATATCAAATTCAAGAGCAAAAGCAGAAGCAGATGAGGTAAAGTATTACAACATATCTAATGATTCATCTTCCCTGTTGTTTCTTTACCTGGGGCTCACTTTCATGTCCTTCCTAGAAAACAAAAACCAGCCCTTCTTCAGCACAACGTTTTCAGGATTTTCAGCTGCAGTCACATTGCCTCTGTGCCATTGCCTTTGTGTTTTCAGTAGAAGAAATCTCTTAGATTCTTATAGATCAAGTTTTTGGAGTACCACTCATACTTTGTGGCTTTTCTCATTACCCAAGGTCTCTTCATACTTCTCTTCATAGGATATAAATTTTCACTTCATCAAATAAAAGCCTTTCACATTTTTTCTAAGCCTTAATTCATATGCCTAGAAATAAGGTCATTTGCAATTGCTCCTTGCCTCTGGTAAATTCTCAAAGATGAGTTTCTGAGCCCTTTTATTTATCCAATACCTGTTCTAACTTCTTGAAGATTAAAAAGAATTTAAAGAATCCAAAATATAAATGCTGAAAGGTACTTTGAAGCTAATTTTAACAAAAGTTCATTTTACAGATGGAAAAGGTCAGACAGGCTGACGTCTTTTCCAGGGTCACCAAGATGGGCATCATACAATCAAGGCCAGAGGCATAGAGCCAAACTCTCTAGTCAGTGCTTAATCTTAAATAAGTGTGATGTGTCTCCTCACACAATGTGAGCCTAAGGTGTCTCTGACTATATGAGCATTGTATGAACTTAACACAGACGATTCTCAAAAACCACAACTGGGTAGAGGTTTGAACTGCAACTTTACCTCTACTGTGGAACATCGAGGAAATAATGCAAAACTTTATGAATAGTAAAGTCACTTATCATTACTATTATGGGACCTTATATGTTTTTCCCATTCCAGAACTTAGTATACATAACTGTTTGGTAAATCTGTGTTGAGAGGAGGAATGAGTTAAAAACAAAAACCTAAGTACAAAATGTCCATCGTTGTTAACTCCTTCCATAAAAGTCCCTATCAAAACTCCCTATCTTTAGAGGCTCAAAAGGGTTCAAATCTCAGATGTATCATATTAAGATTACCTCTTGCTTTAGGAAATGTAGGAGAGTTTATTTAGCCTCACCAATAACTAGTCCATTTTCCTGCCCACATAGCTTTATTAGTCTTTGTAACTTTATCTGACTTCTTGAAATTATACTCTTTTTACAACACACTTAAGATTTAGTTCCAATATTTGCACAACAGAACAAATATATTAATATGTGTTGATTCGTGGTATAATCTTCTTTTTCTCCCACCCAGCAGACAGTATATTGCCAATTTAATCACCTTGTATCTTCCCAAGCCTTCTAAAAAAGAAAGGGCAAAAATACACATAGTGGTAAATAATAGAAACCATTAAGGAAAACATTAAAAGCACTGACTGGAGGATGTACACATGAGGTGTTCTGGCAAAGGGGAGGAATAATCAAGGAGCCAAGAGTATAGAAATGGGATGATGAAGTTTTGAGAGAGTCCGTGTCTCTGAGGCAGAAGGGAGACAGACTCCAGAGATATTTGAAGGGCTGGAAAGGAGTATTTTATGATCGTCTGAAGTCAGACCTTCTATGTGGGAGATGTGTCAGCATCCTTTAAGAAAAGCACCATTTGAGAGCTGGATCACATTGGTGAAAGATTTATAAGCATTACATCTATTTAAACACTTCTGTTTATCCTTGACTGGATTTCAACTGGGAAAAGAGCCTCATTTGACCTCATTTTAAACTTGGCTCTGACCCAGGATAATAACTTTATGGCTGTCAGGACATCAAAATGTTCTCTGCTGAGACAGCAACACAATTATTGTGAACACATAAAGTTACTCCAATGTATAGTGATGACGGTAGAATAGAACACTCTCGTATCATTTCTGGAAACAATTTATCCTGAAAGAGTGGACAGATGTTACCCCAGATGCTTCTTCACTTTCCTCTAAAGCATGCCTGACAACTGTTTGGATATCTTTGAAACAGTAATTATGTTTCTGAAGTTGATTTATTGTATGTCAAAATTTGCATAGTCTATGATTGAGTTTAAGCATCACTGTGAAAACATTCTTTAAGTCTTTCTTGAAGACTACTTCTCTTGAGCTCCCCTTTGATGTGTTTACATCACAGGACATTCAAGTATTGAATCATTTGATGTGCTGAAACTAAAGACTATCACTTCCTGTGCTACCTTTCCAACTCTAACTGAATAGGCCTGGGTGTAGGTGACAGTAGCTGGCTTCTCTAGACAATATGTATCCAGCCTGTTGGGGAGTGTCTCCTGTCCCTCCCACTAGTAGATTTAGTTATGTTTCTGTCAATTTGAGCCCATGGCTTCCATAATAGAGACTTCATGTACTAGGGCAACTAAAACTGGTTTATACAGAACTTTTGCCACTTGGCAGCAGAGCAATGAAGCCACAGCTGGCTTCCATTCAATAAGACTTTTAAGAACTAGCTAAAGAGCATGTGAAAAGGCAGATGGGACACATTTTGCAGGCTTCATGCCATTTAATATAAGCCTCCAAATATCATACCATACACAATCTTAACAATAAATCTAAATCTGATCCATAAATACAAAAGAATGAATTTAAAGATTTCTATATAGTAAATGCCCACTCTATTCAGTAGTCATGGCATTCATCAATGCAATTAACCCAAGCAAATGGCCTCTTTTTAAAAGGCTGACACAAGATAAGGCCAAGAAGTACTTGAAGGTAGACACTAGGTGGAGCTAAGAATTTGTAATTAGGTAGCCAAAATTGTTGAAGTAGGTAGAGTGGGAAAAGAAAGAAATCTGCAGCAAAATGTACCCTTGGGTCCACAATTCCTACTTTAAAAATGACTTGACTAATCTTCCTCCCAGCTCTCAGTTCATTCCAACCCACGGATGATCAAATGAATGGGGACGGAGGTTGTGCCTCAGTACAGGGAGCCAAGAGGCTGAGTGTCCCAGAATAAAAAAGAGACCTGTTGTCAGCTGGGGGGACTTTCAGATTTGAAGTTTTCTGATTAAATGCACAATAAGGATATATTGTAACCTGTGGCTACAGTGCATCTCACATTGTTAGTTTTCTTTTTTAAAGAAAATCCTAATTTAAGCCTCTAAGAATACATCATCCACATTTCTGCAATGCCAGAAATGTCTGGGCTTGTAGAAGTTTATTTGAAAGAAAACCAGAGCAATCTTAGAAAATGTTCTTTCCAAGGCCACCACCAGCCAAGACCAAATCTAAATGCTCAATTCAGTAATAAACAAATTCCGGCATCTGAGGGTCAATGAGAGAAAAGCACAGAGAGGGCAGAAGATCTGCCTAAACCCTCTCTGTAGGCAGGATAGGAGGAAGAGAGTTAGAATAGAAGAGACAATAGCAATGGACCAGACAAGTTTCTCAACCAAGATGGCCCAGAACCTGCTCTTCTAGATCTGGGTCACTCCAGAGAAAAGCCAGAGCCTTGCCTAGACCAAAGTGAATACCTTTCTGTTGAACATTTCCATTGCACAGCTGTGTGAGGATGACTTGTTAAGACTTGAAACACTTGCATAATTCAGAACCCTTTGGGGTATAAAGATCAATTAGGATCATAAAAAATATCCTTGGCACACCAGAGAAAAATTGCTCGCTTTATAAAAATTTTGACATTTGCAGCAGTCCTCTTTCTAAGGCTATATCTGATGTCAACAGTGATGAAGCTATGGAGTTGGTATGCATGTGGCTCAGGAATTCATCATTCCAGGAAATCTTCAGCATTTTAATTTCAAAAACATCTTGAATCTCTGTGGGTCCTGGGGCAAGTTGCTAATCATCTCTCTGATTATTTATCTTAAAAGAGAATACCAATTTTCAAATAACTACTTTATATCATTTAGAGGCATGTGGGATCTTGCCAGGTACTTTACAGAATGATATTTAAGCATTCAGTGTTAGTTATTTATTTGGTTTGGTAAATGGATTATACACACAACACCTGGGAACGACTTATAGTATTTATGCAGACCTAGTCAAATGGGATAAAATTTCAAGTAGGAACATAAACTTCCAAGATGTAGCAAGAACACTCTTGTTTCTTAGAATACAGAGGATAATCCCACGTGTCTTAAAAGGGCACACAAGGTCAAGAATATGTGGAAAGAGAAAAAGAATAAAAACTTAAATTATGGTTTAAAGAATTTCAGAAGGACTATATGTTTACCAACCCCTATTTTGACACCAGCCAAAGAAAAATTTCCTACACTCATACAAGATTTTGTGATCTAGAAATTATACTTCAACTAGAGAAACATGACTGTTTAATAGCTGCTATTGTATTGAGCAAAATCTCTGCATTCCCCTTCTTCAACACTTTGTAGAGTGAATTTCAAAACACTGTTATCTGGAATTTCATGTATTTATATTAATATTTGATGGAATTGCTAGTATATGGAATAGCTTGAGAACAATTTGGGAATCACATCCTACTTCATTACTTCAAAATTTCTGAGGAAATGATACATACAGTATTGCAGCTTATAATGTAATGTACACTAAATGTCAGTACAGGATATGTGCTTTGACAAACCGTAAAGTAAGAAACAAATTCAGTGATGGATTGTCCTTTATAACAGTAATAATAGAATGCCAGAATTTCTCCTCTCTTTCTCTCCCTCCTCTCTTTCTCATCTTCAACTTCTATTCCTAACCCTTCCCCCAAAAATCTTCAGAACATTAGACAGATTGAAATTGTCTCTCCCTTTCCTATTTCTCATTTTCTGAGTATCTTGTCATAAATACAGAAGTGGCCAACAATGAGCAATAAATTCAATAAACAAGTAGCTTAGATAATTCTGTGAACTATCTCATCAATTTCTGAGCTGACAATTCTGTTTTGTCTTACCATTATTAATTAACCCGGCTCATTAGCCAGATATTTTCTTTAAACATTTGCTTTCTCACTGTCAAGAGAAGTAATTTCCATAGAGGAAACACATTGATATTCTGGATTAATTAACCCAGATCATTAGCCAGATATTTTCTTTAAACATTTGCTTTCTCACTGTCAACAGAACTAATTTCCATAAAGGAAACACATTGATATTCTGATATAACTTTACTACATCTGGAATTATTGATCTTATCTATGACACTCAGACCTGCCAGCCCATAAATTCAGTATATATTTTTTGAGCCTTCCTTTGGAAATTCTCTTTTCCATTCACAAAGTTAGTACAGTAGAAGCCAGTATTTCAGAAGTGACAGAATTGAGCACCCTCTCCTTAAGAAATAAGTGATTTATAGTTAGCCAAGAGAACAGATAAGCTCAAACTCATCATTAATGGTTATAAAAATTAACTACTTCCAATTTAACTGTGACAAAACTGAGTCTCCATAGGTCAAGCAACTTGCCTAGAAACAGGCAGTGAGGAAAGACCAGAACCATTATTTCTATCCGGGTTGCATTCCAGAGCCCACTGTCTTCCTCCTTCTCTGTGAATCTCTCATGATGTCTTCTATCATAAAAGGGGGAAAACTTCAGCTTCCTGGAGCAATGCCACTGACTCATCAAGTGAGAGAATTTCAGTGGCTCTGTTCCTAGACACTGCTGACTGGCCCCATTTCCTGTTTAATACTATGATTTCAATTTCTTTTAGTTTTTTGTACTTTTTTTCCTAAAAGCATGGCATCCTGTTATGGTTTGTATCTAGATGTCCCCCCAAATGTGGTTGTGGGGGGTGAGATTTTCAGAGAGGCTGAATCTAGACTTTGTGATTGATTCATGGTCTAGGGCAATGCCAGACCATTGCTTCCATACAATATAAAGGAAGGAAAGAGGCTTGCTCTCCCCTCCTTATTTGTTGCTTTAGTATCTACTGCCACCATGCAGTTTCCTCTCTGGCAGGCCACCCTGCCTTGGAGCCAGCCCATTATGGACTAAAACCTCTACAAACTGTAAACTAAGTAAGCCTTCGTTCCCTTAACATGGCATTGGGTATTCTGTCTCAGCAATGAGAGAAAGTAACTAAGACACATAACTTCAGAAGCAAAAGTGCAAAGGTTTTATCAGAAAAGGAAACACAAGCTATTATTTCTCCCTTGGGTAGTTGTGAAGTGCTGTTTTCTCCATGAATTTCAATTTATCACAAGTTGCTTGTCATGAATATGATAATGTGTTATTCTTAAAGCAGTAGAAATTCCCATGATTGTATGAGAAAGAGACTAACAAACTTGAATCTGGCTCCCTGGATCATTCTCTTTGGGGCTATTTTTATTATGATACATAGCCAGATGATGAAAAACATGGTAATTTAAATGATTCTCCCAAACCATGTGAGTTACCTAGACATATGTTGTCTACATTTGCTGCTTAGCCTGAGGTTAGTGTATACAATCATACATATAGCTCAAGCCCTTCCTGTATGCTGTGCCAGAGACAAAAGAGATCAAAGATCTTGTGCTGTGGTCACATTCTGTCATACCTTTATTTTGTTTTTTGCTTTTGTACTTGATCTTCCCATTCTGCATGTAATATTCCCCTTCTTAATCTATTGGATTAATTTTTATCTCTCCAAAGTTCAGGTTATCTCTTTTCCTCCATGGAGACATGCTTGCAGCCAGCCTTCCCAGTCTGCTCTTGTGTACCACCTCGTCCATGCTCCCGAGCACTCTGTTCTCAGTTTTGTCATGATTACTTTCATCTTTTTATGTATTTAGCTACTTACAGAAGGATTTGTGTTTTGTTTATCTCTACACCTTCAATCTTGGCACATGATAAGAGCATCATAAATATAAAAAAAGAAAAATAAGAATGAGGAAATAACATGAGATGGGTGGTGAAAGACAATGTTCTAAACATACTTTTCTCTGTTTTCATAAATTGTTCTAAGAGGGCACAATTTAGTCTAAGTCCATTCTTGAAATTTTGATATAATCAGAGTATTTCCAGACTTGGTAGAAACTACTTCTTATTTGGCAAAATTCCTTAACCAAAATAAACACCCTGGAAAGAAAATTCTAAATAAAATCAATAATGCTCTGATTCTCTAGGATTCATGACATGATCAGAAATGAAACCCTGGCTTTCCTATGATTTTTCTGAAACCAAGAACTGAGCTTCCATACTTCTCCTTCTTCCCCATCCCATAGAAAGTGTACACATTCATATATATTCATTTTCTCTGTCTGTCTGTCTTTCTCTGTCTGTCTGTCTGTTTCTCTGTCTCTCTCTCTCTCTTTCTCTCTCTCACACGCACACACACACAGTATTACTAGGCTTTGACCCAATTCTAAAGCTAACCATGGACCACAAGATGAACTCCTACTGGTAGGCTAATACTATTAAATACTAGCCTCCTGTGTACCAAATTACACAAAGAAAGATTATTTGCTGGCTGATGTCATTGTTCCAAAATGGTCAGTAACTGCTGAAAAATATTCAGTGTGATTATGAAATATAGAACAAACACCCTAGCTTGACAGTCAAGTCCTTCAATTTACCTCAACCTATCATTCCATTTTCATACTCAAGTTAATTTTATTTTATTTTATTTTATTTTATTTTATTTTGCTTTGTTTTATTTTATTTTATTTTTGATTTCTTGAGACAAGGCCATGTTGTGAAATTCAGTCTGGTCTTAAACTCACTATGTGCCCTAGGGTGAACACACCAACACAGCAATCCTCCTGCCTCAGCCTCCACAGTAATGGGACTACAGGCATGCACCACCATGTCAGGCCTTCCCATCAAATTTATAACAGAAATGTGACCTAAATGGAGGGGGCTGGTATTCTCCCAAACATTTCTTTTTTCTTTACTGAAAATATTCTTTACTCTCTTTTTTACATCTTAAAATGACCATGATTTCAAGTTCTTTTTAAGACTTGCTAAATATTGTAATTTATAGTGATCCATTCATGGTTTAACTGGCATTATTATAAATGTCAGTAACATGTTGCCTATCCACCGTCATCAGGACTGTCAATAGAAATTTGTACAGTGATGGAAATAGTCTATGTCTGAGATGCTCAATATGGAAGCCACGAGCCATAAATGTTGCTAAGTGCTTAAAATATGGCCATTGTAACTGAGATACTAGATTTTATTTTATTTAAACTATTTGAATTTAAATTTAAACTGTTCATGTCCTGTGGCTTGTATTCTTCAGTAAAAGTATATATAGATGAAAGAATTAGTGCTTTATTGTATACCCAGTGTATGTAAGGACTACAGTAGTTTTTATTAAATGTTGTGTTTAATGCATTGCTTGACTACTGGGTTTGCCTAGGTGATATTATCTATAAAGAGTCTTGCCCTACATTCATAACTTTAACAATGTTGTACAAATAATATTCACTTTATTTTTTCTTAATTTTAATAGTTTAAAATCTCTCAGAATTGCATCATTTCACTACTTGGACCTTTCATCGCTGTACAAACAAAACAAGGTTGGGAATGATTTGGACTGAACTCTGAACAAGCAAGCTCCATTATTCATTACCATCTCTTCTCTTTTCCATCTGGGGGAAAAGAACGGTTTACATACCTACTGAGACATGCAATTGCCTCAGTCTTCAATATGAGCATTGCTACAGGAAAAGAATGTCCCTGGGTGAGCGAAACAAGTTCAGCTAACAAATCTTTGCTTTTTGTCTCCCCTGAAACCTCACTACTTTCTGAAGTAGCTCTTTACCAAATATTTTCCCAGAGCATTTTTGTCTCTATTTGTGTGTTTGCCAGTGAAAAATCCGAGGTGCAGTGAGGAAGGCTAGCCCTCTGCCAGCAGGTCAGAAGAGGTAGCATATCTTTGGAATTCGACAGTGATGAGCCCCTGGCACTTTCCGGCTTACCCATGGCCCTTCAAGAATCATCATGCCAAAGACCAACAATGCAATAAAATCCTTTGCCTAGAAAAACCAAGAGCAAAGTGATCAAGTGGTCTAGATGCAGATTAGATTCTGACTTATTAATAAGCCTTCAGAAAATGAACCTGAGTGAGTCTCAAACAGCAACAGTTTACAGAGATATCTAATAATTTCAGAGCTCAGCCACACCACATGCCTTCCTTCTGACTCAGCAAAGAGCACGACCAGGGCAAAGGAGCCACTTGAGAAGCCAAGCAATCAGCTGTATCTTTTCCATTCAGAACTAAGTTTATTTGGAAAGACTGGAAAAATCTTCAATGAAAACTTTTTTCTAAAAGAATAAGATAAAAAAAAATTTATGCTGTTATTATGAGCCAGACAACATCAAGAAATAATTATGGGTGTGTATTTTCCCCTACTTTGTAAAATGTTTACAACTTGTAGTATAGATAAGTTTTGGAGACAATAGTAAAGATAGCAATTGCATTTAACTTGTAATTTTTTTGCGTTCAGCTATCAAAAAATCACCATGTGTTTAAATTACATTTGAACACATACAT
Organism: Dasyprocta punctata; assembly: GCA_004363535.1. Classification (NCBI taxonomy): domain Eukaryota; kingdom Metazoa; phylum Chordata; class Mammalia; order Rodentia; family Dasyproctidae; genus Dasyprocta; species Dasyprocta punctata. The sequence goes on from RJWM01000006.1 coordinate 47,420, forward strand.
ATAAAATTTTCATCTGCAAACACGAGCCAGTGGCTAAAGAAAGAATTTATGATTTGTTTTCCTCAAAGCAAATACACTGAAGATGTTTAGTACCTTGTATTTATGAAAGAGAATTTATGAAATTCATTGTCATTACATCAGCCAAAGAGTGTAATTAAGATCTTAATTAGGAAACTTTTAAATATGTCCATAATCTATAAATATCACAGATAACAGTATTTGAAGAGAAACATACAGTCTATGATATGCATTTTATATACTTTCCTTCATATGATTTTGGTAGAAAAGAACTTTATCTGAGGAGGAGGAAGCTTAGTGAGATTAAGTAAATTGTTCAACATCATTAAAAGTGTTACCATTAAAGCTGGAATATGATCTTGCATTACATGAAGCCCCTTTCTTCTGTAATCCAGGCTAAGCCTCGACAATATCATATCCAGGAATAATTCAGAGTAGTTGGTAGCATGAAAAATTGTGACAAAGTAAAGCAGAATGACTTGCAAAGGTCACTTAAGGAAAGCAAATTCCTTACTGAGAAGGAGCTTTTCAGGAAAAATAGACTACTTTGGATAGTATGACATTTTAGCAATATTAGTCCTTCCAATTCATGTACAAGGAGGTTTTAGGTCTTTTCTTGTCTTATTCAATTTCTTTCATCAGTGTTTTCATTATACAATGTTTTTTTACTTTCATAGTTAAATTTATTCCTAGGTATTTGAAGGAGTGGTTGTTAAAAATGGGTTTGCTTCCATGATTTCCCTTTCAGCAAATTTGCTTTTGTTGTATAGAAAGCAACTTTAAATTATCTATGGGAAACCACTGTAGCATAATGAATAAAAGACCATGATTTTAACAAAGAAACCCTTAGATAAGTCCCACTTCCACCATGTCACAGCACAGCCACCCTGCACAAGTCTTTGCTTCCTCTGTGTTGCACAAAGTAAGTCTACATCTCAGGATTGTCATGAGAGTTAATTAAGGTAAGACAGGAGAAAGTTATTTAGCACAAATGATGACAAACTGTTGAATGTTTACTTAAGTATCAGCATAGTGGACATCTAGAAGAGTATAAGTTTCTATATATTGTAATTAAGAGCGTTAAAGATCTCTTTATCTTGCAGCTTATTTAGTAAACTCTAGAATCATACTCCAGGGTCCTGCTATGAGCTAGTCATATTGATAGCATGAGCTGATGTTTCTTGCCTTTGGCTTTGTTTTGTTTTGTTTTGTTTTTTCTTTTTGCTTGTTTTGAATTGAATATGGTTGGTTTTTGTTTTGTTGTTCTTTGTTTGCTTGGACTAAAATGTGATACTTCAATCATCCTACCAGTCCTTCAATAAAAGGACTTTCATGGTTTCATAGTCTCTTCCCAGTTCAAGGGCATCTTCATCATGTCAGTGCCTATTAGGTATATGCATATATACCTGTGCTTAGTGTGTGTGTGTGTGTGTGTGCGCGCGTGCATAGCTGTGACATTGGAAAAGGATGGCTGTCCAGGGTGTGTAAAATCATAGCTCATCCCCTAGGCTTCTAGTTTTTAATGATTCCATGCTCTACACTACTCCTGTTAAAACTGCCAGCATCCCAAGTACATTCTAGCTTCTGCATTTTGATGCAACAACCTACCTTCTCAAATTATATGTATACTCCCTACAACCTGTAATGTCAGTACACCAGAATCCTATCTTATATGAATTCCGTTTTTCTGCTTACCAGCACTTAAGGTTTCTAACCCTGTGCCTTGATTATCAAAAACTCTTCCAATCCAAGTTCCCTCAAGAAATTGTTTTAAGAGGCCCATTGTTAGAATAAGAAAAATTGAAGCTGTAGAAATCATTTAGTTGAAAAAGAAAAGGAAGAAAAGACTTTGTCCTTCAAGTCCAATTACCCCTGTTTTGTTAAGATTTCAATCTTAATTTCATTTACTCCTTCAACAAATAGTAACTGGAAACCAATCAGATGCCAAGTTCTATGCAGTCACCATCAAAATTTGTTTTACCCACACCCATGGTTTGTAGCTGAAAGACATGGAAACCAATAAAAAGCCACATGGGGCATAAATGCACAAGAAATGTGAGAATTCCTTCTCTTTCTTTTCTTCAAAAGGAAGGCTACTTTTCATGTTGTTTGGTTGTTGTGGTTGTTGTTGTTGTTGTTGTTGTTGTTTTTCATGTTAGTCAAACTGTTCTGAGCCTTCCTTGGGTCCAGAGACCTTTCCCAATATACCCATCCCCATCCAACAGAAGAAGGCTCTGTCTCAGGTTGTAATATAACAAGTCAGCAATTTCATATGTGTCTTTTCAGACATTCAAGATACAGATGTAAAAATGTACAAAACAGTAAATTGTCTTTGACCTGATAATCTTTCTACTAAAATTGGGATCTTCAGTTTTCTGCCAGAAGATATAATAGATTCTGCTGCTCTCAGAGGTAACTCCGAAGCACTGAGTGAGTCTTAGGCCCTAAGACAGAGCCAGGCATTTAGCATTCAGCAAATGTTTCTAAGATGAATACTAAATCACTGGAGAAGGATTAAATTATTTCAAGTTGAGTTTTAGAGATAAAATTTATTAAAGGTAGAATTTCACTTTTAGAATTCTAATTCTTTAACATTTCAACTCTATAATAAACAACTAAGGAAAAAAATGAGCCAAAATTGTTCAGAGATAAAAGATGCATGTCACTAAGGTGTTTACAAGCATATGAAGTCCTCACTTCAAACCTATTTGCCTTTGTTTCATAAATCACTCTAAAAGACATAGATTTTTTGTTTTATTTTGTTTTGTTTTCTATAGTTCTAAAGAGTTCTAGAGGGTATTTTTTAAAAAGTTCTAGAGATTTTTTTAGAGTAGACTTGAAGCACATAACTAGAAAAGGGAAGGTGGCATCAACAAATCAGGGCACTGACAGCAGGAAGAAATAGGAGTATGGAGCCTAAAGGTAAATGAAGAGAAAAAGAAGTTTTAAAGAGATAAGAATTTTTAATGTATAATAACATTTATTTTGGAGACAAATAGTCATACAACCTTAGAAAATTCCTAATGAAATCACTGAATCACAGCTTAAATAAATTTGTTGACATATTTAGAACCATCTTTTAAGAAGGGAAGTATGTGTTTTAAATGTATCAAAGCAAGAATAACTCTTACCCTTAAAATGTACAATGTTGGCCATTTGGAAAACTTTTAATAAAGAATCTGGAATGTTGAGATTATTTTAATGTATATATATGCACACACAGGAGCACACACATATACGTTTAAATTATATGAAACAATTAGTGTTAAGCTAGAAAACCTCATCTCTTTAACATGTAATCTAACAGATTAACTTCTTGCTTGTCAGCTTCTAATAAAAGCATGATCAAAGTTGTTACCTGAAGTCCAAACCTTAGGTTTATGCTTTCTTTTTACCTATTGAAGCTGAGACCAGAGAAATTACCTCACTGCTCAGTGGCTCCATTTATCTATTTGTATATGAGAAAAACAAAAGCTGGTCTCCAAAGAGTATAGTGGGCTTTGCTCCTATTTCAAAATTTAGAAATACTTAAATCCTAATAAGAGTCTAGTTTGGAGTTATTTTCTAATAACAAACACCCTTCAAGGAAAAGATGCAAAGGATGTCAGTCCTACTTTCCCCGATTTTCTTTCCTTACAATCTTTCTTTTCCAAAGAACACAACAAAGAAACAAAGAGCCAAACCTACTGACTCACGTCTTTTTCTAATAGTGTTGTGGTCAATTTGCTTCTGCATAAAAAAGTAGTAGTGAAGCTTTGAACTCTGGTTTTGGAAGGCCTAGAGTGGAAAAACGTCTTTAGCAAAAAGAATAACACATTCCAAAACTGTCCAGTGTTATGCATTCAGAGGGGAAAAGTCCACTTGGGCATGCAGTCACAATGGAAGCCTTTTTCTGTTTCCTGAACTTTCTGAAAAATAAATGACTGAACTTTACCTTTCAATGAAATCTTGAGTTGATTTTTTTTGTTTTGTTTTCGCTTTTTATCTTTCTCACTCAAGCCTTAAAACAGTTTCTCAGCTTGAACTTGCTTTCAGAACAAGTAGGGAAATAGCATCACTTTCTGCTACAAAAACTGATTCCATTCTTTGGGAGAAAAATTTCTATGTGCTTCAGAAAGTTGAGGAGGCACTGAGTCTTCCTTAAGAGACTTTCTATGTTAAAATCAGTTTTTGCCTCCCAAGGGCAATCATATGCCATGCCTTTGGTTTTCTGAGATGTTGCTTTTGTAAAGATAGTCAAAATCAGTCATATAACTGTAGTGTACAAAGGGTCCTCAGGTATGCTGGTTCATTTAATAGATACCTTTGCTTTCTTAATGTTTTGTCATTGTTTCTTGTTATTTGCTTTAATTATTAAAGACAGTCACTAAAGAATAGTATTTGGTGCATTTCTAAATAGCTAGTATCATTCTTTAGCTACATATCACTCCATTGAGAAGTTTGTGTCAGCATCAAATCTCCTCACTAAAATGCTCTAAAGAACATCTCTAGGTCATTTCACTCTTTTCTCCTTAGGAGGAAAAAGCAACTTCAGCGCATGATTACTTCAACGTATCCTATCCACAGGCCATTCTGTCCTGTGTCCCTTCCTGACTGTTACAGTAAAAAAAAAACAAAAAACAAAAAAAAAACAAAAAAAAAAACCACTTTTTTCCATAAGTTACCCCCTTGCTTATTCTCAGAGGATTTTTCACTCTGCTGTCCTCCTGAGACTTTACTCTGAATTATTTGCACTAGATTGCAACTCACCCCTGTATCAAACCTTTCAAAGGTATTTCATAGTACTCAATTAGGATCCAAACTATATCTGAGGACTTACCAGGCCTTTCATCATCAGGCTCTGCCCATCCTTCTAGCCTCATGCTTTGTCACATCATCTGCTGTTATCAATTTCATTCTATATGACAGTCACAGTTCTTTTCAAAAGTGCCATAGCTCTTCTAAGGTTTTCACTCTTATTGTTCTGCTCTTTCTGCTTAGAACACTGTGTTTTCATCCCCTCCCCAAATCCTTACCAATCCCAAAAGCCTTCTTCAACCCTCTGGACCAGACAAGGTGGTCCTGCTATGTGTTCTCACATTGTCAGCGTCTCTCTGTGGCGCCTCATGCTCCCAGTGTTTCTGTTTAGTTATCTGATTTTCTCCCTTTCTAGCCTGTAAATTCTATTATGGCTTGAATTTAGTCTGCCTTACCAAGCAGTGTATCTCCAGCACAGAGTGCAAAACCAAATATAAGTCTCAGCATGGCCAGATGAAAGATTAAATAAAGGTAAACCAATGAAAACCAGGAAAGTGTAAATAACAGAGAAAACAGTAGATTCAGGACTTAACCAAGACATAAGAAAAATGTGAGTGGTCAAAACATTCTTCAAAAAGTCAAAAATCAAGAAGCCTTTGGTGACCAACAGTATAAGATAGGAAAAAAGCTCTAAAACAGGCTCTTAGCAATGGTGTAGTCAAAAATAATAATCACAACACCCAACTGGTCCCTCTCATTCTCATCCTGGGAGTTTCCCAGAGTTTTAAATTGTGGATCAAGGACTACCTTCTCCATAATTTCACATCCCCAACTAACCCTACTGAATCTGAATCTCAGGGGTTGGGGCCAGAAATCTGCATTTGTGACCACCATTCCAAGCATTCTATGTACCTTAACATCCTAAGGCTGGAAGTGGGAACAATGGCAATAGCTGGAAAGTAAAGAAATTGAGGATGAGATGCAGATACCTTTCCCTAAAAGTGGTTAACTCAACACTGTGAGCCATGAGTTGCTGCACATGTGGTAAGGGAGACTCAATTCTAGTGAGCCACCTTTGCCTGCTTCATCTATGATCAACTAAGGCACAGCTGACTCACAGTTGGCCCTTAGATATTCCCACAAGGGTAATCTGTATGTGGGGGTAGGGAGTGTTTTCACAGTACTTTAGTCACAGCCCCCACTTAATTTCTCACTGCTGACTTCTTTTTCCTGTTTGGAGCTTGGCCCAGTATAATCCATCTGTGAATTTTGTCTGGACAGATGAACGTTTAACTGGCATTCAATAAAACAATAATCTCTTGTCCAGGACCTGGACAATGTGCTAATAATAATAACTATTAACTCATCATAAGTGATTACTCCACTGGGGAAAACAAAAACCTCCCCTTTAGTCCCACTAAAGTTGTGGTTTTAAAGCCATCTCCAATTTTGAATGATTGTCAAAGAAAAATAATTAGATATGGCTGACTGACAAAAGCATCTAGAAAGTTCTATGTGAGGAAAAGAGGTTCACTTCAAACCAACATTTCCTATTTTGATCTCATATTCCAAGTAGTCTCATTTTTTCCTTTGGGTTTTACATATATTTTTGTCATTTATAGTCATGCCCAAAATCTGTCATGCTTACAATGAATCCAGGATAAACATTTGATTTCTGCCGTTCTTCTATTATTTTTATATTAACATTATCCTTCACCTTCTTCCCAAGACTCCATTCTTTCACTGGTCATTTGACGTCAGTGCATTGTACCTTAAATTCCGACAAACCAGAATGTATGTGATATGAGCAACAAAAGCGATACATCTTGAATTTCCCAAAGTAGTTTGATTCAAATGCTTTAAGTGTAATTGGAAACATATTTTTACAAGCAAATTGAGCCAATAAATTAGAAAAACCATATGGAAGCACCAGGCCCAACTTTTCTAGTTTTTAATAAACTGCAATAGAGAGACTTAGGAACAGTAAGACATTTACATTTCAACACAGAATCATACAGGATAAGTAAGTGTGGTACATCAAATATGCTCTGTGTGAAAGTTCCAGCAGGGAAAGAAGAGGAAATATAAACACAATGACTTTGCCCACCTGTTTAATGTCAGTGTATTCCTTTACACAGGTGGTATAGTTAAGGGAGGAAATGCCACTACCTTCTTCCCCTTTGGTCTCAAGATCTAAAAGCATGATAATCTTTCTTTAATTATTATTTTAAAATATAACTACAAAGGAAATATCTCTTGAACAGAGTCATTTTCTCAATTTCAATGATATAATTCCCACCAAACCGATGAGACATAGTCTCCCATCATCCATGCAGTCAGCCTAGCCTTCCTAGGCCATGTACATAGTGGCGGAGTGTTGCTGACAATGGAAAAAATTCTGACTGGCAAAACTACATCCTTGACACACGCTGAATCATACTGGCATACTGGCTTGTCCTATTTCTCTAGCTATTAATTGGAGCAGATTTGTTTACTCAATTTATAAAATGGTACCATTTATTACAGGAAATCACTGAAAGTTTTTTTAAAAGCTAATTATAGAGCTTTTAATAATAATAAAGTACATTATAAAAACTTTTTACTCTAGGGATAGAGGCCAAACCTTTAAGCTATATATTGCTATCTAATATATACTGCACTAAATTCCAAGGAACATGATTTGACTCAAAGTTGTTTAATAGTTAACCATGATGTAATAGACTTTTACTGTGTAGAATAGAGTTGGTATGTTAAGAATATCCTTTTCAACATGAATGTCAATTTTAAAAATATATGTCTTCTGTGTGCTGGCAAAGGAATGAAGATGGGGAAATGGTTACACACTTTTTAAGAGTCTAAATTGTTATAACTTTTGTAGGTTAAACTAATCATTCCACCCAAAGAATCTATCCTACATGTGTATAGAATAGTATAGACTCACATGTATACCTTGGGATATAAGAATGATGGTGTTCACCAAAGGGCACAATCAACAGTGTGAATCTACAGAATGGGAAAAAAATACTTAAGTGTATACAAGGGATTAATATTCAGAATATTTAAAGAATTCTTACATTTCAAAGCAAAAGACCAATTCAAAAATGAACAAAATACTTAAATAAATACTTCTCAAAGAAGATATATAAGTGGCCAGCATGCATATAAAAAGATGCTTGCCATCACTTAGGAGAATGCTAATCAAAAGTACAGTGAAAAACAACTTCATACCCACGATGATGGCTAATATCAAAAGAAAAAGGAAAAGAAAGAAAAAGGAAAAGGAAAGGAAAAGACAAAGTAACATCTAGGACATGGAAAATTTAGGACCCTGTGAGTGGCTGGTGAGAATTTAAAATGGTACAACTGCCATGAAAAGCAATGTGGCAGTTTCTTAAAAATTAAAAATAGGGTAAATATGACCCAGCAATTCCACTTCAAGGTGTAAACCCAAAAGAAGTGAAAACAAAATTTCAGACATTTGGACACCCATGTCCATAGCAGCATTATTCACAATAGTCAAAAGGTGGAAGCAATTCAATTGGCCATCAGTAGATGAAAAGTTGAACAAAATGTAGTAAATACATGCAGTCGAGTACTATTCCACCTTAAAAGGTAGGAAATTCTGTCACATGTTACAGCATAGATATACTTTGAGGACATCATACTAATAAAACAAGTCACAAAAAGAGAAATTTTGTATGATTACATTTATATTATTTACTTCAAGGAGTTAAATTCATAGAAATAGAATATAAGATAGTGGTTGCCAGGGTCTAGAGGGAGGGAGAAATAGGGAATTATTGTTTAATGGAAATAGTATTTCAGTATTGCAAAATTAAGAGTTCTGGAGATTGGTTGTATAACTAAGTGATACATTTATCAATATTGAACTGTGCACGTAAAATAGTTAAGATAATTTTCTATGCTTACCTAGTTCATTTATTCAGCAATAAGTGCTTCTCATTAAATTTTATTATTGAGTACAATTTGTTTTTTAGAGAAGGTCTAAATTTATAGCAAAATTAAAGTTGCAGAATATGCAGACTTCCCATGCACCCATTAATACATCATCTACTAGACCAGCACATACATTACAATTGATAAGCCTACGATGACACAGTCTCCCCAATTATCAATATCCCCCACTAAAGTTGTACATTTGTAACGATGAATAGACCTATACTGAAACATCTTTATTAACCAATGTCCTAGTTTACATTAGAGTTCACTCTTGACAAATTTTATATATATTTTTACTATAATCTTTTAAAAGAAGAATGCTAGTTATAATAATAGTGACAGGATAGAGAAAAGATCAAATCTTTCAAATAGAAATCACCATTCTATAGAATTCCTTGAATCCATTGAAAAGATACTATCTATATGCAGGTATTAACTCAGAAACATGTAATGGATCTATGCTTTGACTTGAAGACCAATTTCAAGAACAAAATGTTTATAATGACAGTATTAGTTTGCTATGACTGATGTAACAAAGTACCATAACTCGCTGACCTAGATAAAGTTCTGAACTCTTCAAGTCCAAGACCAAGTCGTGGGAAAAGTTGGGTTTTTTGGAAGGCTCTGAGGAAATATTTGTTACACGTGTATTTACTAGCTTCTGATGGTTTTCTGGCAATCTTTAGTATACCTTTGCTTATAGATGGTACATCACCCTAGCCTCTGTCTTCATCTTTACATGGTGTTTTCCCTGTATTCATGTTTGGCTCTCTCTCCAAAATCCCCTTTTTTATAAAGACATCAGTCATCTTGGATTAGGATCCACCCCACTCCAATATGACCTCATCTTGACTAATTACATCTGCAAAAGCCTTATTTCCAAATCAGATTACATGCTGTTATTGGTGGTTAGAATTTCAAAATACAAATTAGGGAGGACAAATTTAACCCCTAATTCAACAATGATCTCACTTTTCATTATTAGAAAAGCTAAATACATGTACATATACATATGTGCATATATGAGTAACACATAAACGCTGGATGGTTGACACCATAACTGATAATTGGTGTTACCTCCCCTTGGAAGTGGTGGGAAATGAGAAGGGTAAATAAGCAGTATTTTGATTTCTATACTTTTAAATTGATCGAAAATTGTTGAGCAAGTATATGTGACTATTGAAAATTTAAGGAAGCAATTGGAAAGTTTTAACACATCTTATAGGTATCCACTAAGGTAGATATAGAACGACTTTGGACAGAATGGGGACCACAATGAAGTGTCCCAAAATCGATGAAATTTTTTCAGGTATCAGTGTTCTAAGTAGTAATACTTTATACATTTTCTTAAAGGGGAGGCTTTTGAGTCCATGGAAAAGTAAAATTTGCACTAAATTTAGATTCCAGAGAGCCAAATAGAGTTTCATTTCTGGACCTAAATGAAAATTTAACTTTAGGTCTTTAACCACATGGGCATTTGTCTCTTTTATCTTTAAATATTTCTGTAAATTTCAGTTTTGCAACTGGTTGTAGTTTATATCTAAAAGTCTCTCTCAAAGCCTCATGAACTCATAGGTGGGGCTTTTAGAAGGTGATTGAGTCATGGGGGCATGATACTTATCAGGGAAGTAGTCTGCCGATGAGTATATAGCTAGATGTGATGGTGGGAGGTGAAGCCAGGCCAGAGGAGGAGAATCACTGGGGGACACCTAAGAGTATATCTCCCTCCCTGCCGTCACTCTGCTTCCTGCCTGCCCTGCCCTGCCCTGAGCAACTCTTCTCTGCCATGTCCCAGAGCCATGTTGTCCTGCCTTAGAGCCAGCCAAATGTGAACTGAAACCTCTATAAACTGAATGCTGGTACTAAAATTTGTATTATTTAGGGTTCACTAGAGGAACAGACTTATATATATGATTTAGAAAGGTTTTACAAAGTAGACTCACAAGGGCCACAGCAGAGTCAGGAATGAAAGAGTGCGAAATGGCCAGCTGCATCCTGCAGAGCCTAAGGCTCCAAATAAAAGCCAAAGGTCCATAGGAGAGCCAAAGGGTCTGCTCAGGAAGCCTGCATGGACTGGCACAAAAGTCCAAAGGTGATGGTGAAGACAAAAGCTTCTTGAAAAAACAAAAGGTAACACTTCTTTTTCTGTTTTTATTCCTTCCAGGCTACAAGCCTATTTATTGGTGCCACCCACATTCAGGATGGGTGTCATTTCTCAGTTTTCAGATTACTTGTCTATCATCCACAGACACATCCAGAACTGTATTGTCCTCATCTTCTAGGCATCCCTGCAGGTTGACACAGTAACTATCACACAGTCCTTTGCTCTGTGATTATTCATATCTGACTTATATAAATGCATGTCACAACAAAACAGGAGCCTGAAAACAACCAGCCACAACTTCTAAACAAAGGCCCAAACACAGCAATCATTGGTCTAAACTGTACACTTGAAGGACAACATATCTATATTATATGATCAGGCACTCTGGTTCTTCAGCTGTGCCTCTGGAAATTATGACTGGCACTCTCCACAAATACAAAGGGAAAGACAGCTCACCACTGCAGACCAGTATCCAAAGACGGAGTTGAACCCCACAGCTTATGTTACTCATTCAAGGTTTTCTTTTCATTCCTCCATTAGATCAGGGAAAAATTATTAAGTACCCACGTTGAGCCAGGACTGCTTACAGGACCCTGCAGATTCACTGATTCACTATCCTGTTGAACTTTAAGCTTTTGGATGAGACAATAACAAGACAGTGTAAAAGTGTTCCAGTAAAAGAACTACAGGATTCTGGAATAGTTAGCTATCTGAGTTTGAAGCCCCTAACTTAGTCTGTAAATATTTCCAGAGGCATATTTTCATAGAATCATGTCAATTCAGTTTTAAAATTAGGTAATTGGATAATTTTTCCCATTGGCTTTCTAAAAAGTGTGTGTTCCTCTTGTGTCTATGGCTGCTGGGGAGGGTCATAATTCAGGCAGGTGGTTACCAAGCCCCCATGGTTCAGCAGCTCAAAGAAAAGAAACAGTGGTATCTCGGACTTGGATGCATTCTTTCAATTTTCTGAATGGTGCTATTGTTCCCACCCTAGGTAGGTGAATCCACTTTGTCAAATGCAAATGTCAAAGGATTTGTACAGATATTTCATCACAAGTCCTGAGAATAATGAGAAATAGTTACTTGTTCCCCATCAGAGTCACTCATAGCACACGTTTCCCTTTTACTGACTGTATGCATCAAATATATTATCCCTCTCAAAATCCTCTGCATGTGTGTTTATTAGTTTCACCAGTCAGGGCACTTGATAGAGTAACATGGCTCCCTTCCCTTTGGTTTTGCTCTTGGCCCCCTCAGAATTCTTATTTCGCTGCCTGTTTTTCTTAACATTGGGATGTGAAGTTCAAGCAAGTATACCGCTATTGGAGGTTTTTGTTATTATTTTTCTTAGATTAGTTTTAAGAAATTCTGATCACTGTGGTGGGGGCAGTGTTCAGCTCTGTCTTACACTGCAGTAAACTCTTCAAATGTACCAAATGTTAGTGTAGGCTGATGTTTGACTTCTTGATCTTTAAGACTTATTTCCTAACAGTCCATCATTTTTTCTTTCTGACTTCAGAAGTCACAAATATCTACAGTACAGGAAACAAGCTTGGTAACAAAATGATAAAAATGATGAAGCTATTTTCCAAAGAGAAAGATAAACCTAGATCCCTTACTGAAACCAAATTTTGGTTTTTTTATTTTGTTTTGGGTTGGGGTTTTTTGGGGGAGGGCATTCAGTGAGGCCTTTTTTGTTTTTATTTTGTTTCGTTTTGTTTTTTGGGATTTTCTCAATCTAGAAAATTTTTAATTTAATTAGCTTAAACTGTTTCCAAATTCCTGCCCTTCTTGGTTAATCAAACAATGAATTCCATCAAGTTATAGATTATTACACTTCTATCAATTCCCGTACCACGATTTTCAGCATACAATGGACACTCCATCACACATAGTTCATTGATTTGGGATTAGGGAGGGAGGACCAAAACAAGATACTTACCCCTAGTTATAAAATAATAACCAACCTCAGAGCTATGTCTGTCCATAGAACCAAGGTAGAATTCTGTCTCACTGAGTGAGTTTTATAAGTATATTCTCCTATCATAAAAAGGATATGGTTAGATAGACTCCAACCAGCAGCTATACTGTTGTGTATTGTTGGCCTTTCTTCTACATGAAATGTATGCTCTTAAGAGCAGACGTTTTGTTTTGTTTTGGCTTGGTGTATTCCCAAGGTCTAGAGCAAGGCCAGGCACTATTACTATTTGTTGAATTAAGGATTATAACAAGGTGTTTCTCTTCAATCACAGCATTCAGATTGGCTCTACTGAAATTTCTTTTAATGGCATCTTGAGTAGATTCTACAACTTTTTTGGTCACCTTCAACAATAAAGGCACAATCCAATTAAAAATTTCAACCTCACATCCAATACAAATCTTTTTCCTGTCCCACCAGTGGCCAGACTTGTGCTTTGCTTTTACCGTTCTTCACACTTCAGTATCTTGTTCTGGATGCTGCATATGTCCATGACTGGTTCTGTCACCTCTCTTCTTAATCTCATCTGTGATGACCTCAGCCCTCAGGTTTGAGGAATAAAAGGAGAGAGAAGAAATCCACAAGATTTTTGCATTTTTTACCTTGCTTTGTTTTATTTAACTTGAAGAACTTTTTCCATGAATTTTTATTGGCTATAGGCAGCCAGCACCAGTGCTGTATCTCCTATGAGACATATGTGCATGTTCCTTGGAGGATGCTGGGATCAATGAAGTAGAAAAATGTACCTTATCTCACATTCCAAAGTTTATTTATAGCCTCTTGCTCCCTTCTGAGAAATCTAACCCAGCTACCTTCTGTGAATTCTTTCTGACTCTCCAGAAATCCACACATGATCGTCCCCTCTAAAAGTAGGACTGTGAGCCACTACATGCCCTTTCATCCCCATAGTTACTACCACTTCAGACTAGAAGGCTGAGCAGATGCATTCTTTCTATCTCATAGACATCCTTGCCTTTTACCAAAGAACGTATGGAACTCCCACCCCTCACCAACAGCTTCTCTCTTGACTTTGAGGAGCAGGAAGCACCCATCATCTCTCTCTGTCTCACAGGGAAAGCTTCTCACCATGACCATTGACTTCTCCACTGGTGGTTGTTCTCAGTCCCCAACTGTTGTCCATTTTGTTTTCTCCTGACAGATGTAAAGAGAAGGGAAGGTGTTAGGTTTTCTGGTTTCAGAGCTGATCCTTCCGGGGTCTTTAATTAAGTCTGTGTTGGGCTGTGAAGATGAATTGGTGAATCTTTCAGACTTACCACCTTTCTGTTTTCAACTAGAACCTCATATTCCAATTTCAGTTATAGGAAAGGTCCTGCCAACATTCTCTTATTTATGCTACATAAAATACAACATTTTGGATTCATTGCTTTCTCAGGGGCCTGTCCTGCAAGCAGTGAGGGAGACAATAAATCCTTGTAAGTTTATTCTTAATAGGGGTTTAGATAATTTATATGTTGATCAGAAATTCTGATCAACTGAAAGGTGCTAGAAGAAACTTAGGGATATCACATTTTGAATCCTGGTCACTTCAAACCTCTATGAGAATGTATAAACTCCAATTTGAACTTTCATAGGCTGCAGGGCTAGATAGTTCCTCAAGTTCTCCAATTGCCAGAAACTCTCTTCAAAGAAGAAATAACAGGGATAATGTTTTAAAAATTAAACCTATACTCAAAGAGAAATTAAAGGTAGAAATATTTGATAAAGAGATAGCTTTCTATCTGTAGTTGGTGCAAGGTTCTTGGGCTTTAAACTGTCTCAAAAGTTACTGGAATCTAATGTCATCAGAGTCTCAAAGCAGAAACATTTGGCCACAATTCACAAATATTTAATAATTCTCCTTCAGATCTGATTCATATTATTGACCTTATCATGGACTGTCTTTTGACCACTCTCACGTAAAGTGGGGCAGTCTGTGTTATTTTGTTTCACATCCACAGTTTCACCAACTTCAAGTCTTCAATGAACATATTAGATACATCCTTCTGCAATATACATTTGAGGAACAAAAATGTAAATTGGTGTAAAAAATTACTGGGTAGGGGTAAATTAATATAATTTTGTTAGTTTCTACTTTTCAATGAAATTTCTCTCATGTTTTCATTTAAATCCATTTCCTTCTCTATACTATTGTTCACTCAATAATAAGAGATAGCATCTACTTTTGAAAAACAAATTCTATGAGAAGTAGGATATCTGTATTACAAAATTTTGAGTCTGGGGAAGGAATTCCTATTCTGTTACAAGTTCTATAATTAACTCAATTCCTTTGGAAAGTCTTGACCTTTAGTCTTCATTTTCCTTATCTGCCAATTTAAAATGAGAAAAATTTATGATTCAGTTATTGTTTTTTCTATAATAAATAGACTCTGTGGAAAACATTTGCTATAAGATAATATATGTAATCTGCATTTTGTAGATGAAGAGACAGATTCGGGAAGATTAAGTAGCTAGCGTATCATGTGGCTTAGCTAGTCAATGACACAGCAGAACCAGAATCCAGAATCTAAAACCTCATGTATTTAGTTCCAGATGCCTAGCTCATAACAGTTACAATCCAATTTTATCTTCAGTGAGCTCTGAGCTGCATCAAACAAATCTTTGGGTTCTATGTTCAAAGACATGGGATGTTTTATTTCATTGCAAGAGGGTGTAGGAGAAGTTATTGTTGGTTCTATACATAATAAAAAAGGGCAAACTTATTTTTTGAAGCTTATTTTGTGTTATAAGTGGTGGAGATAAAGGAAATATCAGAATGATTCATCCCTATTTTCTTTTTCTTTTAAAAAATACTCTACCTAAACAAATGATTTTTATTTTAAATATTCCCCAAACATGGAGATTATACATCCTTCTTCAGAGGACTAACAATTGCTTACTATTCAGCAGAAGTTTTCTCTGTCTGATGTGGCTTCTTTCTATTCTATTATTTTGATGTCAGTAATTTACAGTATATTTTATTTCCTCTTTTTTATAGTGCAAAATAATGGGACAGAATGTGCTTCAGGGGAGATATACAGCATTATATTGAGACACCACAAGGAATGCTAATTGTTTTTTGCAACTAATGTATCAGAGATGATCTGTTTGCATAGATTAAAAGTAGAAGGAATGAAATGTCCGCATATGGACACAAAAGGAATTGAAGTCTTACATAAAAGAAAACAGAAAATGTCATCATTTACCCTTCTTTTGAACAACAGATATAGTATTATCTGTGCCTGGGTGTTTTCCTTATTCTTAACACATAAGGAAGAGGGTGGAGAGGAAGGAAAGGTAGCTCTAGCAGATACACACACTGATTTTATCAGGAATTACCTAACATGCTTAATAATGATTATCTTCTTATACACTCTCTCAGAAAGTAAAAAATGTCTTGACTATTGGTCTTGAAACAGTGACTCATAATTTTCCTAACAGTTAAACATTCAGTGAGAGGAAAGAAATATTTGAAAAGATTAAAAAAAAAAAAAAAAGCTAGAAATGAATGAGAATTTGTAGACCTCTTTTTTTTTAACTTTGGCAAAGCTATTTTAAATTACATTTTTAAAAAACTGTCTGGCTAAAACAAAACAAATGTTTCCTGTCAGAATGGAAAAAGAAATTCCTGTCTAAAATTGTTTTATCTGGTTTTTAGTCTATTTAATTAAGAAAGCTGTTAAATGTCGTGCTACATGTCATCAAATGCCCTTTTTAAAACTGATTTCAATTTTTCATAAATTCATTCCAACTTTTGTGTTTTCTCTATTTAATCCTTTGGGAGTTTCTTTGTAGTGGAGTCATTTCTAAGAACCAGAGATCCACTATTATTCCCATGACTACTTTTGCATATCAGACTAAAAAAGTATCAGAATACAGAAATCTTTGAAAATTAAGTCATGTACTAAAATATAATATATCTCAAACATACCATTAATATTTTTTCCAGTACTGGGGATCAAATCTAGGGGCACTGCCACTGTGCTATATCCCTAGTGCTTCTTATTTTTTATTTTAAAACAGAATCTCGCTTACTTGCCCAGGTAGGATTTGAAAATGCAATCCTACCTCAGGCTTGCTCAGTGCTGGCATTAAAAACATGCATTAACTTACCCAGCCAACACTTACTTGTAAGGAGAAAAATCAAGATTTAAAAACTGCTAGGGCTGAATGGAGCCATAGTAAGCTTCATTCTTCAGTTTTTCACATAAAAAAAAAATGCTGAGACTCAGAACTTGAAAGAAATAAAGATCATCAAGTTGATACCAGCAGATTTCCTTTCTGTAAAAACCTGTGAACTTGCTTTATTACCATGCTATTCACAAAATTTATTTAGCTACTACTATATGTCAGATGTAGTGTTAACTGATAGTTACGAGGTGAATAAAAGAGGATGTCTACCTAAAGAAATGATAATCTAAGGTAGAGTGAAATAAATCAATAAGTAAATTGCATAACAAGTGACTTAGAAATTTAGCTTAAAAAGATACATTCTTATTATATCACAGCTTCTGAGGTTCAGGAAAAGGGCACACTTAGTTGGGTACTTTGTTTTAAGGTCTAAAAGGACTGCAATCAAGGTGTCATTGAAAGGCTGAAGTCTCATTTGAATTCCTACAGCAGAAGCCTTCGCCCACAAGTACATGTTTTAATTCCCTGTGATGTGTGAGACTGAGGTCCTGGGCTTCTTGCTAGCTGTTATGTGAAGGTCACCCTCAATTCCTTGGCCCATGGACAACAAGCATGCAAATAAGGAGACAACTGAGAGGGTGTGCTAACATGATGGAGACAGAGATAATTAAGGACTATTTTAGAGCTTATCTACCATAATATTTTATAGTACATTTTATGGTACATGATAAATGCTGTGACATAGTGCACGATAAATGCATGGGGTAGGGAAAGCTCGGGGGATAGTCTGCAAACCAGATGAAGACAGCCAAGCTGTCATTTGAGTGGAATTTAAAGAATGACATGCCAGTGAGTTGTAGTGCACATTCTTGGAATCACAGAACACTGGGAGGCTCAGGCAGGAGGATCACAATTTCAAATCCTGAGCAACTTAGTAAGATTCTGTCTCAAAATGAAAAATAATGATAATCAAAATGACTGGGGGTATGTAGTTCAGTGTGAAGGCCTATAAACTCAATTCTCACTATAAAAAGGGGGTAGGGTTGAGTCAGCAGATCAGCAATGAAGCCCATTCCAGAGAGGAACAGCATCTGCAAATGCACAGGAGCATTTAAGAGCACCACCTCATTCATGTCATTTTAAGTTAAATTGGAGTGGCATGAGATCAGATAACTGAGAAGAATACTCTTGGTTTATGATCAACAAATTTTAGTGTTAAAAACTCTACATTGGAAAAACACTGGGTTCCATTTGTAATAACTCACACCCAGTGTTTAACAAATTTAGTTATCCTGTTGCCCTGTACTGATGAGCGTATTTGTTCACTTATATCCAACTTTTTGAGTTTAAGTAAGTGATGGTTAAGAGTCTATAAAAAAAACCCTTTTCTTTTTTATTATTAATACGATTTTATTGACAGATTATAATTGTATACACTACTGGGTAACAGTGTGAAGCTTCAATGTATGAATAAACTATGATAATTAAATCAAGCTCATTAACATATCATCACTTCAATTACTTATCATTTTTATGATGAGACATTTGAAATTTACTCTTGTTTTCAAATATATAGTATATTATTTGAATTGACAATCATCATTTTGTTGTGCACATGATCTCAAAATCTATTCTTAGGGCTGGGAGTTTGGTTCAGTGCCTTAAGTGCCTGTCCTGGCAGGCGCGAGGTTGTGAGTTCAATCCCCGGTGCCGCAAAAAAAAAAAAAAAAAAAAAAATCTATTCTTGTCTGTCTGATTCTTTTAACCTTTGATCAACATCTCCCCATTTCCTCCTTCCCCATCCAGTTAGCCTTGGTAACCACCATTCTACTCTTTTCTTCTGTGAGCTCAACTTTTTAAATTCCATGAATAAGTAAGATCATTCAGCATTGTCTGTGTTGACTTAAAATACTCTCTTTCACTACCTTTATGTTTGCTGTCCTTCTGTCCATCGTTTGGCACACCCAACTTCACCTACAGTGTGGAGGAGGGTGAGAGAGAAACATGGATGGAGCAGGATATCTAAAATATAATCCCTTTCTGCCAATTATCTACAAGTATCCAGCAGACCCATAATCCCTGAGGAAAACATTTTTTAAAGAATATGGAACATGAACTACTAGAGTAGATTATTTCAAAGAAACTGGGACAAAACTATAAAAATAAATATGATTCAAAACATTCTTTGAGAGCATTGTACAGAAAACAATTCTCCAGATGCATAAAGGTTAGAAATATTTTTAGTATTTTTGAGGGCAGGATGTTACAAAGTAGGAAACTCTTGATTATGTGTATCAGTGTTTTAATGAGTAAAAATTGTATGTATTTATGGTGTGCCATGTGATGTTTTGACATAGCTATACATTGGAGAATGGCTAAATCAAAGGATTTAACATGTGGATTACTTCATATTTTAACAACTAAAATCGATTCTCAGAAATATTTAAGTATTTTTATTAAAATACTTAAGTATTTTTATTAACTGTAGTCCCCATGAACCTATTCCTTTGAACTTATTCCTCCTGTTTAACTGAAGTTTTGTGCCTTTCAATCATCTCCTTAGTACCCCTTACCTCTAGCCTCTGATAATCACCATTTCATTCTGTTTCTATGAGTTCAGCTTTTTTTTTTTTTTTTACAATCTACATGATAGCAAGTGTTAGTGAAGATGTGGAAGAAATCCTTACACATTGTTTATGGAGAAGGAAGTAAGGAACTTCATCAAAATTAATAATCATATGGTCCAGTAATTCAGCTGTTGGGTGTATAACCAAAGGAAATGAAATTAGTAAGTCAAAGAGACATTTGTACTCATATGATAATTTCTGTGTAACTCCCAAGAGCCAGAATACATACATCAAATTTTGAGAGACAATAAGTTATCTAGAATATAGCCAAACTGCCACAAAGGGAAAAAAGAAGACTTAGGGAACTTTAATTACTCTACTTGATTGTTTTCTGTAGATCATACTAGTTGGATTATGCTGAGTTCACCACTTTAAATTCTAAGATAACAGACACAGAAATTCAGAACTAATCAAATTTAAAGTACTCTTTAAAGACAAACACAAAGTTAATAATCCAGAAGGGTCTTCACAACTCAGAGCAGCAAAAAGCAATTAGTAACTTCCTGATTTTCAGAAAGATAGAAAATATATTGTCTATTTCAATATCTAAGTTTTATTTCCTTGGATTATCCTTTGAATGTTTTTCTTATGTCTATCATTTATTTAGTCCTTTAACTCATCATCACTTGAGTTTTTTTTACTTTAATGCAAGTTCTTTTTTAATGAACATATTTTATTTCTAAAATTTGTATTTGATTCTTTGAAAAAACAAACTAGCTTTTTTAGTATGTCTTTTTCTTATGAATTTTATTCTTTTTGCCATTATTGATCATTCTTTAAAAACATATTTTTAGATCTCTTTTAGATAACTACAATATAAATAGTTTAATTTATCTAATTGAATTCTTCCATTATTTGCCTCATCTAACTTACGTGGTAAGTTTCTGTTCATACTTTGTAATTTTGTTCTCTGAACTCATCTTCAGAGAACATAATTTCCCATCAATATACTAAGTACCCCTGATCTGTGGGGATTCCTGTTGGAGTCATACAAGTTTTACTGATTCTGAGGTAGTTTTGCCTTAGTATTGTTTATAGATTGCTTGGTTTTGCAAACTCAGAGGAGCCCAGAATTAGGTTTCTAATTTAGAGAAGTCTTTCCGCCCATGACCCACAAAACACAGATTGTTTCCATGGCACATCCTTATGCTATAGCCCCAAACTGCCTCTGGAGTAGATTTTTATAGCTCCCTTCATGAATTCTGTAGACGATCTCCAGACATATTTTCCCGTTGTACAAAAAGCTATAGATGTTAGCTTCTAAAACATATATTCATGCTCTCAGTGTTGGTCTGTTTGGCATGAGCCACAACTCAACTACAATCACTTAAGTTCCTTTTATTTCCTGCTACTCAGTGATTTCCCTTTCTGGCTTTTGAACTCAGCTTTGTAGCTTTTTTTTATTTTTAAGTTCTATTGCAGCTGGCATTGCTTTGTATTTTGAGTTAGATGGTATGTTTACCACATCTGCTTAGTCAGCCAACTTTCTCAGTAATCAGTTTTGGAGTTGAAAAAAATAAATTTATTGATTTTATAACATATGTCTTAGTGAAATAATTCTTCACAAGGAAGAAATAGACTCACTTCTTTTAATAGTCAAAGTTTCATTTATGTTTACTCTTTTTGCAGACTAAAGTTTAAGAAACTTTGTAGTAAAAAAAGATACAAGATTATAAATCCATCAAAATTACTACATGTGATTAGTGAATAGGCAAGACAGCTCATTATTCCTTACTTTGGCACCAAAATATGAAGGAGAAAGGATTGATTGCTCTCCTTGATTGAAAGTCCTTGTATTTTCTAGCCAAAGGTTCTGACTGTCTTTTCAGACTCAGATAATAGGGACATCTTGTTTGCTTCTAAATATATTATGAGACTACCACCCATTAATTTGTTCAAAATGTTTTATATTCCTTTATATATTAAGACAGTTTATTGTTTCAGTGTGAGCAACATGAGCTTCTTACTCACTTTGCTGAACAGCATCAGTCCATTTGCATAAAAATAAGTTTTGAGCATAATTTGGGGGGGAAATCTTTTTCTTGGTTTTTTTATTATTATTTTACTTTCCTGCCTTTCTTTCATCTGATTCTGAGACAATTGTTGATTTGATGATAATTTCTTTTAAAATACAATTTTATGTGCCTTTCCTAAAGAAGTAACAGAGCATAAGTACTAAGATTATTAGTCCTGGAATCATTTTACCTGGGCTTAAATTCAGTCTCTACTACTCAGTACTGATTATGTGACCATGGGCTATGTTTTCATCTCTGCATACTTCCATTTCCACTTGTGGATAGTAAGAATGACAATGTTGATCATAGTGTCTACCACATGTTTTAAAAACTAATACAAAAGGCACTAAAAAAGACTTCAGTGCCGGGAGTTTGGCTCAGTGCCTTAAGCGCCTGCCCTGGCAGGCGCGAGGTTGTGAGTTCAATCCCTGGTGCCACAAAAAAAAAAAAAATAATAATAATAATAATAATAAAGCCTTCAGAACATGTCAGTTATATTGCAGATTTCTATGAGGCTTTTTGCACAGGTATCTAGAACCTAGCTTAATTATTCATAGTTTTATGGAAACATTTCAAGTCACAATATCTTGAGACATAGAAAAAAGTGTCCTACATTATCGCCTTTCATGATCTCTATCTTTTTAAATGAATATGTGCCTAGAATATAGTGAATCTAAATAACCTCTTTTTCAATCAAGTCTCTTATTGAGACTGTTTAACAATCTTGGGAATGGAGGGAATTGAGGCAAATTAAGAAGCCTTCAACTTTGTGGCCAGAGAGGGCCCTTACCTCCCTGCTGGTCCTGTGGGCCAAGATAAACATGCTTGGCAAGGAATGCCTTGGTTACTCCACCCTGTCAACTAGGAGGTAAAGGGTTTAGACTTTGGTATGGCTACTCCACCCAACTTATGTTCCATTTTTAATATACCTTTGTGATAAAGTGTATTGTATCCATTAAAAAAATTCATGAAGGTGTGGCTGACAAGAAGGAAAGCAATATCCTGCCACTGCCTCAGACACAAAAGGTCCTCCAGCCCTAGCTTATGACCCACTCTCACTTTTCTAGCTATTCTGCTCAGTCTCCAAATTTTGTCCAGTAAAAGCAATGTTCACGTACCCCAGCACCTGGGAAAATGCCAGAAACTTTCCCTGGCAATATCCCCGGTATGTGACTGAGTTCACAATGGCAGGTCACGGAAAGAATATCAGCACACCTTTCTTTCCTAAACAAATGTATTGCTGAAACTCTGCCTGAAAATCAGATGCTTGTAAGTTGAATCACTTCTTGAAGGCATTGGGAGTTTGCTACTTAATGAATGTTGCAGAAAGTTATTTATTGAACAATAAAATTTCCTTATAAAGTAATAATGATCCTTTAGCTTATCTGTTTTTCACATTTAGAATTTTAGAACCTGGTTTTCCTTAAAGAAAAGTATGCCCATAGCATTAGGTTCTCTATTCCACATGTGATCTATCTGGTTACTCAGTTTGGAGAATATTAAGGCTCAGTAACCTTTGCAATCCCTTACAGCTCACAATTCACTGTATCTTACAAAAGCAGTTGAAGTTTAAGGATAGATGCATTCCCTCTTGTTGGGTTATTTCTTATTTTCTTACAATATCGGTAGTCTAGGGGAGTACATGATTTTACTGTGTCTTGCAAAGCTCCATTTAATGCTTTATAATGGAACTGGCCTGACTGTTTTGATGGGCATAGCATAGAGAGCTTATAGAGACACAGTAAATTGATATTTTGAAGGCCCCTCAGTGGTCTTTTCTTTACTGCCTTATTTTGGCCATATGAAAAATCATTATAAAGATCAAGAGTTCCTCTAACACCTTCATAGGTTAACATCTCCTTTCTAGCTATTCCCTAGAATATAAGGCACTACATACACAACAGTTCTGTTTATTGCTATTAACAGTAGTGATGCAATAAAGAGAAAGCAATGTTACCTCTACTTTCAGACTGGAAAACAGTGCTACAAGTACTTTAGTTGGTCACCAAAGTCATCCAGTATGGTTATTAGTGAAGCCAAATACACTCAATTTTGTGATAAAATTACTAAGCCACTTTGCTTGAACCTGAAATGTCTCATACCAGATAAATTCTAGTTATTATTTAGTTATTATTTCTTATTATGCATTTCTGATTTCCACTGAACATCACACTCAACACTTGGAGAGTTCATTCATTCATCAATTCTCCCTTGGAATAACCTCAGGAACAAAAGCCATTTGGAGAGTGACATTTCAAACATTGATGAGATACTGGTGGTGTGACTAAGCTCCCCCAAGCCTCCAAACACAACTGCAGGTAGTATTTGATCCTCTCTGTGGCTGAGTAAATACTTTTATGCTAGTGCAAGCATTTAAAGCCACAGAAAAAATGAGAGAGAGAGAGAGTGAGAGAGAGAGAGATCAGTATTCTTTTATCTATTTAGAGGTATGAATAAATGTAACAACCAATTTGAAAATTTTCAATGAACCAGTAATCATACTTGTATTCTTATTGATAATGGGAATCATGAAATTTTTAGAGCATCATATGACATTAAGAGGATCACTATAGTATATTAGTTTATGCCAGGAAATGTGATAATTTATATGATATTATTACTAAGTAGAAACAGAATAATCTGAAGCCATATACCTACTTTTATAAACTTTCTCACAAAGAAAACTACATATCGAAATAGCTTTAGCAGTGCATTATTCCAGAATTTAAAGAAGAAATGACACCAATGTTATAGAAACATTTCCAGAGAATAGCAAAAAGAAAAGGGATAAAAGACACTTCTCTAATAATTATAATCTGAGCATAATCTTGATGTCAAAATCTTGTATTTTCTTTATTACAGTAAAAAAAAAAATAAGATCCATAGGCCCCAAAACCATAAACATTAGTACGATGAAGGGGGTTTTTTTCCCCCAGAATTGCAATGGTAGTTTGATTCAGAAATCCATTAAGTCTAACCAGGTATGTGTCATATCCTATAATTCTAGAGCTCTGGGAGGCTGAGATAGGGGGATCACAGGGTTGAACCCAGATTGAGTAACATAATGAGACTTTGTCTCCAAAATAAAAAAGAAGTTGGAATGTAGCTCAGTGCAAAGGTCCTGAGTTCAAATCCTGCACAAAACAAAACAAACAGGCAAAAACAAACAACATAACTCACTACGTAAACAACAACAAAAGGAAGAAAATCACATACAAAATTCAATAGATTCACAAAAAGCATTTGGTGAAATTCAACAGCTACTTATAATAAAAGTACCTAGCAGATCACAGGGACTTTCTTAATATAACAAAGTACATACAAAAACTGCAGCAAACATGACACCCATCAGTGACTGTTGTAAGGAGACAAGGATGCTCACACTCACCACTTTGAGTTAAATTGTAATGGAAGTCTTCATCAGTGCAAAAACACAAGGAACAGAAAGTAAAAAGCACAAAAATTGGGAAGGCAAAACTATTAATTTCATTACTAGAATTAAAAATTCACTTTTGAAGCCCATTAGATAGAAGGTCAATTTTCAAAATTTAAATTAGCTTTTCTGTACAAACAATAAGCAAGTAACTGAAATTATCTAAAAGATAACCTTTCTTTAGCATTGAAATGACAGTTTTCGAAGATATGCCCAAAGAAATTTAAAGAATGAAAATTTTAAAATCATTGCTTTTAAAGTTACGAAAGCTGAATAGGACATGCGCTTTAAAATTGATCCAAAAGCTACATAAAGAAAGCTTATTTTAAATAATCATTCTATAAAAACAATGTCTAAATCTTTCTTCTCCATGTCATTTGTTAGCTGCTACATTTCTCCAAGGCAAAATACAAGGTATTTGAAAATTCAGCGGTGATTCCCTGACATCAGATAATAGGAATGGCCTTCAAAAACTTTCCATGAAACTCCTTGGTTTTACATTGATTTTATGTCTTAGAGAGAAGGTATGAGGTTAGAATAATATATGACCATCAAAACTCTCTTAAAAGTATAAACCATGAAATCAAATAGCTTCTTCTGTCTGAATATCTTACTATATGTCACATGAAAATGTGCAAACATGCAAGGTGTTTACAGAAGTAATTTTGAATCAATAGATAACTTCTAAATACTACTTTAGACAAGGCTTAGAGTATTCAAATACTGCATGACTTTATGATGAATTTGCTAGTCCCCACAGCGAACTTCAAGCCTTCCTTTTGCTCCCCTAGATGTTCGGTACAGTTCCTCACTCAGAACAGTTCCAGCTGTCTATGGGAAGCCTTCACAAGACAAAAGGCTAGGATTTGGCCATGAACACACAGACCACAAATGAATTACCCAGAGTGTGCTGGCAGAGACTTGAGCACAAGGACATGGGAAAATTTGCACAGGTTGCCAATGGTTTTGTGAAAATTGTGAGAAAAGAGATTTAAAAAAAAAAGTCTTTTTACTAGCATAATTCACTGGACAACACGAACACATTCCACTCAATCCACTTCATAGACATGATCTCACTGGTCTCCCCAACATCCTAACAAGGAAATGAGGGGGACAAGTCTGACTCCACCCTTCAGGCCAAAGCCCCATCTTTCACTCCCACTTGTGGCCAAGAGTAGGCGGAACAAATTTAAACAGGGGAACAAATTACCATCTTTCTTGCTTCTGGCCCCTCAAAGTGTGGGTAAACAAATATGCTTTTCCTTGGTTGAGGCCACACAACTCCCAAAACAACTTTTCTGAAATGTTGAGGACTGAGTCATTGGCTAGTGATAATTCTCCAACAACTGCTGGTTTGTTTCTCAGCTGTTTCATGGCCATGATAACACAACCCATAATCAAATATTGAAATGTCTGTCTTTCAGTGGCTCAGAGGGGAAGGACAGAAGAATAGACAATGGTGAAAACGGAATGAGATCCATTTATACTTTTGCAGTAGGCACTAAAGAGAAAGCTTGAAACTAGGGAAAATAAGTACACTGGCCATCAAGAGAGTCTCTCAGTCAGTAATCTCCTTTTTCTGGAGTTTTGTTTTGTTTTTTTCTAAAACTCTATTACCTCTCAAAATCTACTTCCCTTCTTTCATACATGTGGTATAGAAACTGGAAGAAATGTTCAAATTCTCCTCAAAATAGTTTCCAGTAATTAGAATGTTGAGTAAAAGTCATTGGAAAAGATAGTATAAGATTGTAAAAATGTATTGATTTTTTACAAAATACAAAATACAGTAAATTATTCAAAACTCAATTCTTTAGGACAAATTTTATTACCCAATACTTTAAAATGTTTGAATTTTTCTTTCTTCAATTAGAAATAAAGTTGTCTCAAAAATGGGGGACCAAAAAAAAACTAAAAAAAAATGGTGGAGCAAAAAATAGATTACTCTGTCTATAAATGCTGACACACCTATTCACTATTCCCATAAAGTTATATCTTGTGGTTAAAAAATTCATCAGCTTCTAGCAATCATCTGAGATGAGCACCATATGAAGCATAATAATGCATTATTTTTCTAAAATTTACAGATCCTGGGAAAAACAGTCTAAAGAATGTTCCTTTCTGGGCCAAGGTTGCAATCTTCTAAGTCCAAAATGTGCTTGAAAAAAGTAGTTAGGTAATTGTGAAAGCCCAGAAAAATCAGCTTAAGAAAATGAAACAATATTACTACTGACTTCCCTTTTCTGTGCTTAATCCAACTGGAAACTAAACACATGGAAAGTGGCATTTATACAATAGCAAAGAAAAGAAGAAATAGGAAGCAATGACTTCCCCCACCCGGTCTTTATCTAGGGTGTTATTATTGTTTGCTTTCCATAATCCCCAGAAAATATTTTCAATAGATTATAGGAAGTCTCACTATGTAATTCTATGATATAGTTTCCAGTCATTTTTAGGCGACTACATTTCACATATCAATAGTACCCTGAGGAAACCAACAACAAGAAAGACAGTTCTTCACATTGAATAAAGAGCTTTGAAGTGGAAGTCAGAATACTTCACTTTCATTAACTTGGTTTTATGATCTTGCGAAAATCACTTAACCTCTCTAAGTCATGTTCGCTTCATCTGTCAAATGGGAGAGATCAGGTAAGTTATTTCCATAGGATTTTTCCTGGATAGTCTTTTCTTCTTGTTTGTGTTTGTAGAAAAGGTTTGATTTCCTTCTGTCATGGCCATGGTGAAATCAGAATCTCTATTTGGGATAATGAGAAAAACAGACCAACACATTTACAAGATTAATTAATGTGGCTGAAAAATACATATATATGGATTACGTTGTATTTTGAATGTTCCCAGAGATTTCTATTTCTGGATGATGTCTTTAGCAACTGTTACTTCATTGAGATTTTTCAGCAACTCTACATCACAAATTTTAGACCCTGATTATTATCTGAGAAAAATCTTTCAGGTTTTCCATCTGTAAAATTTTCACACCAGTATCCTTGTTCCTTAGAATCTGAATGCAACTGAAAGAGTCAAAAGAAGAAAAGGAGATTTATAAAAAAAATTGTTAAAAGGAGATAGGAAATTTCTAACTGGAGACCGTATTTAGTTTAGAAACAAAAACTGTGATATGTGGCTTAGTAAAAAGTCATCAAAATTATGAAAAACCAGCTGCTGTCTATTTCCTTCAAGACTAGCACCCAAGGAAGCCTCCTTCAAATATAACAGCAGGTGGAGCTTTGGGTTTAACCCAAAGAATGACATGCTGGTTGGATCCCTGAAATAAGACATTAAGATAGATTTTCACCAGCTCTTAAGGATATAGGGGACTTGAGGCAGACATGAGGCTAACATTAGCTCATTCCTATGGAAGGCTTCTCTATTCAGGCTGGTACTGATACATTACATTCATTATCTCCTTTCTCCTTCACAGCAGCCCTGTGAGAGAAGAGTTATTACTATTATTATTCAGAGATAAAAAAGCTAAATAAAGGAGTGCAAAGAGTTAGATTCCAGAGCTAGCTCTCACTAATGGACTGTACTGCTTTCTGCTGTGGATTGATTTTTACATAATTACTTGTAGTTTTATTTGGAATAAGAAAGGGAAGCTATTGGACTTGACCTTCAAGTGTAAGAAGACCTTTTAATGAGAAGAAATATAATCTGAAGTTTTCCATCTCCAATTCTGAAATAATTGGAAATTGACTTAAGTGGCTTGGAGTTGTACAAAAAGAATACATCATATAAGAAATTACCAGCTTGGTAATCTTGGGCATCTCACTTAACCTCTCTGATGCTGGCTCTTCTTTTTTGTATTCTACAATTTTCGTTAAGCACCTACTACCTTAAAAATTCAATGGGGAATAAATCTGAAAAGAGAAAACCATAACTACTGCACAGTATTGTGTTTAGCACTCATTGAAAAATTTCCCAACTGTACAAGGGATCTAAGTTGCAGAAAAAACTCTCTAACATTGAGTGTTGTGAAATACACTCCCAGGTAAAAAATAAAAAAGAATAGAGAACTCCTATCTTCTGAACAAAAGATGCTTCTTTGAAAGTACAAGAGAAAAATCACTAGCAGTCATTAGTTATTTTTCCCCTTTATACTTACAGAATTTTTTCAAAACTCTGTTACGGTGCTTGCTATACTTTATAAGTATTTTTCTACCTGTCTTTCTCCTCCATCTGGATCCTCTAAATCAAAACTGATCCTTTGTTCCTTTCTGCGCTTATCAAAATTATACCAAGCAAAGGCCTGACACACAGTATCTACTCATAAAATATTTGATGAATATGAATGAATAGATGAAAAATAAATGAGTGAAAGTTCTCAGTTGGAAAACAAAGAAGAAAATCACAGATGGCAAAACACAAATTGTTAATATATCAGTATTAACACTGATAAAATATTCATTGAAGTGGAAATAATTTTGGCTTTATTTAGATATGCATAAAGCTATAATTAGGCACAATTTGTAAGCATCTTTCATAATTATTTAAAATTTCCAGAACTTCCTTCTTGGCAGCTCTTGCGCAACATAAATTCTAGTTTTTGAAAGGGAGTGGGTGGTCCTTCTAGCCTGTGCTTCAATGACTCAGTGATTTCACATGAACCTTTAGAAATCCTTCCAAATGGTCTTTTCCAATCACCCTGCCACCAACAAGCTCAGATTAAAATTCCAAATATTTAACCCACTATTGCCATTTGAAAGTATTCTGTTTTTACACAAGCATATGTTTTAGCCTGTTGGAAGTGCTGTGAATGTGAGCTAGCTAGGACTAGAATTCTGTCTCCGTAGGATCAAAATAACAGGTTGAATAATTTTTTTAAAATTAAAATTGACTAAATAAACTATTCAGAGCAGTCAGATAGGCACAGATTCTTGCCCCCTGCCTCAATGTCATCAAGTCTAAAATTCCATTGTGCTCTGCATTTCTTTAGGACTACTATGTAGCAGGTGATATAAGACCAACACAGCCCTCGTGACTGCATTTATGGCATGGCTTTCTAAGAAGGCTCTTTTCTCAAATTGGATCATTGTGAGTCAAGCATCTCCTAGGTGCCTAGGACTGTATGTTACTAGACATTTTATATGCATTGATTATCATGCTAAAAATAGTCCTGGAAGGCAGGGGTCATTATTCTAATTTTAAATGTATAGAAGGAATGAAGTAAATCGCCCATGGCTGTCCAACTAAAAATATCTCTTGCTGCACTTTCCCTCCTAAAATTGGAGAGTTGGATCATTTACTAGCATTTGAGCATAAATGCTGTGAAAACACAGATTGGAAGAATAAAGCATTATTGAATGAACATTGGTGTTCTTTAATAAGAGCTTCTCACTCAGTTTAGTCTAGTTGTACATCTTTATTCTACTGAATAGAGAGTTTCCAAGACTCAATTACCCATTTCCCATTGCTATTTTCAAATTGTCAGTATTTATTTTAATGAGAGAATCATTTCTTAAGGTAGAATTGTATGTTTTCCTTATAATGTCTGAATTTGGCACCTTGTAGAGTAATTTTTGAAAAAGAATTGTACTTCCATTACCTAATTGCTAAAAGTTGCCAAAATTTAAAAAGGCGTTCAGAAGAAGAGGTAGTGTGAGAATTCAAGTGGACCTCAAGTCCTCACTATTGAAAAAAATGGAAATATTTTTGGACTGGATTAGCATGACTGTATTGTCATCGTATTTGTT
Source organism: Dasyprocta punctata (assembly GCA_004363535.1). NCBI lineage: Eukaryota > Metazoa > Chordata > Mammalia > Rodentia > Dasyproctidae > Dasyprocta > Dasyprocta punctata. The sequence continues at coordinate 78,125 of RJWM01000006.1, forward strand.
TATGTAATTGTAACTGAAGGAGAAGAGTGACAAAACCATTGCTTTTCTCTCTACTTTCTCCAGTGATACTTTGAATTGCACTGTTCAGAAAAAAATCTTTCCAAGTATTTTGTGTCTTTTAAAAGGGTTAATACACCACTTTACTGTCTCACCATAAGGAATAAGTGAATTTATTCTCAATGTGAGAAATACTCAGAAAAAAATGACTTTAACTAAAATGAAAGCTCAGACAGAAAAAAATGCAAATGAATCAAAAATGTGGCATTAAAGCTTCATTTCTCTCATTTGAAAAAGCTTTGCTTCCATTTTTTTCCTTCTATTTTCTTTGTTTTATTTTGCTTTGTTTTTTGTTTTTTGTTTTTTGTGGGGTTTTTCTGGGGGCTTTTTTGAGGGGAAAGGTAGAAAATGAGAAAAAAAGAAGAATCAAGATACATTATGTACAGGTACAAATCTCCTATGATGAATGTGATCATTGTGTATATCAAAAGTATACCAATAAAATTAATTGAAACATAAATAAGTAAAAGCTGATGGAAAGGAATACTACTTAATTCTTACTATCATCAAAAGTGGTGGGAAGAGCAACAAGAATTCTAAGAAAATGTGAATATCTTCCAAATACCATATACTTCAGTCTTTTGTTTAGAATTTTATATGTAAATCTATGCTATACATTAATCATATTCTGCTGGATAGTATAATTAATATATTATTTTCATCTTCACTAATCCTTTTTCAGTTTCCTCATGATCTTATAAATTTATCAAATAAAAATGTCAATATGAAGAACTAAAACATCCATCTCTACACAGTGTATACTCTTCCCAAGTTAATACATAATTTCTTCTCCATAGAAGTTTAAACATACGAACAATTTTCCTCTGTTAGTTTTATATTTTAAATCTCCTTCTAATGGTTTTCCACACGGACTAAATTATTTTATTTTCAATCCAAACATGAAGAATTTACTTCTGGATACTAAAGACTATGGCCATGTCATGATTGTGTTTATGTAGATTTATATTATAGCAATAAATAGGATAAATTTTTAATAATAGTTATAATTCATCCACCATGGCATTCTCTGGGATTTAAAACAAACAAACAAACAAACAAAAAACAAATGGACAACTTTATCCATATAGATACCTGCCTGGAAATTTGGCAATTGTTTGAATCATTGTTTTTATCTTTTTTTTTCAATATCCTATAGAATTAATTTTGACTCTGATAAATATTTTAATATTATCCTTCCAAGGCCCACATGCAGACAGACAAAATCCTCAGAGCAGGAGAACATTAGAAGCAAGTTGACTGGATCACATAGTGAAACACTCCCACCACAGTCGCTGAGTATGAACACTATAATGACATTGGCTGACCTCTATAACTGTTCATCTAGGAATATCCAAAGTCATTTGGGAGACTGAGGCAAGAAGAATGCAAGTCTGACGCCAGCCTCGGCAATTTAGCCAGATGGCACCTCACATTAAAAAATAAAAAGAGCTAGGGATGTAGCTCAATGTGAAGGCCCTAGGTTCAATTCTCAGTAAAGAAAAAGAGGGGTGCAAAGCAGGAAGTGAAGGGGGGGAAAGAAAGAGGGGGAGGGGAGAAAGAGAAAGGGAGGAGGAGAAGAAGGGATAGAAAGGAGAAAGGGAGGAAGAGGAAAGGGAGGGGGAGAGAGAAAGAGAGAGAGAATAAATACACTGTGGGCAAAAAGAAGAGAGAAATGTGAAGGCCAAAGGAATGCTCTGTTCTGTAATGCCACACACTTGCCTTATTAAAAAAAAAATTCCTTTTCATTTTTCTTTAAAATACATGACTTAAAATGTATGCCCTTGAAAAGTATTACCTATTGCACTAAAATGTTTAAAATGAGACATTAGCCAGATGACAACAATGCAAACTAAAAAAAGAAATAGACAACATAATCTTGATTAGTGTTTCCCAAAGCATTCCACAGAACATTAATCCTACAGGATCTTAATAGGCAACACATGAAATGAGTGGAGAATAGGGGAAAACTGTGGTCAACTAATTTTGGGAAATGATGTTTAACAAAGTTAAAAGGACTTAAGATTTGCATGATGGTTTAATATTCCACTGCATATCAAATGTATTAATCAGTCCATCCTAATTACACTTATTTATTCTTAGTTTAAAATATGTATTATACTTGGAAACAAAAGAGAAAATGTTCTTAAAAGACTCATTGTTCATAGACCCAAATCAATAATACTATGATCAAAGGTTAAAAAAAATCTATTTCTTTCTAATAGCATTTCATAGAACTAGTGTTCTAAGAAATGTATTTTGGGAAGTGCCAATCTATCCAGAATATTATCTGTTCTTAAATTAAGGGTGGGGGTTGGAGATTGGTCAGCATTTTGCTAGTCAGAGTGTGGGCCATGGGCCAGCAGCATGGGCTTCACCTGAGACCTAGTTAGAACTGTACAAACTCAGCCTCGCCTCAGACACACCAAGTCAGAATCTGCCTTTTTACATGGTTACCAAGTGAACTAGAATATATTTTTTATGTTCTTAGTACCTCGGACCTTTCCTAACCTACCTCCACTGCCACACAGCTACCCTCTTGATACCTCATTCTAAGGTCAGAATTCTCAGTAAGAATTGTTTTAAAGTTCTCATATTCCATACCCTCAGTTTTGGCAGGTAAGAAAAATGAAGCCCAGAGAAGCAAAGTTGATTTTCTAAAGCCACACAGCTAAATAAGAATAGAATCCAAATTTCATTATTACTTTTCCAATGAGTTGGTTGTATTTTTTTAATGCAAAGTGATAAAATAAAATTGCCAAGTATTAATGTTACAACAAATGAATAGCAATGTTTTCCTTCTCATGGAGAAGCCTCTCTTTGGAGATTAAAAACGACTACTTTTTAATGAAATTATATTATTCCCGAGGGTACTTAAAAATGAGTGAAGTTACCACTGTGTTATTCCTCTCACAGGTGGTAGGAAAGCCTTTATATTCAAGTAGATGCCTGCTGTCCCTTTCTCACAACTGACCTCACCATGCCACACGCACCTCCATGAGCACCATGTGTTAGTCAATTATGAACAATGTTAGAACCACAGAAGTCCCTGGTACAGATTGATCACAAGCCCAGTTTTAACCAATAACCCCATTAGCAATCATCATTATCTTATCTAAAACTGAAACCTATAATTTGAGACCCAAATATATCAAACAGCCACAGAAGAATAGTAGTTGAGAGAATAATATTGCAGACATATGTAAATAAATTTCACCAGTATTCAGTGTTGCATGTAATGAACATATGCATGTTCTCCACAAGACGAGTGTCTCTTTTCACCTTGGTGCAATTTTTTCTTTTCCATTTTGTTCTCATCTTTTTCACTATTGACATTTGTTCAAAAACAAGGGAAATGAGTACTACCAAAGTCAAGAAGAGTAACAAAACCATTTAAATAAACAACTGAGCACACTGTATTTGACTTAACAAGTCAAATAGCTTCTTCAGTTTACCTCAAGGCTATTCCAGTTTTGCCTGGAAAAAATTCCTAAGCACTATATTTTAAACAAAGAAAAATAATTGCACAGTTCCTGTTTACTCTTTGAAATGATTCTTTTTGTCCTCCCTCAAGGTATACAGCATGTTATTGTTATAGAATTATCAAATTAAATGTGTCTAATCAAAAATTAATTTTAGTGTTCTTTGATGCTTGATAAATCTCCACTGTCATTTCCATTCTTCGATTCTTTGCTGCCCATAAACCTTAGTAACTTTGAAGGGTTGTTTGTTCTTAATTACTTTGTCTTATACAGAATTGCATGGTTTTTCTTTTTTAACCAGGAATCAAACTCAGCACCTTGTGCTTGCCAGGTAGTAGCTTGTGCCGCTGAGCTGTATCTCTGGCCCCTGTATGGCTTTTTGATAGATCAGCATTCTTCAGTGTTATGAGACTGGATGATTTACAACATTTTCCCAAACAATAAAAACATGCACCATGTGAACAGGGAGCTAAAAGCTGAGCAAAATGCTTATTTCCTCTTCTCAAGAAACTATTATTGTTGGCAGAAGTAAAAATTGCAAGGAGTTCTTATAAAAAGTGGTGACACTATAATTTACATTTTTTCCAATAAAATTGTATTTATTTTTTTGCTAATTGTTAAGAATACTCATCTTAAAACATTCTAGATTTTTATCCCAAGATTCTATTCCGGTACTATTCAATAGAAATGTGGTAACAACATATATAATTAGGAATTTTCTGGCAGCTACATTTAAAAAGTAAAATGAAATACTTAAAATTAATTTTAAGAATACATTTTACTTAATCCAATGCCTGAAAGATTATTGTAACATATAATCAAAATAAAAATTAATGAAATGTTTTGCATTAGTCATAGTAGTCTCCAAGTATGTCAGTCTTAGAAGATTAGCAGGACAAAATGGTTAGAATTTAGAGAAAAAGAATTAAAACTTTCAAACTATTTTAACAGGACATATTTCTCAAAAAAGTTAAAATTAAAAATTACATTGAAGTAATTAGAAATCAGAGAACCATTTTCTCTCTCTCTCTCTCTCTCTCTCTGTCTCTCTGCCTCTCTCTTCCTTTTTATTCTCCCTACTGCTGTCCCCCTCCTAATTTTCTCTGTTTCTATCATAACGTTACCACAATTTGTAGTTCATGCATTTGTTGATGTCCTTTCGCACACATGTATCCCACAGAATATAAGCTCCATGAGACTAGCACAAAAGGGCTTGTTCCAGAATACCTGAGCTTCTGCCCAGTACCTAAGAGTCACTGAATATTTGTAAAAAGAATTAAAAAACAAAGTAAGGAATCAATTAGGTCAGTATAAAGGTAAAGAGTTTTTTTATTAATAATTCACTCTAGATTTCTAAATATTTTTATCCTAACATTGAATAGACTAAACAAAAAGAGTAAACATATCCGAAGTTTCAACTTCTGTAGCACTTTCCATTCCTGAGCATTTAAGAATAACTTCTTTCTTCCAAAAATTCTCAAGACAAACAAGATTTAGAACTTGTCCAGATCCCACCCTCAGGGCTGGGAAGAATATGCTAACAAATTCTACCAAGGGAAGTTTGGGCTGGGGAGAACTGATCTGAAAGTCAGGATGTGTTCACTTCAAGCACCCAGCAATGGATATCTCCAAAGAAGACCTTGAAGCAAGACGAAAGGGGGAAAGCAAAGATGGAAGAGCAAGGCTGGTGAAACATGCCTGTGAAGGGACAGGGAAAGGGCCCAGTACCACTGCAGACTGGTTTGCATTTGAACAGTGGTTGGTGGCCAAGGTTTCTGCAGATACACTGAGTAACCTTTCAGTAGCTCCCAGGAGTGGGAGTAAATGCACTACCACAGCAGAAACTATAACCAGCCATCATGCTTAGACAGGATTCTGGCTACCAGACCCCAACATCATAACTGAGGCATAAAAAATGTAGTATTATTTTGGAATTATTATGACAGATTTAGGCATAACTGATTCAAATCTATTTTACCATAGTTTCACCTCCTCCCTCTTAAACCCAGTTTTTCCTTCAATTTTTGCATTAAAAATACTACATAATAATTTAGTTAGTTTGCTGTAATCCACAGTTAAAGCATATAAAAATATAAAATAACACAAAAAATGTGAATGTCTCATTGAACTATGAAATATTTCCTGTTAATTGCAGGAGACATTAAAAGTATAACTGCTATAAAGAAACTTTTGGGAGGATTAGATCTGCAACAAACTTTATAAGTTTATGACTCAGAATTAAATTAGTCAGATTAGAAAGTTAAAAAGCAAACAACCAAATTGTTTAAAATGCTGGCATTCCCCTAAAGAGATGGGGGAAGCTGAGATAAAAAGCATGTTTCAGGGAGTTAACTAGAAATGCTTTGGCACTAGAGAGGTGGTTTGAGAATCTTTCAACACCTAAGAGTGACTCTAGTTTAAGAAATGCACAATTCTAACAATAAGGTATATAAATTCTCATTAACAAAAGATAATCAAACAGCTCGAGAGCTTAAGTCTCAATAAAGCTCAATTTCTCTCAGGCAACTTGTGGATATACATCTGAGATTTTCTCTACTCATAATTTATATTGCTCTCCATACCAAATGTATCCCCTGCCACCTTACTGATAGCGTTAGAGCTACCTGGCCAGCTCTAAAAACTGATATTGGTGTAAAAGCAATATCAGAATTGAAGTAGGGTCTAGGGCAAACATTCGAAACTTACTGATTCAAAAGAAATTTAATAACAAATAAGCTGCAAAGAGGTCATTATGTTATGAAGAATATTAAAAGGACAGAAAGCTAAATCTCTGCCTTTATGAAAATTACACAATTAAAAGTTAAGCCATTCCATTAAAAACAATATGATAGTGGCTCCCAATCTTTATCACATCACTGTTTTATTTTCTCTGCAGCACTATTGTCATCTGAAATTACTTCGTATATTTACTTACTGTTTATATATATAATTTATAATATATCTCTCCCACCAGAATGCATATTTTATAGAAGGGGTGATTCCAGTGCCTAAAACAGATCATTTGCTAAATAATGAAAATCAGTGTTAACAATGAATAAATAGATCATTTGTCATTGTATAAAATTAAGTAATCAATGAATTATACAGAGCTGTAGGAATTAAAAGAAAGGAGTGGAATAAGGTTCTGTAAGGAAGTCTCCACAGAAGAAAAAAGCCATTAATTACAAGTCAAATTTGGAGAAGTTGAGAAGGTCCCTTGCCAAAATGAGATAGAATGGGAAAAGCAGGAACAAGTATCACTTTCAGAATACTTTTTAAAAGACTAGTTTCTGAGCCAGGTGTGATGGCGCATGCCTTTAATCCCAGTACTCAGGAGGTTGAGGCAGGAAAATTGTTGTGAGTTTGAGAACAGCCTAGGCTACAAAGTGAGTTCAAGGCCAGCCTGAACTGTGTAATGAGACCTGTCTCAAAAAATAGGGCCAGGGATTTAGCTCAGTGGCGTAAGTGCCTGCCTGGTAGGTGTGAGGTTTTGAGTTCAATCCCTAGTACCAAACAAACAAACAAAAAAACCCAAAGACTAGTTTCTGGATTTCTCCATGTGGTAAATGTTCCAACTAAAACTTCTCCTTACAAAACCCCCTGACTTCATTTAAAATGCTATTTTCTCCATAGCATTTGTTGAAACTCTACAGTCACCAAACAGTCCTCTTTCCCCTTCACTAGTGCCCTGTAGTGAAGAAACATCTGCTATGACAAACAGAAAAATTAAAACACTCAGGATTTGCAAGCAGACTTATTTATGTCGACAGGCACTGACCTTAAGAAAAAAAATGGCAGGACATGATCCTTGGTAATTTGGGGCCTACATGGGATAAGCAAGCAAGAAATACAGAAGCAGAGTATTTGGCAGTCTTTGATTGGTTCTTACAATGTGCATCATAGTGACCAGCTATGCATCACAGTGACCAGCCATTTCTAAGAAACAGAAGTAGTAGGAACTGAAGTATACTGACGGTGGGGAGGGCATTTTCTGCTACACATCAAGTCCTAAATTCTCTACTTCAGCCATTTCTCTTATTATGTCTTTTCCTTCACTCATATCACCACCTTCTTAACCAAGCCCTCACTAACATTTACATAAATATATGTGACAAAGTCTTTGAATTGATTTTCAGTGCCCCCAATCTGCCTTCCATAACATGATTTCTGGTTCCAGTTCTGCCTCCAGGTGATCTGTGACACTGAACAGATAAATCACAACTCCTCCCTTCCTTGGTCTTCTCACCTACCCATAGAGAAACCGAGATGAACTGAAACATCACCATGGTACCTTCCTACTGTTACATCTTAGAATCCAATCACATTTCAGTGTTCAACAGACTCTAGCACTTTGCTTTGGATAGAAGGATGAGCAAAGATCATTTTATTCTAATGTAATTGAATAGCATTTTCCAGATCCTATTGAAAAATGGTCTGACCACTTCAATTCATACTCTATATGTTTAAATTTTTAGACTAATTTTATTGGTACTTTTTCGTTACATATAGCGATCATATTCATCATAGGGAATTTGTACTTGTATATATCTTAATTCTTTTTATCCCCATTCCCCTCTTCTCCCTTCAACCCTTCTCCCCATCCTTGTTTACAAAATGTTTCTATTTTTTCCTTATATTCTTTATTTTCCTTTTCCCTTCCTTCACTTCCCCCTCCTCCCACCCTTGTTTTCCTTCCTATTTGAACATTTTCTTCCTACTTCCCAATATCTATCATCCATTTCCATCCTCATTTCTGCTTTTGGTTTCTCACACAAGAAACAATGTGATATTTAAACATGTATGTCCAATTTATTTTACTTAAAAATGTAGTCTCAAGACACATCCATTTAACTAAAACTATCTCAAGTTTATCTGTCTTTATGACAGAATAGTACTCCATTGTATATAAAAATCACATTTTCCTTATCGATTCATCTGCTGATATGTATCTGGGCTGTTTTAAAATATAGCTATTATATATTATGCTGCCATAAAAAATGGATTTGAATATTTCACTGTGGTGTGATTCTTTTAACTCTTTGGGGACGATACCAAGAAGGGAAATACAAATATTTAATTGTGAGGCTTTATTTTATCTTCTCACATACATTTGTACTCTGAGCATGAGACTTTCACAATTCTAATCAAAACTCAGCTAATTTTCCACTCTAAGAAAAAAATCTAACTGAAAACATTATAAATTATTTTTTAAATTGAGTTAATTCTCTCTTTTAATGAAATATCTCCTCTCTCTTCCATACATACACATACATTTTTCTTACACTTTCAAAGTGTGAATTATGCAATCTTTCCATCGTCAATACAGAGTCATGCTTAAAATGTGTATTGAAATTACTATCAGTGAAATAAATCAATGAGGAAAGAACATTAAAGTAGTGCCTTCCAAAAGTTAACGTGTGCATGTTCTGTCAAGGCGCTGTGAAAAAGTAGATTCTGCTGCAGTTGTTCTAGAGCAAGACCTGAGGCTGCATTTCTAAACAACTCCCAAGTGACACAGAAGCTGCTGCTCTGAGAACTAAGGTGCTAGCCAGAAGGTACAAAATGGAACCTCAGAGATCATCATCTCTTACTCCTTTGTTTATACAGAAGAGGAAAGCTGAGGTCCAGGCTTGTGAAACAGTATGCCACAGTTTCATGGCAAGTAACCAAGCTGCAGCAGGCCATCCCGCCCTTCCAGGGCTGATGGACACATTTGCTCTCCTCTGGGCCAACAAAGAAGGAGGAGACACAATTTTGGAGGAACAATAAGTTTCTTAATACTTTCTACTGTGGGATAAGATAAGTCCTCAGATCTCATCTTCCTCATTTACTAGGCTTAACCTCTAACTCACCAAAGAGAGAGTGAAGAGGAATATTCCTCATTCTGCCAAATCCAATTTGGCTGCCTTTTTTTCATTTTTACTGAAACTTTACCAAAACTTTGAGAGAAAAGATGACTGTTTTCTCATTTTCCTAAATTGATTATGAAATTAGAGAGGCTAACCGGAATGTCCTTTCACTGTCAAAACATTGCTGAGGCATCCTTTGAGTGGTGCTATGTGCATAGGAGCTCACTTATGCACGTGTGTGTGTGTGTGTGTGTGTGCGCACTGAACATGTGGATGGTGTTTTTTTTTTTTTTTTACTTTGTGTAAGTTCCATGTCCACAAACATGGCAGGCTCACTTACTTTTAGAAAATTCCCCTATTATACCTCACCCCTTCCAATATACCTTCATGATTTTACATCTGGCCCCTAAGATCAGAAAAACTTACTTTTAAGAAGAAAGGTAAAACAAAGGCAATGTTGAAACAATCATATGATTTGATTTTCCCCTCTGGTAAGGACCAGAGATCGCTCAAAGCTCATTGAGAGAAGATCTACAACCATAGTAAGGCTGAGAGAACTAGGAAACAGTGCTTGTTTCTACTTCAGCCTATTGAGAAAAATTATCAGCCTTGATTCACTTGGTTTCAATTTACTTTTTATAAAACACATGCACAGTGAAAGATCTTGGGCTTGTGTTTTCCTTTCTGCTTGTGAAGTTCACCCCATTTAAAACATGAAAAGAGGAAAATAATGGTGCCAACTAGTGCCAAGCATAATATGGGTGGACACAGTATAAACTTTTCCCCAGACATAAAGGGTAAGATTTTTCTTTCATAGAATAAGTGAGGCATGTCTTTCAGCAATAGAACTTATGCTGCCAATAGGATTCTGTTCGTGTTCATGACAGTCTCCTTCACTTTTTTGGAACTCCAAGTTCTGTAGGACAAAGAAAGAAAATGAAGTAAACAGAAGTTTCACTAGGTGAGAGATTTATCCTCCTAATTTTGTCCTCTTGAAAATAGAAGCTTGATAATTATTTTTTAATTATAGGGCCCTTTCTTAACCTGTTTCTGAAATCCATAGGAATATAGCATGTGGCACCTAAAAACATGCCCACATTCTTCTCTATTAAAAAAAAACAACCCTCAGCTATCAAGTTATACTTAATTACTGAACTCTAGAAACAATTAGTTTTAGATCTGGGACATCAGTAGAGATCAACTCCCATGCACATCTGACTGTGGCCCTTTACAGTGGAATATTAATATTTCTTAACTATAGATAGGGCCAGGACTTCTAATTCACAATCCCATGACCTTTTCACTGTAGCAATTTAACAGGAAATCAAGAAAGAATTAATTGGATAGTATTTTGATGTTACTGGGCCCATTACTCTCCTCTGTCCCTCTCATACTTTGGTTGTTCAGAAGGAGCCTGTAATGAATGAAGTGATGTAAACTACTAACATTTTTTTTTTTTTTTTTTTTTTTTTGTGGCACTGGGGACCGAACTCACAGCCTTGCGTCTGCCAGAGAGGTGCTTAAGCCATTGAGCCAAACTCCCAGCCCTAGTTTTTTGAGGCAGAGTCACAGTATGTAGCTCAGGCCGGCCTTACGCTCGCGTTATAGCCCAAGCTGACCTTGAACTCACAACGCTCCTCCTACCTCAGCCTCCTGAGAGCTGGGATTAAATGTGTGTGCTACCACACCTGGCTAACTACTAACAATTTTTAAATCAAAGTTTTCTTCCTTGCAATATTATTTCAAAGGCAGTGGAAATGCCTCCCTATCACCCCTTCTCTACCACATATCCATAGCATCCACTATCAGAGATTCTGAACTTCAGGGTAAGCATGTCTCTCTCTTTAGTCCTGTAATAAAACTCAGATATCCCTAAGAAGGATTATTCTTTAATTCATTAACAGCTAAATCCAACATTTTTATAAAACGATTTACCTCCATAATGATAGAAATTGGCCCACATTCAATCAGAAATCCCAGAACAGAATGAAAAATGCAGAAAGGAGGACAAAGTACATCCAACTTAATCTGGTTCACAATGTTGCTTAAGCTAGGTCTTAACCGCATTGCAAACATCGAGAGGTAGTATACAAGCAACAAAATTCTTGCAGTATCTACTTGCTTCTAATAACAATAGCTACAAAACAACTAATATAAATAAAAGACTATAAATAAAAATAAACTGCAATTTTCAATTAAATCAAGACTTTTTTAGTTATTAATATTCCAAAGGCAAAACAGGGAAGAATTCAATTCATGTGAGATAACAGTGTAATGGTCACATTCAAATAATGACCTAAAAGAAATAAGGGAATGAACTAGAAGATATCTAGGAAAGAATTTTTCAAGCAGAGGAAACAACCAGGCAAACATGCTAAACAAGGAGCATGCTAAGTATATGTGAAAAACAGCGAGAAAGCCAACAGAACCAAAGGTGAATAAGTAAATGGAATAATGGAATAGCAGAAACTTAAGTCAAGGAGTTGTGAGGGATTCATCATCAGGACCTTGGCTTTCACAGCAAAAGAAATGGGGAGCCAGTGAGCGTAACGAGTAGAAGAGTGATATAATCCAACCCATACTTTTTTTTTTTTTTTTTTTTTTTTAACGGCACGGGGGATCGAACTCACAACCTCGCACCTGCCAGGGCAGGCACTTAAGCCACTGAACCAAACTCCCGGCCCTCAATCCATGCTTTAAAAGAATCATTCTGGGGCTGGAGAAGAGGTTTGGTGATAGAGTGTCTGCTGATGGTGTGCTTAGCATGACCTGGAGCAACAACAAAGAATCATTCTAGCTTCTCTTTTTAGAATGCGCTTTAAGGGTGTCTAGACTGAAGCTGTATTAATTCACTTAGGTCTCATGTGTTATGCAGTTTGCACTATTTTTCCATTTTACATGTGACACAACTTACAGAGAAGTCATACAGGTAGGTGGTGACTAGTAGAGCTAGGAAAAGCACCCAGACTGGTCGCTCCAGAAGTCACGCTTTCAGTATCTAAGCCTAGCCTTCTCAAGAAAGATGTCAAATGCTGAAGCAAAGAAACCCATACAAATATCATTGGATGGAGACCAGTAGGAGTTGTTTTAGTTGGGGAAAGAAGCATCGTTTTCCTTCATTCTATTTTCATTGTTTCACAGACCATCCTGTACTTTGTAGACAGTGAATCAGAAACACCCGGCTTTGTCAAATCGTTAAAATGGAAAAACAAAAGTCTGTTACAAATTCAGAAATATAGGAGTCATTAGGAGAACTACTAACCTACTAACAATTTTGTATCAGTACCAAAACTGTCATCAGTAATACTAGATGAGAGCCTCCCAAGTTTCTCATTCAGGCCTGCCCAATAGAGTTCAGAGCAGCATGGGAAGGATTAAGCTTTGCTTTCAGAGGTATCTCTGTTGAGATGATTTTTTTCATGATTCTTAACCCTTATTCTCTGACAACCCAGATTTTGCTAATTATTTAAAAATGGTAAAGAAATTCTACCATGATATTTTATTCATTTTGGTTCTTTTCTGCAATTTTTTAACAATTAAATGACTGGTTGTCAAAAGTACAAAAAAAAATTGCCATCGAATCATTTCAACACCATCTTTGGACAAAAGGAATCATCACTAAATCAGCTTTTTTTATGAAGTACCACAGTTTAAAAATTCTCAAAACTAGAATTTATAATATTAGGAAAAAACTATATATAAACTATATGTAAAATCTTAATAATTAATTAACATTCATAATTTTATAATTAAAGAAAGTACAACTACATGTACAGAAATAATTATGCAGTAAAAAGTTATACTTCAAGCATAGTATTTTTCTTATGCATTTTTAGAAATTGTCTAAAAATTGAATGAGTTGATTGAATCTCACCAAATACTCAAGAAAATCTATTGTGAGCCTTAGAAATCTAACACAAAAGAAATTAGCACAAAGAAAATCTTTGTGCTATTGTGAGCCTTAACACTTTAAAGGGAAAATGAAAGAAATACTATACATAGGATTTTCCTGTACTCAAAGAATTGTTTGCCTTGCTGAGAAGACAATATTTGTACATATTATGATCAAAGGAAACAAATACACAGAAAATAATAGCAGGAGCAAATTATGGAGACTATAGCCTTGGCTCTATAAAGCAGCTTCTTGTAGCATTAACCTACTTTAGCTCTCACCTCCTCCTGCCAGTTAATATTTCTTCTATTCCCTGAGGCGTCCTGCCTGAACAGCCTGGGTTACTTTACTTTATATCATTACGCTTCTCAACTACCAATGTGTGTCTTGTAAAGTTTGTATGTAATACCTCTAGGAGTGTTAAAGGGTTTTCCTTCCCTCACTGAGTTGGACAACTCCTAAAATGACAGAACAGGAGTTTTAAGTGGCTTGAGAGAAGAAAGGCTGAGCCAGACAATTTTGAAATGGATCCCACGGAAAGAATGACAACTTGAGGCAGGTAGTCCACCTAGAACAGTGAGGAAGTCTTAGATTTCTGGAAGTTTGGGATAACATATTAAAAGTTGGAAAAGGACCCCAGCAAGGAAAGTAGATGTGTGCTATCTTTCAAATTTGACAGACAAGACTGCATCTCAGAAATAGGTGACCATATTATTTGTGCCCTTTTCTTTTGGACTATATGCTATTCTGCTACCAGCCCCAAGAAACAAGATAAAGGGAGATTTATTTGATTCAAAAACCTAGTTTCCCATTAGAATTCCCAGAAAATTCTGAGGCATAGCCTGGTTTGGGAATCATTGCAAGAGTTTATTTATTCATTTAACAAATTTATGAATCCCCTGTTGTAAATTAAGGGTCGATGAGGGCCCAACTTCCATCATTTTACTATGGCAATCTGTGTTCTGAATTCCCAATTACTGATTTATGCCACTGGGAACTCTTCCCAGTGGTAAGTGGAGGGTTCTTTCTCGATTAGAATTTTCATGCTGCCTTCTTCTTAACTGAAGCACAGCAGCAGAGTCCAGAAGAAGAGGCTGTATATTGCTTGATTTTATTTCCTCCTTTCTTTCTCTCTTTCATTGTACTTGAATTATTTGTATGCTGGGAAAATTTAATACTACCACATTTTTATAAAGGTCCCTGAAGAGATATCTATCACAATACTGGTTGAAAAAATTATAATACAAGACAGATCACTTGATTTACATAAATCTATACAAAAAGAAATGGGTCACTTTCCTAAAATGAGATGATCTCAAAAGTTCACTTGTTTATTAAAAGCAGGGAGACTCTGTTCTTGGTTTGGAGATGAATAAGTTCCTGACCCAGACATGATCTTTTTGAGCCATAATGAACACAATTAAAGATAAAAATTGTTTTATTTATTCAGTTCACTGAATTTAATCATTTTCCCCATACAGAAGAAATATGATAATAAGCAATAACACTTGTTTTGAAATGTCAGTATACTTTTTTCAGTGCTTTTATTTTTATCTCTTTTTATTCTATGTTTTCATAAATATCATAGGCATTTTCAATAAAAATCCAAATTGTATGGCCCTTAATCTTAGCTATGTAAACTGAGTGACAGGTAAATAAATTATTAAGTCAGGAAAACTATGCAGCTTGTATACACATTTTGGAAAAGAAAAGGGCAGCATAGTCTTGCCCTCCCCACAACCTTGCTCCACCCTAACCCCAAGAAAAACATGCACAAGGTTGTGTTTGCACTTGCCCTCTTCAGTACTGGAAAAATCGTCACAGTGTGAACTTTTGATAGTCAGAAAGGATGTTAATCTCCAGTTTAGGTCTTCTATTTCCCTGACATTTTCCTGCTATTTGAAAAAGCAGGGAGAATTTTCTCAGTGAAAACCAAATTTGTTTCCAAGATGAATACTTTTGTTTATTTGTTTTCTTATTTAGAGCCCAGCTAAGAAAAAAATGGAAGTTCAGTATTGTTTTCTGAAACAAAAGGTGCTGAGGAAAGATAGATTAAAATGCCCAACCCTAAACAAAATTCCATTGTTATAATTCTAAAACTTTAAACATGTTTTCAGACTGATATTTGTGTGTTCTTACCAAATCTCTGCATTTTGAGCATGAGAAACAGGTCTCACCGTTTGGCTGGTTAGGACTGCTAAGTACAGCAAGTATGGAGCTTGTCAGTTGCTTTCTCTTTAGAACATAAATCACTCCAGTTCAGTCACACTGATGTGCATATTTTTTCTCATTTCTAAATAATGAATTCACCTGAATTTTATACATCTGCAGTGATAGATTCAGTAACTACCTAAAGATTTATGAAGTTTGCTGTTCATTGATAATATTAAGTTTCCTTGGATCACTGCAAAAAGTACATTCTCAAAGTATCAAGGAAGAGAGTTAAGTATAAGGAACCTGTTACACCAATCTTGTTGGGTGATCAACTCTTGGGATTGATTTATAGATGCAGTTTATAAATGTTTAACTTTCCTTGTTCCAAAAGTATCTGGGTCAGCATACAATGAGGTAGACAATGTAGGAAGATAAGAAAAGCTAAAGTGGAAATGCTAGAGAACTGAAAAGGAGTATAGAGAAAAGTGATGCTTCCAGCATGCATCATGGTAGGCTGCACAGTCACAAGAGGCAGGCCACAGATAAAAGCCTGGCCTTTCTAGTTGACCATGTGAAATGGTAAACATGATCAGTTACAAGCACATACATACACACACACACACACACACACACACACACACACACAACCCACTACTCAGGATCATTGTTGACACATTGAGAGGGTAAAGTTGCACTGGTCTAAGAATAAGAGTTACAACGGCATTTTCTGGGCAGAATGATCAAGCCTTCAGACTGTACTGCGTGTTGGTTCAATATCATGTCCAATTGGAGATCACCATCAGCTTTAGTGCAGACATCAGAGGTGAAATCAGGCAGCATCAAACCTTGGTGAGCTGACTATCATTTTCCTTGCTTCTGCCTGGAACTCTCTTTCATTATTCAAGAAACACAAGTGCTTTACTATCTCCCTGAGGATCCTGGCAGTGTCCCTTCTTTTTTACTTCATTCCCAGCTCATTAGCTAGAGATTCAAGGATGCCAGAAAACCCGCATAACTGGGTCCCTGTCCTGCCTATCTTGGGACAATTTCAGAGACAAAATTGGATGCCATCGAGCAAGAAAAATTCTGTGCATAAATAAAAATGAGTAAGTAAATAATAAGTTGACTTAGTAGAACTAAAAGCCTACATCTACAGTGCTACCTTTGTTCACAAACTTCATTTGTTTCATGATTCTGGGCAAGATAACTGCATTTGTGATCATGCAAGAAAGGTGCTGTGGTTGTGTTCATCACCAGATGTGGAGTTCAAGAACAGAAGATTTTGCCAAATGCTTAAGTTTATGAACCCAGTTGTTTGTGTACAGAAGTATTTGTGACCAGAGGTATTAGACGTATATATATATATATATATAATTAGATAATAGTCAACATTAATTGAGTACTTACTATACACAGATACTACTTTAAGAACTTTACACTTTATTCATTTAATCTCACCAACAACTCTTTGAGATACTGCCACTTGTTTTTAGATGTAGAAATGGGACACCAACAGATTAAGTGATCTCAAAATCACATAACTATTAAGAGGTAAAGTCAGGATTTGAATTCTATGGTCCCTCTCTGAAGCCCCTCTCTTAGTTTTGAACTCTCAACACCCCCTCGCCTCACGCTTTACCCTATAACACATGTTCCTGGGACTATTATTTCTGACTACTTTCCTCTTTGGTTTGGCCTGCCTTCTTATCCATTTAAAAAAGGAAAAAGTACAGAAAAATCTTGGAGTGTTACTTTGCAGCCCCTACATCATCCCCTATTCTCTACTCAGAGGCATTGCTATTTATGTGGTGAGCAGGCATCTGAGGATGCACTAAGCAAATTCTGTCCTAGAACTGGAAACTAAAGAAGCCAGAGGCCTCAAGACAGTCTGTGGTCAGAGGCATAACCCAGGAAGTGTCTGTCCCTGATTCCTCATTTCTCCTTTATTACTAGGTCTCCGTTCCTTTCTTCCCACTTCAAAAGCTAAGATACTTGCTTCTCTAACCTGACCCATTGCCGTGACTTGCCTTGCCAGAAAATCACCAGTCTGAACTGTTCTGATGATAAAACCTCCCACCCTAGGTTAAAGCCCACTTCCTCCACCCCTCTTTGATCTCTGCAGAATTTTTCTTTTTCAGGAAAACCGTGCTGGCCAGCACAACAAACTCCTTCCACATACTTGAGATTTTATAGTGGCTTTTTTAAAACACTGCTGCATTTTGCATGTCAGTTGATCTCTGCTGGATAGGACCCTATAAGGTCCTGTTGACACCTCACAGCAGAATTTCACAAAATGTTCTAGGAAGAGATAATTTTCTAATTGTAACACCAAATTCTGCTTGTAATAGCATTTTCCAAGTACTCCATTTCCAGGGGTGGGAATAGTCTGAGGGTGAAATTAGACCCAGAATACACATTTTCATTTTCTTTATTCCCTAATTATTTTTCCTTTTCCTTTCTTTCTTACATTCTTTCTTTCTTTCTTTCTGTCTGTCTTTTTTCTTTTTTTCCCATTTTGTTATTATGAAATATTATCTGAAAAAAATGAAGCCTTCCTTTCGAAATGCTCACCTGAAAAAGCAACTCTAAAGAAATGCTGCTTTTGTCAGATCCACACCTGGAAGCAATGGAACTAGAACTCTCCAGGAACACCACCAGTCACTGTGTACCTCCTCCATCCTTCCTGTGTGCTCTCTGTCTTTCTGTATAACTCTTCCCTCTCAGTCTTCAGACTTCGGTTAAGCTTCACTCTTAAGACAATCTATCCTAAAAAGTTGGTCTCAAACATGTAAGGAATAGACTAGTAGTTACCAGCATCTGGGAAAAGTGGAATATGTAGTGGAGAGAGGATGGTTAATGAGTAATTGGTAGAAGAAGAAAGACTTCTAATGTTCTGTACCATAGCAGGATACCTCAGGTTGACAGAAATTACTTGAATGTTTCAAAATACCTAGTGGAGAAGATTTTAAATATTCTTAACACGAAGAAGTACCGATGTCTGAGGTGATAGATAAGCCAGTTACCCTAATTTGCTCATTAGACACAGCAAACATGAATTGAAATGCCATATTGTACTAAATAAATATACATGATTATTGTGTGTGTGTATGTGTGTATGTCTATGTGTGTGCATGACATAATATACCAGTGTTTTGTGGATCACTGACATCAGAATGACCCAAGATCAGAGAGAACTAAATTTTAATAAATTCCAAGGAGACTCCTATGCATATGAAAGTTTAAGAACTTCTGCTCTATACTAAATTCAATCCCATGCTCCACCCTCCCATAGCCTCTACCCGTCTTCTCATCAGACTGGTAATTAACCTGATGAACATCTGTCCTCTACATCATATCATAAACTTCGTCAGTACAGGGATTTGGAACTTTCTGGCTTGTAATAGGTATTCAACAAACTTTTACCCAAATTGAAACAAATCAGTTTTTCAGTTATTATTTCATTCTTAAGAAATCTTCAGCCTCAGGAATTTGTTTAATTTCACCAACCCATGGAACACAACATATTTTTTAAGGGCCATAAACATGGGTGTGTCAAACCCACATTTACTCTTTAGAATATTTCTATTGTTGAATTATTAATTTTAATTTTTTGTATTTCATTATATGGAACAATGAGTTTTTATAGGGAGAAATATCACAAAAATAAAATATTGAATGTTTAGTGTTTGTTAAGTGTTTATAAAAAAGCATCAAAATTTTCAACATTGACTGGTTTTTGGTGTACGAAGTCTAAAAAAGAGCAACAGAAATAAATTCCTGTATGAACTAAGTTATAATTCCAATAGCACTATACAAAAAAATAATCTTTACTTCAATTTTCACATCTAAGGCAGTCTTCACACATTACAACAACATATTCCATACACACATATCACTTACACTAATAGCACATGAGCTTAGCTTTCCTTTCCTATGTGGAAGGTCATTCCTGTCACCTTTCTTTTCTTCCTGCTTTGTCAGAAGATTCATACTATGTTGTACAGCATATATTTAGCAGGGAAATAAGATATCAATAAAATAAAATATCAAATGTGTTACCAGTGCTTAGAATAGACATCAGCGTTTTTCACATCAGCTGTGTAATTGCTTACAAAATCTAAAAGATAAATAACATCAAAAGTAAAAATCTATGTATACGACAATGAAAATACCAATAGAATTCTACATCAAAAGTAGTCTTTGCTTCAACTGTACACCCAAGACAGTCTTCACACATAAAATTGCATGTTCCATACATGAGCATTACTTACATTGATAGCATGCATGTTTTGTTTTCCTGACCTTTCTTGTAGGGAAGAGTTTACATCTTTTTGGTTTTCCTGTTGTTGTAGTAGGCTTTTGGGATGCTGCATCTACCTGTTCATCTGTCTGCTCACTACTATGGTCCATAATTTTTTGCGTAGTTCCCTGGGCAGAAGCATTTTATTTTTTCTCTGCTGTAAATGATCTATTATGAGTTATGATCTCAATTCTCTAAGAAAATTTGTTTATGATATTTTTCACTTGTTTTCTTTGTAAACTATCGAACTATTTGTGCTGTACATGTTTAGGATTGAGTAAAACATAACTATTGGCCAATACTTGTGTTTCAAGTGATATCATAATTGCTGCATAACTTATCAACAACTTCTACTCTGCCTTTGGTTTTCTTGTAGAAAGTTTCCATTTCAGACTTCTATTTTGTTGAGGTTTCCCTATCAACATTTTCATCATGATGCAATGTTGACATCAGCAGTTTTGAAATTGCAACATTTTATTTGGAATTTCTGCTTTGTTTCTGTGCACAGTTTCTGTACTGGTCAACTTGTGCTCTGTTAGCAAATGTAACATTAATTGGAAACTAGTAAACCAATTGTCAAATGTCACATTCTGATTAGTTTGGGAGGTAGGAGCAACAAGTCTGTTCACATCATTCAATTTACTACTATACAAATAAGGACTTGATGGTTGAGTTCCAGTATAAATTTCTAAATTGAACCCATAACAATTCTTTGCATCTTCATGGGCATACATTTTTATGCATATTTCGACCCATTGCTTTTCCATACATTTTTGCATTCCTGCAATTACCATGAGAAATCCCTGCTAAGTACAGCAGACCTATGAATGCTTTTGGTTCAGCTAGTGAAGGGTCATAATAAATACATCTTTGAATACTGCTATTGGTGCATACAGAATGTTTTACTTGTATTTCAGTCTCTGTATAGCTCACGGTATGTTTTGTAGCATTTTGTTGATTATAATTTCCAACATTAAATCACAGTGCCAGCATTCTGTCCAATATGTTTCACCCCACCCTCAATATATTTTTGGACCTAGTTCTAACATTGGATTGTTCTATTTGGTTGCATGAACATTTTGCAGCATTTTAACTAGTCAGATATGTTCTCACATTCCTGTTTACTTCATCATCCAAATCAAGCAGGGCTGCATTCCTTGGGTCTGTAACAGTTGATTCCTGCTTCATTTCACTGTTACAGGAACTTTGGCTCACATGGCCAACATCAAAGTCATCATCATCACCATCATCATACACCCACACCACTCTTCTGTTATGAAAATGTGTATTTTACCACAATGGATCATCTTCATCATCCATGCAAGATTAACATAATGGTTCAATTTTGACCTCCACCAAAATTTGTAAATCTGGTTTTTCATATGCCATTGAGCTGAATTGGGCTACTCCTACTAGAAAAATAAAAAATAAAAATTTTAAAACAAATCCTAGAGTGGTGTCAGTGTATTATACCCTCTGTGATGCTCAAGTAAACATATGCCAAAGCTGTTAAATGGAGCATCGTATTAGTGAAAATCCTAGTTTGACACTTTTGTGCATGTGCTGACACCTTGCCTTTCATTGTACCAAGTGGGTAAACACAAAGATTGCTTCCTGAATCCCTCAGGCAAAGGTACTGAGATGCACAGCTGGCTTCTATTACACTAAAGTAAAAATTTACAGTAGAAAAGTAAGGGATGTGTTTGTGGAACCCAGTGTTATTCTCTCCAGGTTTTAAAGCAATTAAAAGACATCTATTTGAGCAATTCATTCAAAAGCATACCACAAAGTGTTCACATCTTTCTGTATTGAATCTGACCTTTTATCCATCTCATTTGACCTGTAGATCACCAACAATATTCTGAATAGGGTAACAGACAGTATCAGTGACTAAAAGAGAATCTCTGTCCAGAAGATGAGGTTTTTGCATATAAAAATTTAGTTAAGGAAGGACACTTCCTTTTAATCATACACTCAATTCCCTTTTTTCCCATGTGCAAACATGCCAGTCTAGCAAGCTTTCTTGAAGTGAAGACAGAGGAAAATCTCAGACCATTATATACTGTTTAAATAGTGCAGATTTTTTAACCATGTACTTTATTAAAATGCTTTTATCTTTGCATCTTGTTAAGGGTATGCATGCATGTGTGCACATGCACACATGTTAACTCACTAAAAAGATTATGTCACAGGAACAAAATCCTGAATTATATGCAAAACTACAGAAAGATGACCTGGGAATTCCCAAGCAAAGCAGCCATGGTGTCATCAGTGGAGCTGGGATATTTCCCTGGTATTCTATTGGGCTACATACCAAATATGCTCTCTCCTTGCTCCAGCCATAAGAGAGAAGCAGGACTGTGGCAAAGTAAAACACACAGTGAAAATAAAATAAACCCACTCCATTATCTGTATCTCACTGAGCAACAACAGAAGAATTTAATGAAGGAAATCTTTAAAATTATATATATTTTTAAGAATGCCAGTTATGTCTGAAGGAAAAGGACATTATTAAGCTAAGTTTCCACTGCCTCATAAAGAAAATTCCGAATAACACTGAATGAACTGAAGCTGAAGAAATTCAAGTATAAAGGAAGAGATTTCCATTGACCTATGAGTTTAATCTGCTTGGTCATTTACTGTCAGGAGAAATGCCTAGTCTGTTGACTTTTATTAATAATCTTTGTGACAGACACAGGAATGTTAATATTAGCACCAAGTATTATGACTATTATCATTAATGTTATTATTCCTATTTTAGATGAAACAATAGAATTAGTGATATTAAGAAATTAGACCACATTTATATAAATGTTAAATGGTTAATTTAATAATTAAAACAAACCTATATTTGTCCAGGGCATTTGCTTCATGCCCTATTAGGAATCTGGAGACTTCTACCATTAAGTAATAATTTCCGATGAGCCAGGCAAATGTGAGATTTTAAAAAATACTTTATATTTTTTGATGCAATTGCTGGCCTCACTCCAGGGCTTTACCTACAGAAAAAAAAATTGCCATGTTAACTTTCCCTAAATCAAAATGAAATCTGTCTTCAAACTATGCATATAGGAAGGACAGGTCCTGAGAAAGTAGCCTATAGTAGGCCAGTAAGTGTGACAATTCCAAGACTCATATAGATTTTTTTCCAGTTGCTCATGTTTGCAGTGATCGGGCCCTGCCTTTTCTCCTCATCATCTCACATTTAAAGTCACTTCCTTTTCTGATTTAGGAGAGAATTTAAAACCTTTCCAACCTGGGTAAAACAATCAGAGAAAACAAAGGGAAAACTGATGGCCTTTCAGTAGTTGCATAAAAAACAATTAAACTATAGTCTGAAAATGGAAGGAAAGTGAGTCGCTTTAATGGAAACAAGTGTGGCACTCGCCATGTGATTAATTGTTTTGTTTTCAGCCTTCTGAAAATGCTTTATCTTCTCTTCCCAAAGCCCTTTTTACCCTTCTTTATTTTTTCTTTCTTTCTTCCTTTTTTTTTTTTTTTTTTTTTTTTTTTTTTTTTTTTTTTTTTTTTTTTTTTTTTTTTTGTTAAGAACTCCAGGGATTCCTTTGCACATCTGCAAAACCAATGTCAGTTCCAGGTTTCTATTCTAGTGTTGAATCAATCTGGTCTCCAGCCCTAGAAGAGGAAGCCAATTCTCACCAGACAAACAAATGGAGGTGACCTAATACTTGGGTGACCCAAACTGATAAATAGCAAAGGACTTCAAGCATGTCTGAACTGATCTTCAGGCCACTAACAAACAGAACCACGCTGGAGCTCAGTAGCAAATTGACAGGGTCATGAAAAAACAGGTGAATTTAAATTTCAGAGTAGAGGGGAGGATATGGGATAGAGAAAAGTACAGGATCAAACTAAATAGTAGGATTTCTTTTTAATGGATTTTTTTTGAAAAATAATTATCAAAGTGAGGATATTATTTTCCATCTGTCTCTCTAGTGATGAGGCCATTTCTTTCTTTTTTTTTTTAACGCATTTTAATGCTACCAATAAATAGGTGTGCTGCTCCCGGTTTATGATTTTCTTTCCACTGATGAAAATATTTAAGCCTTTCAGGATGTTGCTGACCTTATTAAATTCAGGTAAACTTGGAAGTGAACAAAACAGAAAACCTGTCCTTATTGGAAGGGATAAAGTCATATTTTGGAATGCAAAATTTTAAAACATTAGGAGAAATTGTTCTTGTGGACATTTGGGGAAAAAAATCAATATCAGGCCTCATTATTGTCACCCAGAACTATGAGTAAACCTAGTAATTTGTGACTATTCTACTGGTACATTCTTTAAGGGAAAAGATTCCAAACAATTCCTGGAAACTCAACCTCTCTAAGAAGATGGCATTTTTTGTGAATTAAGAATAAAGGTATCAGCAACATATGGAGTACATTTCCCCATTTAACACTGATTTGTTTAAAATTGAGGGGAAAACCACTTGGCAAGGTATACTGGCCAAGCCAATGGCAAAAGTCATTTTAGTTTATCCCAATTCTTTTCCATGGTCCACCTCCCAGCCTGCTGGACATCCGGGTGCATGATTTACAAGCCCTAAATTGAAACCCAACCAGCAGAGTATGCCTAAAAAATGCCACTCCTTCTTGGCATATAAAGCAAAACAGTTTTTTTAACCCCATGTCTATAAAGATGACATAAGGGGAAAGATCTAAAGATATTCCAGAAACAAGTTGAGTTTAAAAAGAGCTTCAGAATTCACTGCTTTTTGAAGGATAACCTAGTCTAAAGAAAAACTTGGACATGGAACCTATCCAAAGATGTAATGACTCATCTCCTCAATTGACCCAAGTTCGCCCAGTTTTATTGCTGAAGGTCCCACATTCCTGGAAACTCCTCAGGCCTAGGAAAATAAGGACAGTTGGTCACTCTGAGGGAAACTCTGTAGCTCAAATGTAGAGAAAGGAAGACTCTATCAATATTGAAAACAATTTTTATAACTTGAGCAAGACAGAATAGTAATAAAAAAAAACTCTGATAGTGGTAGCTAGCATTCATAGAGACCTTGTTTTGATCCAGGCTTATGCTGTGTGCTTTGCAAACACTATCTTGATTAGTTCTGACTACAGCCCTTAAAGTTATTCATCATTATTCCTACTCTAGAGAAGAAGGCACAGAGGAATTCACTAACTCGATGTTCATAAAAATAGTAAGGACAGGTCCCCAGAATAAATGTCATGAAGTAAGTTAAACTTAACCAAAACAGCACATCCTTCAACCACTTGAATACTTCTTCTCATACTCTGTGTGTGCTTCTTTAAGTTTTAAGGTAGAATTAGAATATTACACATTTCTTCTCTTTTTGCTACCCCAAGAATTTGCTAGATGCCAGATGCTCCCTGAAGAAGCAGACTGAAGAAGAGAGAAACCAGCAAAGCTACCTCTTGTTAAATGGCAATTGGTTTAGCACCTCCTAAAACAGAATCCACAGGCTTCAGTGGAATAAAGCTATAAACTCTTACAGTAAGATTATTTAAAACCTGCATCAATGAGACCTGCAGTGGTCTCTAAAGAATTCTTTCTGTTGTTGATCCTGGGCAACCTTTTTTGAACTAAACATCCTGCCAGACAGCTGCCAGGAGCTCTGTTTAATCCTCTTTTCAAGAACCAGGGGTATTGTTTGAATCAAGTTGCCACTGTAATTGCTTGGTTTACCATTTAAGAACATTACAGGTGCTGAGAATAGATTTGTGAAGCAAGTACCATTTTAAAGACTTTTAACAGTGTTCTATTAACTAGATAGTTGCACAAGAGAACACAGCTTGCCCCAGACTGGCCATTGGAGAATTTATCTTATTAAGGAAGCTGTTTTACTTACTCTGGTTTCGTATGTAAAAACAAAATGTGGGGGACTCATGGTTCTGATGAGAAGGGAGGAAAAAAAGACAATCTGGATGTATCTCCAAGTTAACATTTAAAATCAGGGCAAATGGAAAACACATCCACTGGGAGTCTAACTGTAGATACAGTTGGATGACAAATTCAGACTTTCACATTGTAAATGACAGCCTGTGGTATAGCTCTCTCTGAACATGTCTAAAAACACATGTATTTATGATCAGTAGGCCAGGGACCACCACCATACAATTGTGACTGTAATGCAAATACCTCTATTTTTTTTTTATCCAGAACATCTGTTTTTAACTTAGAGCTCTACTGAACTTCCTAAAACTTGACCCACTTCATTGTCACCACCATGATATTATATTCTATTTCCCCCAAGGGCGCCCTCCATTGTGAAAGTAAAGCTTAAGCCTTTGTACCACCTGGCTAGAGGAACGCAGTCTCCAAAGCCCAGCCCACAAGGTTTCCAGTTCTTAAGGAAAAAATGACTCATGTAGCTCTTGGTTTAAGTAACTAGTACTTCCCAAAGTTTCAACAGAAGTAATGATGAAATAGAATCTCTCTGAGGAACTGACCTTTGTACTGGGGCTATTATTACTACTTAAATGCACTCTTCATCCTACTGCCACTTGTGAGTGGCTTATTTTATGTTCTTTGGCAATAATCCTGGGTATCTCTTTGTATTCATACATCCATCATTTATCTATCCACCTACACTTCATTCATTCTATAATATCTGAGTCATGATTTTAGGCTCTGAGATAAAAAAGTTGACAAACTCTTTCTCTAAAGGGGCTCTTACTCTAACGGAAAGATAAACAATAAAAAAAAAATATTTTCAGATAACAAATGGCACAAATAGAATGTCAAAAAGAGATGGAATAGCCACTTAATGTATGGAAGTCCTATCTGAGGAAATAACATTTTAGCTGAGACCAGAACAAGTTAAAATACTGAAATAATAATAATGTTCCAGGATAAAGGAATTGTAAGTAAAATTTTTGGAAACAGAAAGAAGATTTGGTATATTTCAAGAACAGCAGAAAAATGTTTATGGTTGTAGAAAAGAATAGTGCAGCCAGTATAAGTTTCAGTGGGTGTAAATCCTATGGTTCACATGCAACTATGTAGGCTAAGGGGAGTGTATTTTATTCAAAATACATCTACAAGCTATTGAGAGACTTGAGGTTAAAGGAGGGTTATAATCTAATTCATAATTTTAATGAAACCATAGCATCCTGGGTGGCAAATGAAAATGAGAAATACAAGACTGGAAAGAGAAGAACATTTAAGAGACCATTGCAGTAAACATACGAGATAATGATGACCTGGACTATCAATGGAGTCAACAAGAGATGATATTAGGAATATATTTTAAAGATAAAGATGAAATATTTTATGCATGGTGTAGATATAAAAAGTAAGAGAAACAGGAGCATAAAAATCACTTTACTTAAGAAGTACTTAGCCTGTGCCATTGGGTAGATAGCTGTGCCATTTCTGGAGACTACCTCCTCATGAAGAATCCCAATCCAATTAGGAAAAATGAATTAACTGTTCTTCATTTTATTCTATATTTGTATGAGTTAGAAGAGACTCTCCTTCTGATATCTGCATATATAATCACATTCTCCAGCCTCTCGATGTAACTTTTTTTCAGCATGATTCTTAGAACAAGCAAAATTTGTTGGAGTTAGAGCTACATAAACAGTCAGCAGTGAAAGAATAATTCTTCCAAAGATTTAAGGAAATAAGACAATAAGCAAAGGCAAGCCTTTTAATTTTGCAGTCTGTCTTTTGAAAGAAAAAGTTTGAGTCACTAGTAAGTGGAAATACTAAAATTGGGTTTGGGAGGGGGACTTGAAATATTCAGTCTATAGACCAAACTGCAAGGCTGGTGGAGTGTTGGAGATTACATCTCCAAACAGTCTAATTCCATATTTCATGAAGTCCATGAGAGAAAATTAAAAAGTTTTATACATTCAGTCTGGAACACTCTTCAGACTGCCTTCACTAAAATAATACACTTTACATTGGTATAATCCTTCTCATCTAAAGCTCAAAGAATGTGTAAACAGAGAATTGTTCTGTAAGACCCATTTGAGTCCAAATTAAACCCTGGTATGAAACAAGGTCAGTTTTCTTTACTCCGTTATGCACAGGTTGGTAAAAACAGGACCAAAAGTAACCTGTTCTTTTGCTAGGTTCATGAACTATATCTGATCAGTGCACGAATATATGCAAAAGACCTCTGAGCATTCTAAATTTCATATTGGTGAGGAAACACTTTATCCAAATTCATACAGTCCATGAACACTCACCCATCAGACCAGTATCTTGGACAAGAACCCAAGGAATTGCACTTGGAAAAATTACATCTGAGATTTATGTCTATCAAATAATTTAGAACCAAAATGCAAATTCATTGATTCCCTGAGGATAATACATATATTCCTTTAATAGTAATGATAGTGGAATTTTTATCTGTATGTCTTAATATCCTCTACAATAAAAAGCTTAGTGAATCATTGGAATTTCAGTCAACACATTTTATAAACAATGCTGGGCAAAATAGAAACCCAGATAGAAAACATAGGAGGTGGCCTTCCTATCATGTCAGCTGACTTGTGAACCTAAACCCAAGAAGAACTATTAGTAGCACAAGCCAACACTACAGTCAGTCCTCAGCATTTCCTTGAATGACATTTGAACATGGGGTTAAAAAGTATTTTTCTAGCCCCTTGGTACTGAATGTTTGACCTTAAAAGCTCTGCTGTTTGCTCTTTTTTTTTCTTTTTGTCTCAGACCTCATGACTACAAATGCTATTATTAGTCATAAGATTGTTCAGTCTTTTCTAAATTCCAGCCATGGTATTTAACTCCCTACCCTAAATATAATAGAGAATTCAAAATCCTGATTATTTCCAAGAGTCTAATCCTTCAATGTTAACTTTCAATTTTTCTGCCTTCCTATGGAACCGAGACCTATTTTAAATATTAGCAGTGTTTTGTCTTTGAATCCTTCAGTGAGCAAAAGGACATTTTCAAGGAAAAGACATATAAGTTGTGTCTGAACAATCTTGGAAGTGAATCTCAGTCTTGCCACTAGTAAGTTAAGTGATCTTACGAAAGCCAACAAACTTCTGCTTTGTGCTATAAATAAAAGTTTATATTTGTATGAGGGCTTGTTATATAAATGATATACATTACATATAAAACTCCAGAGACAAAGTACGCATTCAGTAGATAGCAAATATTATTCATTATCATCATCAATATCCTTCATTTATATAAAAGCAGGAACTAACTGAGCATTATTTTCCATTTCACCCTATGCTTTTTCAATGTTTAAAACAAAATCTTAAATGACATAAATCAGACAAACTTGTAAATATCATGTCATTTCATTGGCATGAGAAACTGAAAGTATAAATAAGAATCAAAATGTGTAATAGGTATTATGAAATAGGAAGAAATTGTTCAGAAGAGAAGGAGGTGGAAGGGGGAAAAGAAAGAAGTAAAAAGAAAAAAATGAGAAAAGAAAGAAAAATTGAAGCAAAGCTTTGTAAATAAGGAGGGGAAGAAGGATTAAAGGGAGGAGCAGGGAATGGGAAAAAAAGGGGACTCAAGATCTATCATGTACAGGTACAAATTCTCTATGATGAATTTGATCATTATGTATATCTAAATTGTACTAATAATTTAATAGTAATAATAATAACAGTAAGTTAAAAAAGAATTAAGATGCATTATGTAACAACTCCCCACAGTAACTATAATCATTATAATGTATCAATAGTAAAGCAGGCACTCACTAATAAAAAATTTCTCAAAAAAAAACTAAAACAATCTTAAAATCTTTAATCTGATGATTCACTTTCATGGCCTCACAAACGAATGAAATACACCACACGCCACTTAAAACAATCTTTCTAAGAGAAATCTCTGCTGTTCAGTTTAATCTGAGAATCCATTATAAAAGGTCATCTGTCATAAAGATTGCATAGGTTAAAATGCAAAAGGGATTGGCACAAATCTTACTGCACAAATCTCAGTGCTCAAAGTATTGTTAGGAATCAAATAATTGAGCTCTTTTATGGATGTAAAAGCTGAGCCCCAACTAAAGTAAGCAACTTTTACGAGATGGGGCAATTTAGTGATGAGTTAACATCAGAAGGAATCCAGGTTCCAATTAGGTATATAATTTAAAACCTCACTTACTTTAGCAACAGTTCTTACACTTTAACTATTGGTTCTTATACTTTAATGATCATTCTTACACTTTAACTAATGATAATCTGTCAGACAGCTTGATTTGCCTAAGATTACAAACTGTGGCTAAATTTGGAGCTAAAATTTTTGTTAATGATAGCATTGCCTAAGGATTTATCCAGCTCTAATTTTTTTTTTATTTTTCTACTTATTATTCAAGGGTACCTTTCACTATATGGACACAATTCTTCGTAAGTCTCCATGTTTCTTGTCTTCTAATAAGACATGTTTTTATGATCCCACAGGTATCTACCATGTCTAATATTCTCCCCATGCTTTCCTGAGTACCTCTTATCCTCCCAGTTATACTGAGGCACCCCTTGAAGCAAGTTCCAAGCATAGACTTCCTAACTGCTGTGGAACAGAGCACAGTAACGAATGAGCTCAAAACAGGTATTTCATTTGTACTCAGTTGACTGGACAGGGACTGAGAACAAAACATTTTCTTGTTTCTCTAACCATTCTTTTTGTTTTGTTCTGTTTTGTTTTGTTTTTGTCTTTTTGAGACAGTGTCTCACTATGCAGTTCAGGCTGGCCTTAAGCTCACTTTATAGCTCAGGCTGGTCTCGAACTACTCTAACCATTCTTGGTTAAGTTTGTGATTTTCCACATGTTAATATAAAAATGAAAACTGGAAAGTTTGATCAAAGTTTTTGAACAAATTAGACATAATCTGAGTGAGCAGAGAAAGACAACAGGTAAATTCATTCTAATCCCATCCTACAATCCTTTCTTTCAAATGTAGAGAAAAATCTACCCTTCACAGATGGAGTGACATTTGTTTCAAAATGAGATTTCAATTTCTGCAGCTTTAATTTCTAGCAATTTTAGACATGAACGTTTTCATCCTATTGTAAGGATTTGAATCCACATGATGGAATATATGTAATTTGCAGTTTTATGACACAAAATTAACTTTAAAAGTTAATTAAATAGGGTCAGGGATATAGCTCAGTGGCATAGCACCTGCCTGGAAAGTGCAACGTCCTCAGTTCAATTCCCAGTGCTAAAAAAATTTGAATTAATTAGTTAGTTAATTAATTGTATGTTTATTTGTACCAGAATGCCACAGTGTCATTATATAAGGAAATGGCACTGAGAATACCTTATAGAAGGATATTTCATTGCAGCTTCTTTTTATTTAACATCTGTTTGTTGAGTGTGTCATGACAATGATGCTGATGAAGAAGATGAAGATGATAGAATATTGAATATTAAACAAAAATAAGGAAAAAGTTAATAACCCAGTTCAGGTGTCAGTCAGTCTGGGTTTAAATTCTGTTTTGTTTTGTTTCATTTTGTTTTTGGAGCTTTTCTGAAGTTTTTTTGTTTGGTTGGTTTTTGTTTATTTATTGATATTTCCCAAGTACCAATGACAGTCATGAGGATATAATAGATATTCAGTTAAATATTAGTGGCATATTGTTGAAGTGATTTTTTCTCTCTTTTTAAATTTTTTATTAGTTTATGTTTGCAGTACATAATGATTACACTCAACATGAGAAGTTGGTACATGTACATAACACATCTTAATTCTTTCTACTTTTCCTTCCTCGCCTCTTCCTTGCCTCCTTTCCTCCTCCCTCTATCTCTTAGTCCCTTTCCCACCTGCAAAAGGTATGTCTTGATTATTTTAAGGCCCAGAGTTATCACTGACTATCTTCCTGTGACCAAAACTATCCTAAAACTTACGGACCAAATCCTGTAGGTAGGCAGATCTAACAGAAGATCTAGTTAGAACTGTTGTAACATAGAATTTTCTCACTTGCTACTATTCTAATAACCATATTATTATTGACCCTGTAGATATATCTCTGCCATGATTACAGCAGAGAAAGCAGGCTGAATTTTTGTATGTGGCTGACCCAGCATAAGTATGAATATATTTTATATTGTTTTCTAACTAAATGACAGGTGGAGAATATTCACAGATGGAAGTGATGGCAAAACATAGAACAAAACAGATTCAGATTCTAATAGCTTTTCAATTTGACATATTCTTGATGTCTGTTTTTAATGTGCACAGTACTACCATGAGTGATTACTTATGCAAGCTCCCCATTAACCTGAATATTTATTTTCCAATATCCAATGTGATGACATTATATAAGCAATAATAATGATGCATAGATTTTTAGTTGGGAAGATTCACAGGAATAATATTCACCAAAAATCAGTCTTACATATAAGCATGTCATACAAGATGACATAAATTTAAACCTGAATAAATGAGACATTGTAAATCAAAACAATATTATGTATCAATTTGAATCATGTGCGAATTGGTTTGTCAAAGCAAGATATGCTACTTAGTAGTCAGTGTAGAGAAAATGAAAGGACAACTCCTGTATTCAAATGCTAAGACCTACCCCTGAACTATAGACCAAGAAAAGACAATCTTTGTTTTTGAAATCAAAATGGAAAAAAAATTATGTAAAGAATTTTAATGGGTAGCAAAGAGATTTTGAAAATTAAGACAATGAAAGAAAAGACCTTCAGAAAGATGCTGTTGCCAAGCCTGGTGGATAATGCATGTAATTGCAGCACTTGGAAGGCTGAGGGAGGAGGATTGCTGCAAGTTTGAAGTCAGTTTGGGTTGTTTAGTGAGCTCAAGGGCCACCTGACCTATATAGTGAGACCCTGTCTCAACAGTCAAAAAGAAGAAGGAAATGGAGGAGGAGGGGAAGGAGGAGAAGAAGGAGAAGGACAGAGAAAAAGAGAAGGAGAAGAGGAGGAGAAAGAAAGAGGAGGAAGAGTAGGAACAGGATTGGGTTTGGTAGGGGAAGGCTTTTACTTCTCCTTTTCCCTCCCTGCCCTATTAGTGATTTCAGTGTGATGAGAAGAGAAAAGAAGAGACTTGGCAGGACTGGTGCACTTAAAAAAGAAAGGGATTAAAAGATAAAAGGAGGGGCAGAGAGCATTCTCTAAATGACAAAGAATGCAGGGAGTCACACCAAAGATAGTAGAGCACAAGCATGCCATCTCCCTTGCTCATTAGTAACTCCAGCACTAAGTGGGGTGATAGCCAGGTTCCTTGCCTACTGGTCAGAAAGTGCAAATGTTACTCAGGGACATGTAATGTGAGGTATGTGGCATGAGATAGAACAAAAATATTAAAAGAAGCATTTGAAATGTCAGCTGACTACTTAGCAAACCAATGAGTCACCCAGCGAAGTCGGGACACCAGCTTTGTGGTCGGGTGGCACAAAAGCCACCATGGCAGCCTGGATGCACAGGACTGAGGGATGGGAAAGACAGGTTGTAATGATATTCACAGGAGAGCAAATGACTTAAACAGAGCAGATTTGTTGGTAGGTCAAAAAATAAACTGCTGACAATCTTGTAATAGAAAAAGAGGAGCTTATAGTCATAGTAACTGTTCGTTCCATTTTGGCATCTGGAGTATGATTAAATTCAAACTTCCTTTGTTTAATTAGCTACTAGATCATTTCATTATCACTGATGTTGTCACTCCTGCTGTTGTTTTCCTGTTGTAGTAGAGATGGAACCCAGGACCTTTACACTAAACTATCACTCCAGTTCTTTTTACATTTTGAGGCAGGGTCTCACTGTGTCTTCAAGTTGCCCAGCCTGGGATCAAACTGTAATCTTCTCTCAGCCTCCAGACTGCTGGGTTTACAGGCATGTACCTTTATGCCTGGCAGCTATTAGGTTTGATGAAGTGAAATTTTTAAGCCAAGTAAAAAACTTTTTTTTTAATTTTTAGAGAGAATAAAACAAAACCTCACAGAACAGAACAAAGCAAATCAGAACAGAATAATACAAGCAACACAGGACTTCAAAACAAGATGACAGGAAATCAGCAATGGCTACCATAATGTCTCTTGTTTTCTTCAAAATAGCTGTCCATATCTTGCCATGTAAGTCATTATGGTAGCCATTGCTGATTTCCTATTGTCTTGTTTTAAAGTCCCATAATGCTTTCATTCTTTTGTTTTGATTGGTTTTATACTATTTTGTTTTGTTTGATTTTACTGTGTGTGAAAGTAAATGACTTTTAAGAAGGGTGTATCTCCAAAGAAAGGTCAGGCTGATGTGGGAAAAGGCAAGAGATTTCTTGTATTCTAAAACACCTGAAAATATTATAGCAGGCACTGGTGTTTTTTATGAGGGAAGTGATATGGTTAGCCCCATAGGTCTTCTGAAGCTAATTTGAAGTACAGCAAAAAGTTTAAAAAGAAATGAAAATTGACCCTGAATAATCACAGGAAAAAAAAAAAAGATCCACCTCCAAAATATTGCTGCCACAGACTTCTTTGAAAGTCATACTTTTAAGAATTCTTTCAATAATATAATTTCTAAATTTCCATAGTTCTAATTTTTGAAATAAAGGAATTGCCTTTTTAATGGAACCTTATGTGTCATCAGATTCTCAAAAGGCTCATTTTATTAGTATGTGCTTTAAACATACCAGGGCATGAAAAACAGGAAACATATTTGTGTGGACAGAGGAGATTGAGAATTGCTGCCTCCTTTCCAGTGGTCTGAATGTGATTTAACAGACTGGGAGCTGAAGCAGGAGGATCATAAGTTTGAGCCCATGCTGGGCAGCTTAATGACTTGCTGAGATGCTATCTCAAAATAAAAATAAATTAAAAATGTTGCTCAATATGAAGGCCCTTGGTTCAATCCTCAGCACAAAATAAAATAAAATAAACTCATATATGATAACAGTGGCCTTATAAAAACATATAGGCCATAATAAACAAAAAATGATTTACAGAGATTAGTAGCATAGTTATCTATCTTGTATATCAAAAAGAATAGTTTGTGCTTTCATTGTTTGCTTGGTCATTTTTATGCCTAAATCTTGGACTCTGAACAACTACTTTGAAGATAACAATATGCAATATATTAGCTAGTATTAATTTCCTATTATTTTGTTTTGAAATTCTATATCATTGTTTTTATTCTTTTTTGTTATTTTGTTTTTAAAATTAAAAAATGATTTAGCATATGGAAAACTCGTTGAGCTATAAGCTTACAGTCTCTGACATTATCATATAGGTACATAATGTTTAAATTATGACTCAGTAGTGAAATTAAAAATGTAATTCAGAGCTCCTTACTTGAGAAATTAGTGATAGGATAACACACATTGATCATTGTAGGTAAAATAAGATTTATTAAGGGAAAAATAGCTTCTGTTTTTGGCCAAATGAATGCTTAAAACATATTCATAAAAGTACTGAGTATTAAAAATGAATCAATACCTTTTTGTCCGTCTAATTTTATAGGTACAAAAAAATTCTCTCCATAATGATATCTAGAGGTAAATTATTTGCCCAAGGTGTTAAGAGGTAGGAAGTAACCATCTATATCTTGAGATTATCATCTTACCAAGTCTGAGGATGCACGAAATATAAATTCCAATGTTCTTTTGGGCCCTTATGACCTAAACAATAAAGTCTGGTTGAAATTAGAGAATGGGACATACTGACTGACATGACAGTAATTGCAGAATAAATGTTGTGAAATCAATTATAAAAACACAATTTTAAGGTGTCTTTACCAAGTTGTCCTATCCTGAGAAAAAGACAGAGATCAAAGTAGAAAAGAAAACAAAGAAAAAAATTATAAATAGATTGACATATGAAATAGAAGTCATGTGTGTCCAGGAAAGAAGCCTGAGGTGTGTGTTTCACAGCTGTATTTATAGAAATAGCCATTGTGGGTAGTATTCTCCTCTCTAATGAGCAAAGAAGAGGAAATGAATTCAAATTACAACCAAAGGAATTTAAGTTAGATGGAAAGATCTTATTGGCGACAAGGTTTTTATAAACCCTGGAAAAGATTCCCAGGGAGGTTTTCAAATTCTCTATTTGAATATATTTAAAAGAAGAGAGATACCTATCAGCCCAGGATAGCTAAAATTGAGACCTGCTTGGAATTTGCTTTCAGCTGAATTCTGTGAGTCCAGATTAATTTGTGACAATATTCAGGATGTCAAAAACAGTAAATGCTAGACAATAGCAAGCCAAGTTGCCCCTTAGAGTGCACATACACATATTCACACACAAAACGCCTCACCCAAAGTAATCATTTCCTTGGAAAATCAATTGGCATTTGCCAGTTGGTTATAAGTGGAATGTACAATTATAATACACTCTGGTTTTTATTTTCTCCTTAGCCTGGTTTCAAGTGGAAAGAAGGCTTATGAAATCTCTCTGGCAGGATATGCCCTGCTTAATACGTTTTATTTTTCTTCCCTAAGCTGGTTACAACCAAATCTCTTAGAAAAAATGCCTAGGCCTGAATAGCAATGAATGTACCCTCAGACTAAATAACTATGAAGGAAATATCCTCTCCTTTTACTCCAAAGGGAAACTTCTTTCCCTTCTCACTGAAAGAAGCAAGATGATTCACCACTACCATCAGTCTCTCCTTCTTTACCTTCACAGAGACCTCAACAAGCTCTCTGAAACCTGCAGAATTTCCCCTCATTTCCAGCATAAAATTAGACGGGCCCTAAGAGTTTGTAATAAAATCCTCTAATTTGCTGTACTTCTCTGTTTACTCAGCTGTGCATCTGTTTACCCCATTGTTTTCAGTGTATCTGTTGTCTGGTTTTATTGTCAGCTCCTGGAAGTGAGGTATGGAATCTCTTTATCTTATTTTGAACAATACTATGTGTTCATATGCAAGTAGATACTGTGTGACTGTGCTTGACAGTAATGGCTCCTGATGTGACTGTATATCCCTTTCCTCCAAAAACTGGCATGGATGAACCAAAGCTGAAGAGAATTAAGTGAGTTTACAGTGTCTGTATTATTCCCTAATCCTCTTAAATACTGCATAGACCACCAAAGCCATAGTCACTATCAGGGATCATCTGGGAACTGAGCAATATGGACAAGGATTCAGTCAGCAATGGAAAGACTAATAAACCAGAGCCTGAAATGGACAGAAAATAGGGCTTATTTATCTTGAGTTTGCACTCCACCATGACTCTCCTTTCTCTTGTGTTTAAACCCAGACTTGCTGGGATTCTCAGGTTCTCAGCTCAGGGCATCATCAGTCAACATCAATTGCCATAGGAGGCTGTTGTATCTGAGGCGCTCTACAGAAACCACCAAGCTCATAGTATCTTGGTTTTATTTCTTTATGTTTATATCCTATGGAGAACAAAAGTCATTTTCTATCAAAATTAGTTTTGTTTTGTTTTGTTTTTTTTTCTTGCTACAAATCCCTGCACAAACACCCTCTGTTCTTTCTTTAGGTCAGTCTTTCTCACCGACCCAAGATGACAATGAATCAACCCCCATTTCCTGTTGAGTTAAAATTTTTCAATGCCCATTAATCCCTTGAGGCCCTCAAAGTTAGGTTTTCAAAATTTTAAATGATTGATGAAAATCTTTCCCTTAGGGAAAGTACAGGAAATGACATTTCATTTAATTTGACAAATAATTTCTGAACACCAATTATGAACCATTCAGTATGTGCTGGAGAAAGTGAGAGAAATAAAACACAGATTCTGTACTTAAAGTCTCACCAAAAATAAAGCCCAGAATTGTCCTAATTTCCAGAGTCTCATTCCCATCCTCTTCTTCTTACCAAGGTTGTGGGGTGCTTCAGAATCTTGATCATACTCCAAACACACAACTCACTTTTCTCTCCTTGCTTCTTCCTATCAGTCTGATTTGTGGTTATCCTACAAGACAAGTGGCTACCATGACATACTTGAAGTTTTTCATATTTATTTTGAAGGTAACTTAAATAAAAACAAATCAGCTTTAAACAGGAGATTAAACTGAGTAAAACTTTATTATCAAGGAATTTTTATGAGTGTTTGCTAGTGATACAGATTAATGAGTTTTATTTTGGAAGACTTGTATGTGTACATAGCATACTTTTACTCACCCACCCATCCTCCCCATCATGGCTTTTCCCTTCCCTCTCATTCACTTTTTCTCTAGTAGTCTACTTTACTTTTATGCCTTCTCCTTTCTCTCATTTACTCATCCATTTGGATTCCACATATGATAGAAACTATACAATATATGCCTTTCTGAGTCTGATTTGTTTCATCTAATATAATTATCTCTAGTTCTATGCATTTTCCTGCAAACAACCTGATTTCATTACCCTTAATGGCTGAGTAATACTCTATTAGTTTCAAATACTACATTTTCTTTATTAATTTGTCTGTTAATGGACAACTAAGCTGATTTCATAGCTTAGCTATTGTGAACTAGGGTACAATAGATGATAGATAGATAGATACATAGATAGATAGATAGATAGATAGATAGATAGACAGATAGATAGAGATACTTTCCCAAAACAAATCACTTCATGAGTTATTTTAGGTGATGTATAACATTTATTTAATCAATTATTAAATCAATTAATTGTACAGATGAATACATGAATTGATCATCATGCAAATGACAATATGGTTGAATATATCCTAATATAGCTCAACCAAAAAAATAATCTACTTTGTACTTTTTGGTTCAATATAAGATTCACTTTCTAATACTAAATATCTAGATAAGTGAAAAGAGACTACACATCATATTCTTTAAGGTTACTTGCCATTTCAGAGACATAGCCTCTTTCTCCCATACTCTGTCATTTGGAAGACTTTGGACCATATTTTAAGCCACCATTGTATTATCAGTATTTTATCCTGTCCGAAGTTTCACCCAATGATTTTATTTAAAAATGACAGAATTTTACCTTCCAGATTTCATCAATAAAGACCTTCTAAGAAATAGTGGATATGTTTCTGTCTATGGCAAAAGTATTCAACGGATGCACCTAAAATAAAAGTCTCAAAAGATATTTTCTGTCAAACATTACCATTTAAATTGTAGTGAAGGCTTTGCTTTATTTTCCAGCCATGGAAGTTTCTATTCTCCAGCTTTGCAAACTAAGGACACCTATTCTCAAATTCATCTGCATACTGAAGTGAAAATGAATTTCTCACTCCTCCTTTTTATATTCTAAATGAACAGAATCCAAACATTTCATATACACTTTAGATTTTTAAGAATCCTCAGCCTTTTCTTTTACTAGATAATTTAGACTTGGCGCCTTTGAATTTTGTAACTGTGAAGTATGGTCCTGAGACAATTATGTGGATTTTATAAAGAAAGGTCGGTTGATGTCCCTCTAATTGTAACATACTTAAATAAAAACCAGTAATATACCAATGCAGTCCCTCAGTGATGCTTCAGTGCATCCTTAAGGAACTTCTTCCTTTCTTCCAATTTGTCGGGGTTTAGAATTTATTCTGTTCAGAACAAACAGATTTTATAATCAGAACTTTATGTGAGACTGTACAACTTTGAGTTTTTGGGAAAAAAGAGCGGGTAGAAAAATGAAAATTGGCTCTCTACCCTCCTTCAAATATTACAAGATGTCCAAACTGGGTACTATTCTATGGAAAGGTAAGAAAGGCTTCTGGGAACATCAAGGTTCCTCAACTGATTGTCTTTTTCCAAGTTCATACATTTCAGAACAACTCAAATGTGCAATTCCTATGGAAGTCTTCTACCCAACTTTATAGCATTCATATCAGTTAACATTTTTCATGTGTCAGACAATATCCATGGGCCTGTATGGTAACATACAGTGTTTCTTGAAAAACTTGAAACTAAACCTTTGAATGATATCAATGAGATAAGACTAGGCACTTCCACTGTTTCGATGATTCCTAATCCATCAATCTTCTCTTTCAAAATTGTGTGAAAGAATAAAATCTTTCACCTCACTGCCTGTACTCATTTATTTCATAGTTGCAAGAATTAATTGAGACTAGGCACAAAACACAATCAGCAAGGAGACTGATCAAAGGGATGTGTTTAACAAACATGTATTTCCTTTTCCTTCAAGAACCATAAGAATGTAATCATCTTGCTTTGTACACAGTGACTAGTCAGGATACACAATGCTGAAATGCATATTGAAACTTATGCCTGGACATCTGAAGTGTGATGGCATTCCCATAAATAGCAATTGAGTATAGCAGTTCAGATTTTTTGCACTGGCTTCATAGAAATAGATCTCACTGCTGTAGAATCTTATGATCATACCTGGTCATTGAAGCCCAGCCCATAAGGCTCTTGCATCCCACAGTGAATGATGTCAGAACAGCTTTAACTCCCATTAACCCAACGAGTAATTAGGAAATATTCTAGATGCTTGTATTAAGCAGTTCTTCCAAAAAATGAAACCTTGTTTTCAACACTGCCAGTGCTGAAAAGTAAGTCATTTAAGTAAGATTTGTTCCATATCCAGTAAGTAAATCATATGTTCAACAGCAATAAAAATATTGGTGGAAAAGGAACATTCTTTATTTCAAAGCAAAGAGTCTGTTGAGTGACGGTATAGTTTTAAAAGTATCTGATTTGACAGGGGAGCTCTCATCACACTCCTGAAAAAATTTTATGCGGGTGTGATTTTGCTTGTGGTTTTTTCTTGTTTCAAAATTGAAGCAATATAATTAACTTTAATCAAAACCACCAAAGCTTTTAAAAATACCGATATAGTTTACCATTTCTGGCTTTTTAAAAATAATCTCCAGTTTTGTTTCTTTTTCTCTGCTAAGTTCTGTGTTTCAGACATACAAATGTGTTTATTTATAAGGAGTCCAGCAAGTATTTATAGAATACCTCCCATGTGCCAGGCCTGGTTCTGTTGCAAGAGATGTTATAGTACCCAAAACAAACAAGTTCCCTGCTCTCAAGAAGGGGTGGGGTAGAGGAAGGGACTAGTGTTGAGGCAGACTATAAGTGAATAAGATACATAGTAAAGTAAGGAAGAAATAAATATGAATATAAAATTAAAGGAAATTTGATTACAGATATATAAAAATGAGCAGTTGAGTTTAGATTGGGTGGTAAACAAAGAGCTTTCTGAAGAAATGATATTCAACTGAGATTTAAATTGTAAAGAGCCCAGTCATGCAGTTTTCTGGGGAGAAAATTTTCCAGAAGAAAAGAAAACCAAAGGTTTAAAAGTGAGGATCAGTGTTATATTTCCCATAAGAAAGTCAATATGGTTAGAGGATACAGAAAGAGGAGAGGGGTGCAAGGTAGGCAGGGCAGGAATTTTGTGGAACACAGAAGCCCGGAAAGAAATTTACATTCATTCCAAGTGTTATGGTGTTATAGTTCAGATCTGGGGTGTTCCCCCAAAGCCTCGTGTTTGGCAGGTGGTTGGATCATACAGGCTCTGTACTCAACTGTAGATTCATCTACTAGGGAGTTCAGCAGCTGAGTGTGCAGTTGGAAAGTGGGATCTAGTTGGAAGAGGTGGTTCACTGAGTACTACTCCCTTGCTGACTTCTCCTGTCTCTGTCTCTGTCTCTGTTTCTGTCCCTATCTTTCTCTCTCCCTCTGTCTCTCTCTGTCTCTGTCTCTGTCTCTGTCTCTGTCTCTCTCTCTCTCTCTCTCTGCTCACCAGCCCACACACACACACTTCCTGACCATCTTGATGTGAGCAGCTTTGCTCTGCCCAGACCTTTCCACCATGGCCTTTCTGCCTTGGAGCCAGCCAGCTGGGAAGCATAACTAATCCAAAATAAATCTTGCCTGCTTTAAGTTGTGGGTGTCAGGTTTTGGGGAGCTCTTGAGTACAAGAGGTAGGATATGTAAGCAGGAGAATGGTATAATGTTATTTACATTTTTCAAAGTATAATTGCTGTTTGAAGAGCAACAGTAAATAGAATGAAGAAAGAAAATGAAGTCAATTTATTTTAGTTTGGTTTTCAAAATTTCTAACTGAGGTGTGAACTGCAGTAGGAAGACATATATGAAGCTAGGGAGCCAGAGAGAAAGAGCTTTGTAATGAATTTGGGAAGTGGTATGGATTTGAAGGTAGAACTAAGATAGTGCCTTTAGACTGTAAGGAGAGAGATGAAGTTATTCAGAAACTAGTATGATTATAATTGTAAAATAAACCTACTGTGCATTTTTATTCATAAATACATAAATTAATTTACTATCACACCCAGTGAAACAGGTGTGTAGAACCATATTTCTTACATGAAAACTAGGAAGTCTCATGACTTTCAAGAAATTTGGTAAATAAAATTTCAAATTTCCAGCAAAGTAAATAGCAAAGCCAAAATTCAAACCTCAATCTATATGCACTTTAAAGCCCTAAATTTTTTTCCCTGGGTCAAGATTAGCAAATAAAATGTCTTGAAAATCTAATTCTAAATGATAATATTATAGTCACCAATATAAAATACATGATTTATCTAATATATTAACATTTATTTTGTTTCTATAATTTTACTCCCTAAAACATTTCTTGAATTCTTAGATTCCTAGAATCATCAGACACTATGGATAATTTTAAAGTTCTGGACATATAATATCAGGTTATTTTCCAGAAAGTTTGTGCCATTTACATTCTCATTTAACCCAAACCAACATGAAATATTTTTCATTTCTCCCAATTTGATAATTAAAACCTTAAATTCATTTTCATCATAATTCATTTCTTTTTTATTCATATTTCTTTAATTACTGATGAAGTTAAATGTTTTCTTACATGTTTATTCATTTTAAGTCTCTTCTCTTTTTGAATTGTCTATTCATTTAATCTCCCACTTTAACTAACTATATATTAGTATTTTTTCTGGTGATTTTAAACACCTTCTTATATAAGAAGCATATTAAGATCGTCTTTGTCAACTGTTGCCAACAATTTCCTAGAGTGTTTTTACCTATCTTTTACTTTTTCTTTTCACAACTGTTGATTAAAGACTTTGCACTGAACTATATACCCAGCTCCTTTTTTATTTTTCATTTTGTGACAGGGTCTCATTAAGTCACTAATATACCCAGGTTAGGTTCATACTTGCAGTCTTCTTGCCTCAGCTTCCCAGAGTGCTAAAATTACAAGCATGTGACACCATGCCTACTTTACACTCAATTAATTGGTTCTGAAAAATTTTTATTCTAAAAATATCAAGGCAGGGGAGAAAGTTATACTCCAGTTATTACTGCTTCATTGCACTACATCAAAACTTAGCAGCTTAAAACAACTAACATTTTTATGTTACAGTTTTATAAGTCAGGTAGGAAGGTCTGGAGAGTTTCTCCTGACATGCTAACTGATATGAACTGAGACTTAAGGACCCCACTTGTTTAGTGCCATGGCAAGGACAAAAGAAGGCTGAGCTTTGCTCTGGCATTGCCAAATGGAGCACTTAACTGTGTGAATCGCCTGCATGTGTCTTCGTTTGACTCGTGGCCTTAAATTAGACTTCTTACTTACAGGCTCTGGGATAAGACAGCATTCCCATAAACAAGGCAGAATCTTTACGATCTTTTGTAACCCAGTTTCAGCTGTTATATTGTGCCTTTGCCACTGTGCTCAATTGGTCAAAGCAGTCATAACCCCTCACGACTTCAGTAGGAAGAAACACAGAAGATTTTTTTGAACTTGTTTTACACCTCCATAGGGTATAATATTTTTTAAGAAATAAAATGAATGGCCTTTCTCCTTTTAATTTCATTCATGATGATTTTATAGGCAATTATTTGTAAGTATTTATGATGAAAATTATCTCTTTTACTCTTTGTGGATTTTTTCCATTGTTATAATTTATTTTTTAAAATAATTTTAAAGCATCTGCCTACAGAAGTCCAGGACATTATCAACTAATGTATTTGGAGAAATCATTTTTTTGATCTTCAGATATATAAGTACTAGATGATGTTGTTACACTGATTTAATTCTCAATTCTTTTTCATTCTTAAATTTCATCAGTGACACATTTGAAAATTCTCTAATAAATGTAGGTTGAGGATCGTACATTTAATTATACTGTTGCTATGTAAAAAATAAAAAGAAATGTGACTGAATAGTTCTTACTTAGCACTTTGACACATTTCTGGCTCATTCTTTCAAAATAAACTGAAAAACTATTAGTTGCAGATACCTGTGTAGCCAATACTATCATTTATGTCTTGAAGTGTTGTTTGAACATTGCATAATTTGATTCATTTCCTAAACAGTGATTGTAACACTCTTTTTTACAGTGCTATGAATGACAAATAATGTGTTGTTACCTTAACAACGATAACAAATATTCAGTTAATAATTATTTTAGAAAATATTCTTTGAGTTACTCTAGAGGAAAAATCCCTTTTAAGTATACATGGTAAAAACGCTAAATGTTAAATGATGAGGCTAATCTCATAGTCTAAAAATGGCAATTGAGGTTTCTGCTTATTTTCTGTGCTTTCAATACTGAATTTCAAAAGAGTCTACCTAAATATGTGTCTGTAATTGTTGTTTAAAGAGAAGTAAATTAAATTAGATGTATAACATACACATGCTAATAATCTTCAGAATTCTATTTTTTAAATTTTTTTATTTTGAAAAGAATAAAACCAAACAAAATAAAACAGAATAGAGTCAATCAAAACAAAACAATGAACATGGCACATGACTTCAAAAAAGGTAAAAGGAAATCAATAATGGCTACCATAATACTTCTTGTTATCTTCAAAATAACTGCCCATACCATCAGGCATAATAAAA
Organism: Dasyprocta punctata; assembly: GCA_004363535.1. Classification (NCBI taxonomy): domain Eukaryota; kingdom Metazoa; phylum Chordata; class Mammalia; order Rodentia; family Dasyproctidae; genus Dasyprocta; species Dasyprocta punctata. Next base: position 122,528 of record RJWM01000006.1, read on the forward strand.
TCAAACAAAATAGTACAGAATAAAACCAATAAAAACAAAACAATGGAAGCAATACATGACTTCAAAACAATAGTAAAGCAACAGTAGTTACCATAATGCCTCTTGGTATCTTCTAGGTAGTTCCCTATATCATCAGACATAATACAACCAAACAAATCAAAATAGAATAAAATCACTCAAAACAAAATAATGAAAGCAATACAGGGTTTCAAAGCAAGGTAATAGAAAATCAATAATGGCTACCATAATGTATTTTGTTATCTTTGAAATAGTTGTCCATGCCATCAAATATAATAAAATTAGACAAATCAAAACAGAATAAAACCAAGCTAAACAGAACAATGAAAATAATATGGGATTCAAATCACAATAGTAGATTAACAATGGCCACTGCCTTCCCTTTTTAGACACTTCCTCCCATTTCATTTTCACAATATGTATTGTGTATTTTGAATCCTACTAACTCCTTTCGTTTTTTATACTAGGGAGACAACAAGCTATTCACCAATGTGGCTCTGGATCATTTCATCCATGAGCATGATCTTAAATTGTATCCATTTACCTACAAGAACCTTGAGGTTATCTTTCTTTATAGCTGAGTAGCTCTCCATTGTATAAAAATGTGATGTCTTTCTTGTCCACTATGCAGCTAATGGGCAAACTACCCCCACTTCTTTCTGGTTTCCTGTCACATACAGCATTGTTCTCTCTCCTTTGACTTTCAGTCTATGAATCCCCTTTCAAGTTAAATGTGTTTCTTGTATAAAGCGTATCGATGGATTCTGTCTCCTGATCCACTCTGCCTATGTCTCTTTTTATTGGTGAACTGAGGCCATCTACATTAATTGTTATGGCCAACATGTACTGCTTTGTCTCTGCCATGCTATTTTCCTGTGGTTGGCTGCCTATTTTTCCTCTCCATTAAATTGTGTATCCTGCTTGGTGATACCCCTCTGCCACTGTTCCTGGAACTGTGGTCTTTTTTTCTCTCTCTCTACAATGTCCTTCAGTATCTTTTGTAGGGTTGGTTTGGTGGTCATGAATTCCTTCAGTTGTTCTTTTTCATGGAAGTATCTTGTTTCTCTGTTAATTTTGAAAGATAGTTTTGCAGGGTACATCAGTGTGGGTTGGAAGTTATTTTCTTTCAGGACATGAAATACTTCATTCCAAGCTAATCTTGACTTGATGGTTTATGTTGAGAAATCTGTCATGATTCTGATGGCTTTTTCTTTATATGTGATCTGTTTCTTTTCTCTAACAGCTTTTAATATTCTGTTCTTGTGTTGAATTTCTGAGATCTTGATTATTATATGTCTGGGTATAGATTTCTTTTGGTTAAGGCTAGCTGGATTTCTATATGCTTCACTTATCTGAATGTCATTTCCTTTTCCCATGCTTGAAAGTTTTCTGATATTGCTTCTGTAAATAGACTTCTAATGTCATTTATGTTGACCCCCTTTTCACTCACACCTTTTATTCTTAAGTTATGTTTCTTTGGGTTGTCTTGCAGCCATTGAATTGTTGCTTCCAGGTTCCTTGTTATTTTTAAGAGATCTTTCCTTTCATGATCAAAAGCTGCAAAACTGTCTTCAAGGTTTGAAAGTCTATCTTCAGTTTCTTTCAAGTGATTTTGCCAGCTTTCAATGGAGTTTTTAATTTCCTGGATATCTCTTTGAATTTGTTTCATGTACACTAAATCTTTTTTGTATTGTTCATTCAAGGTTTCCCTCATCTTCCTATGCTCTTCCTTTTTTTTTTTAACCTATGTCTTCTATAGAGATGCCTAGCAATTCTTTTATTATGTTTTACATTTCTTATTTTACCTGAGTTAGTATTTCTGTTCTAATTTCTTTTATAGCCTCATGAAGTTGTTTCTTTACTTCAGTTGCCATCACTTCAGAAACTTCAGGTGTGTGACTCCCAGTCTCTTCTGTGTTTGCATCTCCTGCACTTGCTCTGCTTGGATTGAAGCCCAGAGACTGCCTTTTGCTTTTGCGTCTTGATATATTCCTGGGTTCTTCTGGACAAGTGGGTACTGGGGTCCCTGGCACTTCCTGTATTGGCTACAATTTCTTTGAAGCAAGACTGTTTGGTTCTTCTAGCCAGTGCTGACTACAGATATCTGATGCTGGGCATTGGGTGTGTAGGTGCAGCCTGCATTGGCTCCCTGATGGTTGGTGGAGTGCATGCAGGGGTGGGGCTGGCTGCTGCCTGCAGACCTGGGCTGGTCACCAGTGAAGATCCTCCACTACCAGCTCCTGGAGTGCGCACAGGGGTGGGGCTGGCCACGGCCTCCAGACCAAGCTAGCTACCTGGAGGGAACCCCGGAGATGACCCCTAGAATGTCCCTGAGCAATTTCCATGGGTCTGCACCCTGCCAGGAGCCACCAGAGGAAGCTGGGAGCAGTCCTGGTTCTGGGCTTATCCAGCCTTACTCCAAAATGGTTCTCAGCCAATTACTCTCTCCCGCAGGAGGACTGAGTCCTCTGCACTCACCTCCAGCCAGTTCAGTCTTCCAGGTCTGCTGCTCCCATCCACTACCACTCTCCTCCAATGCTGCCTCTCTCTGCAGAGGCCTCCAGAGTCGCTGCCACCACGTCACCTTGATCATGTGCCCCTAGATTTCAATAGCTCCTCTCACACAGTGAGTCTGGCTCCAGGCAAAGGTGCCGCCAGCTACCACCTTCTTCTTTGTTTAAGTTTTTCTTTTTACTCTTTCTGTGGGCTTCAGTTCTCACTTAAGATTATTCCTGGATCCAGAGGACCCAATTCCTTCCTTCTTGTCTTTCCCATGATGCTATATTCCAGAATCTGGATGGTATCTCTCAGAGAGGCTGTTTACCCTGCTGCTTATTGTTCCGCCATCTCCCCGGAAACTCCAGAATCCTATTTATCCTGTGTATCTTTTTCCATACTTAAAAAGAAAAACTAAATTTTGGGAGAAGAGAACATTGGAAAAAATTGTTGTCTAATGCAGTCACCATGAGGGCAAGTGTTGTATCCAGTTTATTTGCAACCTTCTATCCCCAGCACTAAGCATTGTGACTAGCTCAATAAATATTTATTTTTTTTAACTTTTTTAATTTTTATTTTAAAGAAAATAAAACCAAGCAAAACAAAACAGAATAAATCCATTCAAAACAAGCCAATGTAAGCAACACAGGACTTTGAAACAATAGGAAATCAACAGTAGTTACCATAATGCCCCCTGTTGTCTTCAAAATATCTGCAGATACCTACAGACATAGTAAAAATCAAATGAAACAGAACAGAATAGAACTAAAAAAAAAAAAAACAATGAATGCAATAAAGGGCTTCAAAACAAGACAAAAGTAAATCCAAAATGGCAACCATAATATGTCTTGCCATCCCTGAAATAACTGCCCATGCCATCAGACACAACAAAATCAAACAAAAAAGAATAAAACACAACTCAACAAAACAATGAAAATGATACAGGACTTCAAAACAAGATAATAGGGAATTAACGATGGTTATCACCTTCAGAAGGAGATCCCCCATAGATGCCACACTGCATGCCATTATCCTCTGAATAGATGATCAGACCAGCAGCCCTAGACCGGCAAAGTCAGTGAAACACTGAAGACCACAAGCATCAAATTGCATTTCACCTCAATACCTATCATTGCAGCCTGTGTTTCTCTGGATCAGTTGGTCACTTATGGGGGCGGGGGGTGACTCTTCTTGCTTCCCAGCCCACATACCTGAAGGGGTTGGGGTCTGGCTATCCCCGTGGTGGCCCATGCATGGCACTGATTCACAGGGAGGGCTTGTTTCTTGGTGACTTCTTGTTCTCTTCCCCCACAGTCCACAAATGGTACTGACTCACAGGGAAAGGCTGGGTCTGGTGTCCCCCCCCAGTGTCCCATGTACAGCTCTGATTTGCAGGGAGGGCTTGCCTCTTTGTGACTTCTTGATCTCTTCCCCTGGAGTCCACAAATGGTGCTGACTCATGGAAAATGCTGGGGTCTGGCTGTCCCTCTGGTGGCCCGCACATGGCACTGATTCACAGGGAGAGTTTGCTTCTTGCTGACTTCTTGTTCTCTTTCCCTCAATAAATATTTATTAAAGAAGGATATAATAAGAGAAACAAAAAGTATTTATCAGCCCTTTTCTGATATCTGATCAGAATCTATAAAGTTTTAAAAAATAATCTACAAAGTATATTTTTCATGGAGTACCTCTTTCACATATATGTGTAATCTGTCAGTCTTCTGCAGTGAGTCAAACCACACAAGCACTACCCTGGAAAAGTCAAGCTCTTGAGTCCATGTGCTGTCACTGAACTTTATTATTAGAGATAATCTGAGATCTCATGGCTTTCCAGAGTGAAAGATTCTCAAATCACCTATATCTAATCTGAATTTGTGTTTGGATACCCACAAGTTGAGCCAGGGTTCAGAATGCTACTGTATCCACCCTTGGGCCTGAATAAACATGGTTCAGGCTCCAAAGGGAGGCCACATCTCTGGGTCTAGTCTTTAAGTTTTTGAGAGACTACTTTCTTATAGATGTTCAGTAGATAGAAGACATCTACTTCATGATGAGTACCAAACACAGAGAAACTCTAGAACCACATACTCCGAGGTGAAATCTTTTAGCCCCTGACCCTTTACTTAAATTAATTGAAATTAAAGAAAGTGAAAACTTCAGCTCTTCAGTCACACTGGCCATATTTCAAGAGGTAAACAGCCACATGTGACAAGTGGCTACCATACTGAACAGTAAGAATAATGAATATTTACATTATAACAGACTAATTTATTAGACAATATTGTTCTAGAATGTACTGCTTGTATCACATTGCAAAATGTATAAATCAGATACCCAATCCTGCACTCATTCCTAATTAACAAACTTGGGCTTTCAAATCTTTTCATTTAATTTGCTGAAGTTGTTCCTGCTAAAATCTTAACAGACCAAAACAAAATAGGCATTGTTACTCCAAACACAGAGTTAAGTTTCTGAAATTCAGTACAAGTAAAAAGAAATCCCACTTGATTTATAAACCATCTAGATAATAGAAAATGTACAAAGTATAAAAATATTCCACTAGTTAAATTGTATCGAAGATTCAAACAAAATCTGAAAATGTTGTCAAACTACAGCCCTGTCAAACCTAATTTGGCAGATAACTAAGAATAATTTCTAACTCAAATATTGTTGTATACAAATTAGGTAGAAAACATGTTCAAAATTTCACTTTTCTTAAATAAACCTGTTTTTTCCTAAGATAGTCTTTCCTCAAATTTGCTTCCTCTATAGCAAAAGCCAAAATCCTTTCAAAATTATCCCAACTATCTATTAATGAAAATTAAAAGAATTAAAATGTGGTATATAACCATGAAAAGTAATAAAAATGTGTACTATATTTTCTATTTGAACAAAGCTTATATATGCATTATACGTTAATCAGATTTCCATTACCGTAATAAATACCTGAAAGAATCAATATAAAAAGAGGAAATGGTTTATTTTGGCTTATCATTTTAGAGTGTTCAGCCTATGATCACTTAGCCCTGATGCTTTGGGCCTGGAGTGACACAGTACACCATGGTGAGAGCCAGTGGTTAAGAAAACCTATTCACCTCATGGCAACTAGGAAGCAAAGTAGAGAGGACAGCTAGGGTCTCAATAACTCCTTGAAGTATTTGCCCAGAGTGACTTCATTTTCTTCCACTAATTGCAATTCACAAGATTGTACCACCTCCCAATAGTGCTCCAGATTGGTGGCAAAGCCTTTAACACATGGACCTATAGGAGACACTCCAGAACCTATCCATAGCAATATATGTGTAAAAATAAGCAAGGGCATACTTGACTACATAGAGACAAAAAAATTACTAGCTCCTAATTGGCATACAAAGCCTCCATTATACCCTAAATTTGCATTTGAATTTTGGTAAATAATAGAATTTTTATTGAAGTATGTATTTATGTATTTCTATTATATAATTTCTCCTATGATTCAGAAAAATGCACTTTGATAATTCTGCTTTTGACTATATTTCCAATTGAGTAAAAGCATCCCCTTTTTTCCAGAAGCTGTCCTGAAAGTAAAGCAACATCCAGTGAAGAGGCAGAAACCAGCCCCAGGGGTGCCACAGGAAGGCACAAGCAAGGACATAGGTCCTCAGTTCTGAAGGCCAGCCGACTTTAAATGTAAGTATCAGGAACAGTAGAGGGCAAGGGCCTAGCTGTGGGGTGGTCCACAGGTGAGGCAGCTAATCACTGTCTAGGAGCACATATCTGCCTGCCTGCACATCTTGTTGTCCTGCTTCCCAGCTTATCTGCATTGCTACAAAAGACTTGAGATCATTGTTACTAATTCCAAGTTGTTTTAAAAACCCTCAGAGTAATATACAAGTGCTGAGTATGATCCTAGCTGATTTTTAAGCCCAGGCATGTTGAAATAGAGTTTTAAAATAATCACTTCCATAGAACCTGACTAGGTATCCAAATGTTCACCAGATGCTAGCAGCTAGATTTTGCAGAGGAAAATTGTTAACTTAAGCTTCTTTTCATGATTCAGCAAAGGATTTTAAGTAATAAAAGATCTGGAGATTTGTAAAATAAATAATTCCAGTGCAAATGGGAAAATTAAAATAATCTTATCATCTCCCAGACATGTCTACATGTGTTTTTGTACCATTATCATATTTCTCTTAATTGGGCCAATTTTTTTTCCAGCTGATATTTTATAGTTTTAAGTTATGAGCTGTAATGAAGAAGTGATTCCTTTCAGATGACTGAAGTGATATGTACTAAAATTTTCTAAAGACAATTTAAGATGCATGAAATAGAGCGTGATATAACAAATATAGCTTTATTCATATGTGATACCGAATATATCCACAGTGAAAACTAACAGAATGTTAGAATCTCTTTTATTCCTTAATTGCTGTCTCAGTAGAAGCAATAAAAACATAAAGTACATCATTAACTTTTGAACTTTGATGGAAAAAAACTACAACATATCATCCATCTCTGACAAGTAGACATTATCTCATAGTACCCACAGCCATCCTATGCTTATTACTATTGCCTGGTCTTAAGTGTGACTTTTAGACACGACTCAAAATTTCCTAATGTACACTACTACAATGGTTTTTTATAGCTTTTTAAATTTTATTTCATAATTGAAAAAATAAATTGTTAAGAGTCCTCAGATTTTTGTGTTCTTGCTAGGGTGCACCTGAACAAAAAGACAAACACAACATCTATCCGGATAGTAAATGCCATATGGCTACAACCTGTCTACAAAAGCAGACCCCAAACTTTTTGGCACAGGGCCAGGTTTCATAGGGGTGGAGGTGAGGGTGTTCTGAATGATTCAAAGGAGTACACAACCTAGATCCCTCTAATGCAAAGTTCATGGTAAGGTTCACACTCCTATGAGAACCTAATGCTGCAGTTGATCTGGAGGAGCCAGAGCTCAGGAGTGATGCAAGAAATGGGGGGAAACTGGAATATAAATGAAGCTTTATTGGCTCACCTCCTGCTATGCAGTTGGGTTCCTAATGGCTCAGGGACCAAGTTGGGGATTCCTGATCTAGAATAAATCCATTCAGAGTACTTGGAGAAATGCAAATACTGTACATTAATGATTTTACTAGGGTAGTACTTTTTAATATAGAGACCACTAATTATTTTGGCTGGATTCCCTCAAAACCAGATGTTCTCCAAATAAAAGACTTACAATGAAAAATCATTAAATAAAAAATATGTGCTTATTTAAATGGCAGGTTATGGGACCCAAGTTGATCAAGGATTTTGGAGAAGGTGATGAAAGAGACATGTCACAGGTTACATTCATAATGTCAGGACACAGCTAAACTCAATCTGAATTCAATCCAGAAAAATTCTGTAGTTGTAACCAATAGGTTCAGCTTCTGAATTTAGTGTAACAAAATCTTGCTGCCAAGGGCATTGACAGGTTCACCCAATAAAAAAATTATAACAATAATGTTAAACTAAATCATAAAAATGCAAATGATGGTTATTACAGGGCAGAATAGAGGACCTGTTTATAAAGCTAGGGTAGAAATTTGAAAAATATATTCTATTGGACTTTTTAAAATTAAGCTTTTTGTTTTTAAACTAAGGTGCAAAGAAAATAAAATGTAAAGGTGACTCAGTAAACTATTTTATTCAATAGTCAAGAGCAGTGATTCTACATGTGAAAATAAATATTACATGTATTCAGTGTGGTCATCAATTCTGAAACTTTGATGTAATAGTTTTCAAATGAAAATAACCAGTAAAGGTTATTTTACAGAATGTTGATTAAGAAGAAAGCAAAGAATTTTTTGAATATATTCTTTTTCTCTGTGAAAATGAACTGGGTTAATATTTAAATATTTTATGTGGTTTTTAAGTTTTATGAAGAAAATACAGAAAATAATCCAGAAAATTTAAATATGAATACCATAATAGGTGTTCAGTTAGAGAAATAAAAATATATCATAATTAATACTTTTTATGCTCTCTAAAAGTACAGATAGAACTTTTCAAATTATTTTTTGAATAATCTAGAATTCCTTTTCAGATATGTTTTACCTTCCAAAACTATAGATTCCTTATTCTTATATGGTAGATATTTTGGTAGGCATATGCCTTATTTTTCTTCAGTTAAATAATGTATATACCTAAGTGACAATTATCATAGAAACAAACTCCTTTTGAACATTAAAATATGTAATGTGCTTTACACATGGTAAGTACTAAATAATATGGATTGAATTGAATTATTCCCACATTAATGTGTCATTTAGATTCACACTAGAGAGGCAGTGTCTTGCACATGGTAATTAATGCTCTGTAACCAAAAATATCCATGGAAAACCTACTGAATTGATCTGTATCTGGTTTATTAATCCAGCCCACTACAGAAAAGCTTTCTTGTGGTTGTACTATGTTTTGGAGATAAATAAAGTAGGAAAACCACAGTTCAATTTAAAAGTTGTTAAAGAATATGAGGTTTTATATTATATGACAGCAATAAAGTCCAACCTTTGATGGCTGCAACTCTAAGCATATAGGTATATAAATAGTATGATTTTACTGTGGAACATTATGCCGGTGGCCAAAAAGACCCTAACTGTTCAATATGGAATTTACTTCTTTCTGTCAGTCTCCTTTTTCCTTGTTTTTAAAATAAAAAGACTTTAAAAAAAAAACTAGCTGAGTGTAAATAACACTTAGCTGAAACAGGTGACTAGAAGTCAGAAGTCCTGGCTCTATTGCTGATTCTCCTACCAATTTGGAATGTGACTTTGGGCAATTCAGACAAGTAAATCTACAATAAAGGCCTTACATGTGAATGGTGCCTTATGATTTAACTCAGCACTTTTTTCACATACACTCTCATTTAATCTCCCACCTCTATATCCTCCAGAGAGAGTATGGTAGGTATTTGAGATCAAGAAACGAAATCACGTGTTCATAGTGATTTCAATACCAAATGTCAGTGCCAGAACAGACATATTTTAAGATTCTGAATAGATTTTTTTTATTCTCTACATTACATTAATGTTCTTTGGACTCTCCTACTAAGCCAAAGCAGGAATTACCACAGTGGTATTGTCTCAGTGAAGTAGCCACCATTCCTCCACCCCCCAAGCAATCAAAATATGGCCAGAATTCACAGAGATGTGTTGGGCCAAATTTCTAAGACATAGAATAAAAAAAAAAATGCAAGGAGACTGGGGATATAGCTCAGCAGCATGGCACCTGCCTGGCAAATGTGAGGTCGTGAGTTCAATTCCTGGTACCAAAAAAAAAATTGCAAATATCTCATTAGTACTTTTTATATTGATTGCATGTTGAAATGATATTTTCAATATATGGAGTCAAAGTTAATAAATATAAATTAATGTTTAAGTAAATATAATTCAATAAGGTTAATTTCACCTCTTTTCTTTTTTAATGTGGCTACTAGAAAATATAAACTTGCATATGTGACTCACATTATGTATCAATAGGATTGTGCTAGACTACAGAATTCCACGGTTCAATACCCACAGTACAGAATTCCATTTCACATTATTGGGCTTGTTTATGTATGTGTCTTGATATGCTGGAACAAATTCTCCAAGATGTTATCGGAGCATAATGTAGATTAGCAATAGTGATTCAGCCGTTCTCATATATATTCCACATACAGGGAAAAACATCCCATGTCTCAAATTGCTCATTCATTTACAGGACTCATTTTTACTTGCTGAATGCATGAGAAACTTAGAAGGAAAAATGGCAAAGTAAGACCTACGGACTATATTTATGACTCTATAGCACTACTTATATTAAAATATGTTTCAAATGAATATTATGAGTAAGATTTTGCACTCTTAGGTTAACATAGGAAATGTAAGATAATAGTTACTTATAAGTTTGTTATCTAGTAAATTTTATTCTTCCAAATCTGTAACATATATAATTCTTAAAGAAGTAGCTTATTCCTATTTCAAAAAAAAAAAATCTAACTAAAAGTCCTCAGGAAAAAAAGGCACTTATTTAGAAGAAAAAGTGCATATACAAAAAAAATCACTAAAAACTATTTAACATTTACTGTGTAAATTCAAGCACTATGCTAAGTTAGACCAAGGATATTTCATTTAACACTTGTCAGTCTTCAAAATCACCAACAGGAAACAAAAACCAAAACTCTTAGCTATTACTGTTTTTTACTTCAATGTTATTAGAAATCACAATGCAACCTACCGTGACAGTAGAGAATATATGGAGTTGATTCCATTTATTAATTTCAGCTTCACAAGTGTTTGTTTAGAAAGGCCAGGAGCAGTTCTAGACACTTAAAGAGTATTGATTGGAGTTCTGCCCCCAAAAGATTTGTTTTTGTTTTTGTTTTTGTTTTTGTTTTTGTTTTTTGAGACAGGGTCTTGCTTTGTAATTTCAGTTGGCCTTTAACTCACTATGTAACCCAGGAGGTCCTCAAACTCACCCTGATCCTCCTGCTTCAGCCTTCTAAGTGTTGGAATTATAGGAATGAACCACCAAGCCCAGCAACACTTTTGAAAAATGTGTACTTAAAAATAACAGTTAATAAAGAAAAAGCTGCTACCATGTTCTAAAAGACTTTTTTATGTAGTAATAGAAATCTTTATGGCACTATTCCCTGATGCGTTAAAATTTACTTATGTCTACAAAGCAAAGATCTCAGGTAAAAAAAATTATGAACTTTGAATTTCAGAAGTTTGCTTTTCTTTATATAGTACACTTATTTGCAAGAAAGTGAATTGAAACTACCTTAAATCTTTTCTGGAACAAGTAGATATGAAAACAAAGTGAATCTAAATCATAATGGTATGGAAAAAATCACAAAATAATAAAAATCAAAGAGTTTTACAACTTTTCATAAAATAATAATAATTATACTACGCTATCTTTGAAGGCAGAGATTTAAAATAATGTACATAAGCTAAATATCCATTGATTTTTAAAAAGATTTAAAAATAGAATGTATACATGTCGCCATTTTCTCAGTGATCATGTTTACCTAGCAAAGAATTTTTACAATTAACAATAGCCAATTCTAAGCAGCAGAATTTTAGATAGTTCTATATCCTTATTTATACTTTTAAGCAAATTTTTCAAAATGAACATAAGTAAATTGAAACATTACTGTAATTGACTCAAAAATTGATTGCAAGTGAGAAAGGCAATAGCTGTTCAGAGTGGTAAAATACAAATGTTCTCATCACAAAGTTTTAAAAAATAATTAATAATATGATTTATAGATTCTTTTCCTATATTTTATGGCTCTTCCTTTCTTTCAAAAAAAATCAACCTGTAGATTATTTAACATCTCTAGACAAGGAAGGTGAAAACTTATTTAAGTTCTAAATTTTCTTCAGGAAGAAGTTCACTCTGAGCTATAAGCACAGCTGTTTATATAGCTTGTAAAACTTAAAAGTGTTACTGTAGCAAACAGAGAAACAAAGCATGGTATAAAGTGCACCTCTTAGTACCCCGAAACAAGCTGGCCATTAATATCTCTATTGGTATCCCCTGAGATATGTAAACTGTCATATTTTATCAAATAAACACATCTTTGAGCTGGACAGAATCTTAGCAATCCTAAAAAGTAAAACGTCAAGCTATTTTAGAGATTCCACTTAAAAATTCATGGAGAACTATTTAGTCTGATAACTTCCTATGGTAAAAAAAACAAGTTCTACTATTAGAAAACTCATAAATTAGTTCTTTTTGCCATTTAATCATTTAATCAAATAAATCCCCAGACATTTAGAGCTGAAAGAGACTTTCTAGATTATCTCATTCAATACTAATATTTTTCAAATGCAAAAACTACCAAGCAAAACAATAATTTTCTCCGTAAAAAGTAAAATCATTCAAAAATATCCCAAAGAATCTCAGAGCACCTGGAAGCTTATGGAGGAAGAACTAGACACAGCACTTTGAACCCTACTAGAACTTTAGCACTTGAATGTTTAGTTTAGTTGTGAATACCTATGCAATGAAGGAAAGATGCTTAAGTTGATTATGAAAAGCACATTTATAATGAATGCTTATAAAGTAAAAACCAAAAATATAACAAAGCCAGTGATTTCAGACCAGGTCATTTACTCAATACTCAGATTCCTTTCTCTAGGGAGTCAAACAATTGAAATAAGCTTTCTTTGCCACTTTTCAGACACAATTTGTCTACTATCAAAGTTGTTGATAGCTGGAAGAATAGCAGAACACTCATTTCTTGAGTTAAAAACTAAAAGGATATCAAAAGCCTCCTGATTTCAAGCACTTGTAAAAAGTATGCTTATAATGAAATTATCTCATTAAGAATATATTCCTCATGCCTCACAAATACATACTTGCTTCATACTATTGAGATAGTCCTTAGAAGTAGACATCAAAATCCTAAATCCAATGTGTGTCAAAGTAATTCAAATGGTAACGTGATTTCAGGCAAACAGAACATGTATGCATACCCATTGTCATCTATAAAATAAGGATAAGAGTAAACAGTAACAAAATTATTTAAAGATTAAACCATTGATAATAAATGTAAAATACTTAGTCAAGTGCTTTAACACACAGCATTCAATAAGTACCAACTATTAGCATCAGCAGCATCATCATGATTTGTAGTGTAACCCACCACACACTGCGTCCTTCTCCTCAAACAAAATTTGTGATTGCCCAAACATTTGCATGACTCCATGTCCATGCTGATCCTTCTTTACAAATATCCCTTCCCTCTTTATCTGGTGAACTCTTACTCACACTCAAAGTTCAATTCTAAAGTCTCCTCTTTTTACCTCTCTTCCCAAACGTTTTCTTCATTTATTTCCCAAGGTGAACCTCCTAGCATTTCAGAAGTGACTATTTTTACTTGATTCGCTCTCTCTCCTATAGCCCATTCATACATACAAGCACAAATGCATACATATACATATATGCACACACATATGCACATACATACACTTGACTGTAAGGAATGTATCATATTCAATTTTATGACTCCACGAAATGTTTATTGAAATGAACAAACCCTCAAATAAGTAAATACATAACTGATTCTTTTCAAGATATAATATGTACCTAGTGACCTCAGTTTGGAGGAGAGGGTAGGAGTAAAGGTCATTGTAAGAAAAGCTGGGATACACAACTGAGCAGCCTTAGAGCCTGGCTCTGACATAAGCCATTGCTGTGACTCTTAATCATTTTTAATGGCATTTGCTTTACTTCTTCCAATGAGACATTTAGCTTCTCTGGGCCTCAGTGTACTCTGAAAAACAAAGACTGCTAGGCAAAATTTTCTCTGAGGACCTTTCCGGTGCCAACATTTATATTATGCTAAACATTAGTTTATTTCCGCAGTTCTCAAACTTTAGCAGGCACAGTTGTTTAGAGGGCTTGTTAAAATGCTGATTTCTTGCTCAGCAAATCTGTTGGGATCCCAAGGCTCATAGGTGATGCTGGATGCTGTCCTACTGTCCTACTCTTCCTGGACTAAAGCTCCTCTGATAATGCAAATTTAGACTTCTGTGTAACTGCCATCAGAAAGACTGGTCCCAAAAGGTAAGCCCCAAGAGCAACTATAGAAGACCAACTTTGGTGACTACAGTTTTTTTTTAAAGACAGGCTTTGTGGTGAAGGGACTGCCAGAGTTTAAAGCCACAGAGCACCAAAAACACTGCCATTAACCCATTGGTTTCAATGGACTGTAGCTGATTTTATGGCTCACAATTGCCATCTAGTGACAAATTTGAATTACTACATGGAGAATCTACAGAATGAAATGATGGAAATTTGGAAATTGCTCCTTTTCGGTGTTTGATTTTTGAAACAGGGTCTTACTACATGGTTCAGCCTGGCCTAGAACTCACTGTGTATTCCAGGCTGGCCTCAAACTCACACCACTCCTCCTGCCTCAGTTTCCCAAGTGCTGGGATCACAGGCGTATGCTACCACAATCAGTGGAAGCTACTTTCTACTTACAAAACTGTGTGCCAGAGAATCTCTAAGAATAAGATCTCTTGTGCTCTAGTCTTACCTACATCTATATCTTAGTATTGTTAAAATAAACACATTGTAGAACTTACTATGTGCTAGACGTTAATCGATGCTTTTATATATATTCAATTATACACAGCAACATGAGATAGATAAAACTATTATCTCCATTCTACACAGGGTATGTAATTACACATGTGTAAAGCTATTAAAAGATTTATGTGCCTGAGGTTTACCATCTAGCAAAATAATAGAGCTGAGACTAAGCCTAGACAGCTCCTGGGAGACACTACACTAGCCAACCTGTATATCAGCAATTTAAACACAGTTGCTGAAAGACGTGAAATGTTTCCATCATAGATAAATGATAAAGAAAGTGTGATATACATGTGTATACTATATCACATTTTCTTTATACTTCTACTACTCAGTCATAAGAAGAAGGAAATCCTGTCATTTGTGACAACATAGATGAACCTAGAGGACACTGTGCAAGGCAAGTAAGTTAACCACAGAAAGACATATGCCTTATGATCTCCCTCATGTGGATTTTAAAAAGCTGACCTCTGAGAAATAGAGAGTAGAATTGTGGTTATGAAGGCTGAGCCAGTTGCTGAGGAGGGGATTGGGAAGCTGTTAGTCGAAGGATACAAAATTACAGTTAGATAAAAGGAGTAAGTTCAAGAGATGTAGTGTACAGCTTGGTGATATACAACAATGACACTGTATTCTTGAAAAAATACTATCAGAGTAAATGTTAAGTGTTCCTGCCACAAAAGTGATAACTATTTGTAGTAAGGAATATGTTAATTAGCTAGATATAACTGTTCCACTATATATATATATGTATATATTTCAAAATATGATGCAAAGATAAATGCATACAATTTTACCTATCACTTTAAAAGAAATAAATTTTAAAAAAAACATAATTGCTGAAACAATTGACATCTGTAAATAATTTCCAGATATGGGTCTGCAAAATTTTGCAAAATACACTCTAAAATTATAATTTTTTCTATTCTTACCTGTCAAATCAGCTCAAGTGCAATAATTAAAGAAATATTTCTATGTACATGAAGTCACGGTAATGCAATGAGAAGAGCACTGACTTAGAAACAATTTCCAACTTGCTGCCAAATTTGGACAAGTGACTTAAACGCTCTGGGCTCCATATTCTTTCATCTATAACATAGAAAAGATAAAAATGTAGTTTGCATAGTTCTATAACTCCCAAGATATAGTTTATTATATTAAATTCTAGAGTAACTGTTGAAGTTATCCACTGAATGTGATCACAAGACCAAACAGGACTGTCATGGGCAGTAACCATACTGGTTTTGCTCATATTATCTTGCACATGTGAAAGGGCCTTTTAGTCTACTGTCCATAAGTGTTAACAGTAAATAACAGCACTCATAGTGTTTGCAGAAATACAGAGCTTAATCTTGGAGGCCTACGTTTTTTTTCTCTTCTTAGATACTGCAATTGGAGTCTAGATTTGAACTCTGCACCCCTGCCTGTACCAGATCTCTCAAAAGTCCTCATCAAAAGACTCTAGGCTAAAAGTCACGTATTTGACAGAGGATTGAGGTGCAAACTTCCTCACTTCAGTCTTATATCAGAGATCTCCTTGGACTTAGAAACCAAAATAAATTCTTTTAGCTCCTTATCTAAGACTTCCCAGGTACACAAACATTTTTTTTATCTCAGCAAAATAAATACTAAAGGGTGGCCATCAAATCAAAAGCTAGTGGTTTCTTCGTTCCTCTATATATACAAGAAGACATAAAATGTGAAGACTTGATAGCATAAAGATTGAATGAAGGGAAATGAAAACACAGAGTTGAGAGGAGTAAGGGTAATCATTAACATATAGTAGGATGAAAGATCAGTACCTCACTGTAATAGGTATGCTTATGTCTTTCCAAGAATTTTCATATACAGTATCTAATTATCCCAGCAATTCAAAATTAAAATAGTCATGCTTTGTTACCAGTCCTGTTTGAGAAATGACAGACTTGAAGCATAGAAATGTGAAGGAATTTAAAATAGAAACTTTAAATCCTTTTTTAAAAATGAGTCATTGAGGTTGCACGTGTCCTAATTATTAGGCATGTGCTTGACCAACAATTGTAGCTTAGCAATCAAATACTGATATACAATGGCCGTTCTCTGATACACAAATTAAAAGAAATATAATAGAAATAAAAGATTAATTATAATTAAAGGATTGTAAAGTCTGTAAATGCACTAATGAACATGTATTAAGATTTTATATACCTTGCACTGTTGTCGATTTGGAGGATTTAGCGGTGAATGAGGCAAAAAATGCCATTCTACCTTCAAGATTTACATCCTTTTGAGCTGGAGAGATGATGCTAAATGAAAAAACAAATAACTAACTAATACCATGTCTGATAATAAAGAAAACCCAAGTAAGGTGAAAGAAGAGAGAAAGATGGGTTGGGAACAATGCTTCGAATTGGATGCTTGGGGCAGGCCTCTCTGAGGAGGGAATGTCTGATCAGAGATCTGAAGAAGGTGAGAAAGTCTGGAAAGTAGCTCAGCCAGAGGAACAGCAAGTGGGAAGTGAGCCATGTTGGCTTATACCAGGATTGGAAGAAGACCCCTGGTCCAGCCCAACGACTCAGGCGAT
This sequence comes from Dasyprocta punctata, assembly GCA_004363535.1. Lineage (NCBI taxonomy): Eukaryota > Metazoa > Chordata > Mammalia > Rodentia > Dasyproctidae > Dasyprocta > Dasyprocta punctata. Next base: position 139,707 of record RJWM01000006.1, read on the forward strand.
GCTGTCAAAAAGAGGTCAGAGCTAGATTATGCAGGCATTGCCAGCTGTGAAGGGTGACCCAGGGTGAGGAACTATGGGAGAGTGATGAAATCTGGTCAACTTTTCAATCATCACTCTAATTTCTCAGAGGCAATTAAACTAGGGCAAAGTGAGTGTAGGGGTTGTACCTGTTTTCCAGGCAAAATATGATTGGTGTCCTGGGGATAGTGACTCAGAGCACATTTTTTATTAGATATACATTAAAGGAGATGATGGATTGAATGCCTGAAAAAAAGAAAGATATCCAGACTGTCTTTGTACTTTGAGTTTGAGCAACTAAATAAATAGCAGTGCATTTACTCCAAGGGATGCTGAGCTAGAATTCATTTTCTAAACCATGGAACCCTCTAATTATACCAGTTAACTTGATTTCAAAATTAATTTGTGCAAGTGAAAAGAATTTTTCATCCAAGAATCTTTACAAAATGTCACTAGCTTTTCAAAGAAAAACTAGGTAGAGGAACAATGATATCATTCTACTACATAACCTCTGAGTGTGAGATAGAATCCTGAGTTGACCATGAGCTAGATGAGGTATGACATTTCTACATTTTCTTTTATAAAGGAGTTCCAAAGACTCATCACCAGAGAATTATAAAACCAGCCTTCTGTTTAAGACATGTTTATAAATATGAATGATGGAGGGTTAGCTTGCTATTCTTTCATGAAGTACAAGGTAAAAATTCATGGTTCAGTTATAAGGAATGCTGAATATCAATCTGAGATTTATTATACTCTTAAGAAAAAATGCTACAGTGAAAATGAGGAAGAAATGTGGTTTGTCTATGAGTCAGTGGCTCTTTTGTGGAAGCCATGGTCTTGATCTTTCAGGCTGCTATGTTATACTGAACTTGGTCTCAGAGACAGGGGCAATGCCACAGAGACTTATCCAAAATCACCAGTAAATTAGGAATAGAGCCAAAACTGTGTAAACAATGGTTTAAAGATAGACACAGGGATTATTTTACTCTCTCACAGAGAAACTTGAAGGACCAATGAATTCTAAGAAAATACGATTCTTTTGTTGGCCCTCACTTAGAAAATGTCTCCTTTTCAATGCTTTAGTTCTCTGATGAACACTAATTGGCTATTCTATACATAAGAAAGATATGAAATTCTAATGACACATAAACACTATAAAAATAGGAGCTTTTTATCTTCTTTATTGATGTCCTCAGAAATCAGAATGGTACCTGTAATAAACTTAACATTCAGCAAATCTTTGTTGAGTGTATTAATAAAGAAAAGCTTGCATAAATTGTTAAACTGAAAAAGGAAAAGGACAGTAGAAGAGAATCATTTCTAACTCATTTTTATACAAAAAGCTATACTGTCAGGTGAACCCTAATAAAAATGTCAGGAGAATTTTTTTCTTGGGGGAACAGCTCTTATCTAACACATTTTTTATCATCCAGTCTTCATACTTTTTTCACTCATCCTTCATATATTTCTTGGGTAGCACTGTCAACTCGAAAAGTTGCATACTTAACAAATTGGCAGCCCCAAAATATGACTTGTCTTGACCACCTTGTAAATTCTAAATTTGCAAGAGCCATATCTAAGATTCCAAATTGCCTTATACTTATTAGGATATTCACTTTTATCAGTTTTGACCTCATGTTCAGAACTAGCTTTTTATCTATCATCATCATTATGTTTGGTCATAACAAATGAAAAAGCAATTATATGGGATGTATCTTTCCAGACCAATCCCCCCTTTAAGAAAATATTTGGTCAGAAAACAAAAGTCTCACCTTTCAACAGCACAAAAACTAGTCTGGATTTTAGAGGCTATTATCACTCAACCCTAAGCAGATCAGCATGAATCTGTCCTTGCGTCCAGTTTTCTTTGATATTCTTGAATTTGAGATCTTTTTAAAATGTGTACAAGTCATTCTAAAGTGAAGAAACGAATAGGATATATTATGGTAGAAAGCCAAGGGGAGGTTATAAAGTTAATTTTCCCCATCTCCCTTTGGATGACATCACACTTTAAAAACAGGTGCAAGGAGGATCCCAAAATGATCTTCCACTTAGGTTAATCACCTTATAAGTAGGATACAAGATACTCTTAGAGCCCTAGAAAACATTGCTTGACACATTCTTCCTAAAAGGTAAAAGTCTTCTTTCTCTTTGGCAGATTTTAAAGGAGACTGAAGAGTGTCCATCAAGGCTTCTAAATCAAAAAGCATAAAGGAAGTTAATCTAAAACATGTAACACATCCAGCAAGTTAAAAAATTAGGTCTGAAGATCTCAAGATGCTAATTGTGAAGCATAATTCCATGGCATTTATGATTCAATAAACTGGGCAGAACTCTTTTTAAAGATTATTAGTTACTCCTTGTGGTGGGTGCTATTACTTATCCTTGATGCTATAGCCAATACTGTATTATAAATAGTCACAGTGTAGTCACAGTCTATACATTAGGTTTATGGCTTCCAATCTTTAATGCAAATAATAATCAATTAGAGCAAGTCTGTAGAAAATGTGCATTTTTAGCCCTCTCACCAAACCTACCTAGCCAGACACTCTGGGACCAGACCAGAAACAAAAACAGACAGTAAGCAAAATACAATTAATCTATACCCCACTCAAGGAGAAACACTGCACTGAAATGTGATATGAGCCTCTAGAAGTCAAAACTCTCTCCATGTAATTCTTGAATTTCCTGCACCTGCAATGCAACTTGAACTTGTTAAATATAATGAATATTTAGTGAATGAAAAGCAGTTACAATTTAAAGATTCCAGGCACTGTTCTAAGCATTTTACACACATTGACTAATTTAATCCTCCCAATAAAGAACTATTATTGGGTGGCCCCTCCCTCTATCCAGAGAACTCCAGACAGGCCTGTGAGATCTTTGGAGTGATGCCTACTTCCATCCAGAGGACCCTGGTGGGTCTGCAAGAGAGCCAGTGACCCTTCCCTCTATCCAGAGGACTCCAGTGGGCCCACAAGAGCATCTGTGACCTTTCCCTTCATCCAGAGGACCCCAGCAGGCCCTTGAGAGCACCTGTAACCACCTCCCTCCATCCAGAGGGCCTGAGTGGGCCTGAAAGACTCCCAGTGACACAGTAGGGGACTGGCTGGGGCATACATGATAGACAGGTGGGGCTAATAGTCTGCAAAAGTCTGAAACATCAGTGACAATACAAACCAATGATCGGTTCACATCAATATTCCTAGGCTAGTCAGCCTGGAAAGAATCCAGGGTCCACCAACTGGTCCTTCAGGAGGAATTCAGGTGACTAGCCCATCCCCTACACCTCAGGACTGTGTGCACCTGACTAAGGTGCACACCATGCACAGGTGAGACTGAAAAGACCAAAATACAAGCAAACAGGTGCTCTGGGGTAATAACCTCACCTATGCTCAACACCAAAGGACTTGGGACAGAGCCAAACAGATACGAATATCCCACTATCATTAATTGGGAAGGTAGGATCCTGGGATGCACACAAACTAAGAATCTCCTACACACAGAAGACATCCCTGAAGAACAGAGTTTTCTTAGAGAGGTCTTATACTAGTACTATAGTTATCTACTACAAAAACTCACAAGGATCATTACAGAAAACAAAATAATAATTTTTTTCTGATATAGAAAATGATGAGATGAAAAAGCAAAATGCAGTCTCAGACCTCCAGCCCACCCAGAACAAGTACAGGAAATGTAAGATATAGATGAAATTGAAAGATACACACCTGAAATTTCTGAAAAGATAGTAAGTGAATGAAAGAGACAAATTCATGAAGTCATACAGGAAATCATATCAGAAATAGTCTTTCAAGTAAAAAAATGACAACCATAATGAAGGAATTGTTCAGCATAGAGAAACACAGATAAAAGAATAGAGGAGCACAGAAGAATGATGTAATGAACAACATAGGGAAGACATAGAATGCATGAAACAGATTCAAAGAGGTATCTAGGAAGTTAAAAATTCTATTGAAAGCTGGAAAAAATGCTTGATTGAAACTGAAGACAGACTTTCAGACCCTGAAGACATGATCACAGCCAGTGATCACTAAAGGAAAGATCTTTGAAAAACAACAAGGGACCAGGAACTAACAATTCGAAAGCTCCAAAATGGTGCAAAGAAAAACAATATAAGACTGATAGATGTCAATGAAAAAGCAGGAATCAACACAAATGACATTTAAAAAAAAAAAACTATTTGCAGAAATAATAGCAGAAAATTTCCCAAGCACAGAAACAGAATCTGACATACAGATAAGTGAGGCATATAGAACTCCAGACAGTCATAACCAAAATAAATCTACACCCAGACATATAATAATCAAGATCCCAGAAATTCAGCACAAAAGCAGAATATTAAAAATATTAAAATATTAAAAAACTACTAGAGAAGAGAAACAGATCACCAAAAAGGAAAGCCCAACAGAACCATGGCCAACTTCTCACAACAAACCCTCAAGTCAAGAAGAGCTTGGAGTGAAGTATTTCAAGCACTGAAAGAAAACAACTTCCAACCCAGATTGACGTATCCTGCAAACCTATCTTTCAAAATTAACAGAGAAACAAGATGCTTCCATGACAAAGAACAACGGAAGAAATTCATGACCACCAAACCAACCCTACAAAGAATACTGAAAGATAGTCTAGAAAGAGGTAAAAATGACCACAATATCAGAAAGAAGCCACCAGGTATGGCAAGCAATAAAACAAAGGGGAAAAGCAGGGAATCAAGAACAGGAAAATAACATGACAAAGATTAGCCACTACATATCAGTTACAACCATCAATATAAATGGCCTCAATTCACCAATCAAAAGAAATAGATTGGCAGAATGGATCAAGAAACAAGATCCAACAACATGCTGTATACAATAAATATATTTAACTTTTAAAAAATCTCATAGACTGAAGGCAAAAGGATGGAATATAATACTTCATGCAACAGGAACCCAGAAAGTAGCAGGGGTAGTTATTCTGTTTGCTGACAATGTGAACTTCAAACCAAAAGTGATCAAAAGAGATAAAGATGGTTATTACATACTTGTTAAGGGAAAACTTCAAGAAGAAGAGATAATAATCATAGATATATATGCATCAATTTTGGGAGCTCCCAACTGTATAAGAAAAATATCCATAGATAGGAAAAACCAAATAAGCAATAACACAATTGTAATGGGGGACCTTAATGCCCCATTATCACAAAGAGATAGATCAACTGGACAAAAAATCAACAAAGAAATAACAGAACTGAACCAAACCTGTGAAAAAATGGACTAAGTAGACATTTACAGAGTATTCCACCCAACAACATCAGAACAAACATTCTTCTCAACTGCACACAAGATATTCTCTAAAACAGACCATATACTAACCCACAGAACATGCTTAAGTAAATGCAAAGGAATTGAAATTATTCCACATTATGTGACAATAGTGCGATGAAATTGGAAATTAATGGTAAAAGAAACTGCAAAAACTAAAAACACATGGAAATTAAATAACACCCTCCTGAACAATCAATGGGTCACAGATGAAATTAAAGAAGAAGTTAAACAATATGTACAATCAAATGAAAATTCAAATACAATATACTAGAACCTGTAGGATGCAATAAAAGCAGTCATGAGAGGGAAATTTATAGTAGTGAATTCTGACATCAGGAAAACAGAATGATCACAAATAACCTAATGATGCACCTCAAGCTTCTAGAAAAAGAAGAGCAAATCAAACTCAAAGCCCACAGAAGGGACAAAATTATAAAAATCAGAGCAGAAATTAATTAAGACTAAGAAAACAATACAAAAAATAATGAATTGAAGTTAGCTCATTGAAAGAATAAATACAATTGATAAACCTCTAGCCAACCTTATCAAAAAAGGAAAGAAAAACTCAAATTCATGCAATGAGGAATAAACAGGGTGAAATCACTGAAGTTCCAGTGGAAATTCAGATCATCAATACCTATTTTGAAAATCTTCACTTGTATAGGACGGAAAACAGAAAAAATGGACAGATTCCTAAAGACATATGGATCACCAAAGCTAAATCAAGAAGATACAAAAAATCTGAATAATTCAGTGTCAGTTAACAAAATTGAAAACATAATTAAAAATTTACCAACAAACAAAAGCCCAGGTCCTGATGGATTCATAGCTAAATTCTACAAGAAATTTAAGGAAGATTTAATGCCAATAGTCCTCAAACTCTTCAATGAAATTGAAAAGGAAGCAATTCTCCCTAACTCATTCCTGGAGGCAAGTATTACTCTGATACCAAAACAAGAGAAAGACCCAACCAAAAAAAAAAAAACTACAGCCCAGTCTCCCTAATGAACATACATGCAAACAGAATTCAGCAAATCATCAAGATTATACACCATGATCAAGTGAGATTCATCATACCAGGAATAAAGGGATGGTTTAGCATACACAAATCAATAAATGTAATACATCATATCAACAGAACCAAAGAGAAAAAACCATATGATCATCTCAATAGAAACAGAAAAAGGTTTTGATAAAAGTAACACTCATTCATGATAAAAAAAAAAAAACCCTCAGAAAACTGGAATAGATGATATATTATCTCAACCTGGTAAAAGCCATCTATGACAAACCAACAGCCAACATCATACTAAATGGACAAAAACTGAAAGCTTTCACTCTAAAATCAAGAACAAGACTAGGATGTTCATTGTCACCACTCCTAGTCAATATAGTTCTGGAAACATTAGAGCAATTAGACAAGAGAGATAAATAAAGGAATAAGGATAGGAAAGGAAAAAGTTAAATTTTCATTATTTGCAGATGACATGATACTCTACATAGAAGACCCCAAAAACTCCACTAAAAGATTACTAGATTCAATAAGCAAATTCAGCAGCATAGCTGGATACAAAGTCAACACTCAGCAATCAATAGCATTCCTGTACACAAACCAAAAAAAAAAAAAATTTTTTTTTTCTTTGGAAACAGAAGAGACAGCGGACTGCTTGGCATCAGTTTTAAGTTCCTGGGCAGCGCGCGTTTGCTCCTACCTCTCCTCCGGAATGATCGGCCAAAAGACCCTCTACTCCTTCTTCTCCCCGAGCCTCACGGGGAAACGATTTGCCTGCAGTCCCCAGCCGGTCCACCCAAGGGCCAGGGTGGCCGCCGTAACTGAGGAGAACGACCATGTGACGGCCAGCGCCGCCAAGAAGGCCCGGGCCAGGCCGTTGAGCCCTGAGCAACTGGACCGCATCCAGAAAAACAAGGCAGCGACGCTGCTCAGACTTGCAACCCGAAACGTGCCCATGGGCTTTGGGGACAGCTGGAAGAAGCACCTCAGCGGAGAGTTCGGGAAACCATATTTTATAAATTAATGGGATTTATTGCTGAAGAAAGAAAACATTATACTGTTTATCTACCCCCACACCAAGTATTCACCTGGACCCAAATGTGTGACATACCAGATGTGAAAGTTGTCATCCTGGAACGGGATCCTTATCATGGACCCAATCAAGCTCACGAGCTCTGCTTTAGCATCCAAAGACCTGTCCCACCCCCGCCCAGTTTGATAAGGTTGGCTAGAGGTTTATCAATTGTATTTATTCTTTCAATGAGCTGTCCACAGACATAGATGGTGCCGTTCATCCTGGCCATGGAGATTTATGTGGGTGGGCCAAGAAAGGTGTCCTCCTGCTCAATGCCGTCCTCACTGACAGGTCCCATCAAGCCAATTCACATAAGGAGTTAGGCTGCGAGCAGTTCACCGATGCCATCTGTCCTGGCTCAATCAGAACTCTGAATGGCCTTGTCTTCTTGCTCTGGGGCTCTTACGCTCAGAAGAAGGGAAGTGTCATTGACAGGAAGCGCACCATGTCCTGCAGACTGCTCACAGCCTCCTTGATGTCAGTGTATACAGGATTCTTTGGCCATCAACAGTTTTCTAAAGCCAATGAGCTACTGCAGAAGTCTGGCAAGAAGCCCATTGACTGGAGTGAACTGTGACCCCACAGAGCAGTGGTTGTGTCCTGGGGTGATTTTTGAGGCACTGCTGTTGAAGATGTGTCAGTTACAAAGTTACTGAAAATTTCTGTACTATAGAGCATCCTGCTTAATAATGAGAGAAAGTATAAAGCAACCAACAACCAGGCTGTCCTGCATGGCAGCTTTCTCCAGTCAGAAGTAGGTAGCAAAGATACCCTTTGACTGCTTCTGTGTATTTGAGCTGTTCCCCTCCAATCAAGGCAGAAGTGGCTTGGTGAGAAACATGCACATTTCTCACAAGATAGCTGACATCAAATATTCCCTTGGTTCTCTTCACCTCCTTTAGCCTTATGGTTAAAAGGGGAGATAAGCACCTTTTTGATACCTCCTCCCATAGTTTGGTGCTTGCTGCTAGTTTAGACTTCCTAGGTTACAAGGTGTTCTGTGTTTTTGCTTAGAACCTCCCCCCTCCATCTTTCGAGGAGTCCCAGATCCCTCCCTGGAGAAACCTTGAGGATTTTTGCAAGCTTGTAGAAACCTGGCCCTGAAATTGGGAGTCAAGTTTTCTGATTGTAGTAGAGGTCAGTATTCCTGAGAATTCTCCTTGGTGTGAGCCTTAACAGACAAGTAGGCTAGAAACCACAACCCGCTGGGTCTTTCTCCTGTTTTTTGGGCGCTTCCTGGAGTAGTAGGTGGTAGAAGTTGAACAAAGGCAGAGGAGGGGGTTTTGTTATTAATGAGGGATGAGTGTTTTTCTCCCAGTGCTGATGGGGGTTGGGGTGGGGTAAGGCAGCACAGGCTGCTCAGTGCTGTTTGTTTTGTTTTAATAGACTGAAATCACTTGGAGATTTTTTTTTTCAACACTGGTAAAGGTAACTTTTCTTATAAAATACTTACACATATACATATATTTTTATAATTTTTTTTAAGAAACTATCTTTAGTGGGTCTGCACCCCTGAGCTGAATGTGAAAGAGATTGGTTTTTTTGTTGTCAGCAGGGTTAAAAAGTTAACCCTGTACACATTTGGTAATAAAAGATTGTTGAAGTCAAAAAAAGAAAGAAAGAAAGAAAGAAAGAAAGAAAGAAAGATAGAAAGAAAGCGAGGGAGGGAGGGAAAACAGAAGAGACCTAGAATAGCAAAGGCAATCCTGGGCAACAAAGGCAAGGCAGGAGGCATCAGAATCCCTGACTTGAATTAACACTGCAAAATCAGCATGGTACTGGCAAAAAACAGACTTGAGGATCAGTGGAACAGAACAGAAGACGCAAACACAACTCCAGACACATTCAGCCACCTTATCTTTGATGAAGGGGCTAAACATGTTCACTTGAAAAAAGACAGCCTCTTTAATAAGTGGTGCTTGGAAACACTGACTTTCCACATGCCAAAGGCTAAAGACTAAAACTAGACCCAAGTCTATCACCATGCACTAAACTAAAGTCAAAATGGATCAAAGATCTAAATATTAAAACAGAAATGCAAAATCTAGTGGAAGACAAAGTAAGTAAAAATCTTAAAGACTTAGGTATAGGCAAAGGTTCATGAACAAAACCCAAACTGCACAGAGAGTACTTCAAAGACAACAACTAGTACCTGATCTTATTAAAAAAATTTTGCACTTCAAAAGTAATCACCAACAGAGTAAAAAGAAAGCCCACAGAATAGGAAAAAAAATTGCAGCCAACTATCCCTCAGACAAAGGACTTCTATCTAGAACATATGAAAAACTGAAAAAAATCAGACCCCCCCAAATTCAAAGACCCAATCCTAACATGGGCATCTGAGATGAATACACACTTCTCAGATAAAGAAACACAAATGGTAAATTAATATATTAAAAAAGGTTTGACATTATTGGTCATTCAAGAAATGCAAATTAAAACAACACTGAGATTCCATCTCACTCTAGAAAGGATGGCTATCATCAACAAATCAACCAATAACAAATGCTGATGGGGCTGGGGAAAAAGGAAACTTTCTCCACTGTTGATGGGAGTGTAGACTGGTACAACCACTGTGGAAATCACTGTAGGGAGTCCTCAAAAAACTACAATTGGAAGTCCTATTCAACCCAGTTATTCCCCTTCTGGGTATGATTCCAGAAGAATTTAAAACATCATACCACATGATACATGTGCACCCATGTTTACAGCAGCACAATTTATAATAGGTAAATCTTGGAAACAACCCAAATGCCCATCAACTGCTGAAAGGATAAAAAAGATGTGATATTTTATGCAATGTAGTATACTAATCTCTAAAGAAGGATAAATGGATATACCTTGAGATCATACTCATAAGAGAAATATATCAGACTTGCATGTGTAAACATCATATTGTCTCCCTAGTATAAAAACTGAAAGAGTAAATAAGATCCAAAATACACAGTAGATATCATGAAAGTGAAAGGGGAAAAAACTACTCAAAAAGAAAGAACAACTGGAATGGGGAAAAGGAGAAAAGAATATATATATGTATATACGTACATATATGGTAGATAATAAAATTATACTACTAATCTCTATTAGATCATTGAAAAGAATGGTTTGTGCTTACATTGGTCAATTTTTCATGACTGTGTCTTGTAATCTGAGCTACTACTTTGAAGATAACAATATACAATATATTAAGCACTGTTACTCTCCTTTTATCATGTTTTGAAATTCTGTATCATCATTTTTATTCTTTTCATTTTCTTTTTAAAATAAAAGAGAAATACTGAAACACCAGTTAGTAAAACTAAAATATGAACAAGCAAAAAAACCCAACTATTATTAGCCCTTACACTAGTTGGGCACTCTGTCCATTGTCCAGATCCTGTCACATCTGCCGCCTCCTCAGGAGACCCTCCTTTGAACCTATCCAAAGTTACACCAATACCATTTCCATTCCATCACAAGGTCCTCCTTTTCTTCCCAGCATTTACCATCTAAAATCTAAACTCTAACATCTAAATCATCTAAAATCACCTCATTTGGTTTATTGCCACTAAAACATAAGTAAGTGCCATAACAATAGGAATCTTGCAAGTCTTATTTGCCACTATGTAGAGTCACAGTGCCTGACCAAGGTCAATTAACACCAAGGAAAAATATTTTAAGTGAATGCATCTAACAAATGCAAAGTAAAGGCCAGGCGTGGTGGCACAACCCTGTAATGCCAGCATTCACGACACTAAAGCAAGAGGATCAAAGTGATTTCAAGGCCAGTCTGTACTGCATAGGGAAACCCTGTCTCAAAAAAAAAAAAAAAAAAGAAAAAAAAGAAAAAAAAAGAAAAGAAAAAGAAAAAGTACAGAAGTTATTTTTTCTATTTTTTGACCTTCCAAATTTTATTGTAAGTGTAAAAAGTAAAAGAAAGATTGATAAATAAATATTTCCCAAAATGATTTCTTAATCTATCTTGTCCCAACTCATAATGTGATCCTGAGAAAAAGGGTGAACTAAGTAGGGGTTAAAATGAAAATCCAGATAGATTTTCTTTCTGTAGTTTCAGTACTCACTAGAAATAACCTCTCAGGGCATCAGATCCATCTATGTTCAAACATAACTAAGAACTCATTCCTAGATCAAATGTACATGATTTCTAGGTCAACAAAAATTTTATTAGGCACACAGTATAACTCTGCTTTACTAGTTCAAAAGGCTGTTTCTACATGACACCAAAAGAGGAAATTAAATTAATAAAACTCAAACCAAATTGCTTTAAGAGTAAAAAGAATGGTTAGGCAAATTCATTGCTAATGGTGACATATCGACTGTGAGTCAGTGATTTTGTACATCAACAAAATCAGTTAGGACCTGACTGGCTCAGAAGCAGTATCAGGAGATAATTTTAACTTTAATGACCTTTAAATGCCTTTACATGGCTTCTCATTCAGTATGTCTCAAATCTTTGTTCTCTGTAAGGGGCTGCTTACTAGGTGAAGTCATATCAACATTAACCAGGCTCTTTCATTGTTCCTCCCATGAACCATTACACTGCTCTCTTTGTTTGTGGTTTTCTCACACAAATAAGTACACAGTCTAGGAAGTATTGCTGAAAAAAACTTTTGGTTCCAAGAAAGTTTTATCATTTCTACTAAAATACCCAGACAACAAATGTTAATGATGTTACAGGATAAAAAACACTTAAAATCAATTAGAACATTTTTTAAAAACTTGTTTTTCCATAAAATGTCTTTTTACTGTGCTCACGCAGGGAGCTGGCCAGATCTGTGTTGGCTTCATTAGTCATCTCCAGACAAGTGCATAGATCATGGAAAAAAAAATCTTTCCTTTTTGAAGATTTGTTGGTTTCCAATCACATTTATTTCAGTCAGTCTTGAAGTTTAGTATAGAACTTGGAAGTATCAAAATAAATGGGGTGGGGGAAGTGTGCAAACAGGAGTGAGTCAGTATTAAAACAGAAAGGCAAAAGTCTTTTCTTTATACCTAGAAAGAATTTTGCTGGCTCCCTCCCATTGAGACATATTTAATTAAAATATTTTAAAACATAAAGAGGAACGTATTTTCATCCTAAAATTTTCCAATTAAAATATAATCAAGCACAAAGATAATTTCTGCGTTCATTACCCAAGCCCTCAAAACAATCTGGATTAACTTGAAGCCAGATTTAGCATGTTTTGTTTTTTATTTTGTGAGAAAACATGATTTAGATTATAAATTTCTCTGAGGCATACGCTAGAGCTGAGAGACTCTGTCATTTCTTTATCAGAAGCAACAGGAGAAATTCCAAATATGAAGAATCACATATTATTTATTGCCTCCACTCCCAGCCTGACACTTGGCTCAGCACAGAGTATAAGCAGCCAAAAAGAAGTCCTCTGCTAAGGTATGAAGGGAACTGGCTTCTTGCGAAGTCCAGACTTGGGAGTGACACAAAAGGAGGTTTGGGCTTTTACATGGCCAGCAAAACCTACTTTGTTTGAAGTCAGATCAATTGATTTCTTGAACATTTCAAATAAGCAGAATTCTGCAGGAAATGGGAGCCAGATGCATTTTTAACTCAGGAGTTCTTTGGAAGAGGGGTAGAAAATAGTCACATAACATCCTCTAGTTTCATTTTGGCCCTCTCAATAAACTTGATTTCCAGAACTATGCCCACACAACATGTATGCAGAAAAAGTGAGTGAATAACCTCGGAAGGAGTAGAGATTTTCTTATTCAAGTAAAAAGAGAAATCGTATTGGTATGATATAGACCAATTTCTTTTAAAATGTGGCATTGATTTGGAAGAGGTTTGAAATACTTAGGAATAAGCATCTATTACTAAGCAGGCACTGTATGGGCAATGTATACAATCTCTCAGAGGCAGCTTGTTATTACTTTCATTGTACACCTAAAGAACTAAAGGCTGGTTAAGATGCAGTGATCTGTCAAAGGCCACAATGATTATAGAGACCAAGACTGACTCATCAAAGGAGTCCCCAGTTGAGTTTCAAAACAGTCAAGTAGAGAAAATAAATCCTAGTGTTGCACAGTGCAAGGATTATAGTTTACAATAACTTAGATATTTAAATGAAGAACTTGAAAAAAGAAGCTCTAAGTCTGCCAACATAAAGAAAATATAAGGAGATGCAAATAATTTAATCATTGCATTATATATTTTATACACGTATTGAAATGCCACACTGTACTTTGTTTGTTTGTTTGCTTTGTTTTATTTTTTGTTTTTGTTTTTGTTTTTTTGGAACAGGGATCGAACTCATGACCTCACACTTGCCAGGCAGGCACTTGTGCTGCTGAGCTAAATATCTGGTGCCACACTGTACTTTGTACATGTGTACAATTACTACAAGATAATTTAAAGAAAAAATTAAGTCTAAAAATATTTTTAAAAGAAGATTCAGTGCATCCTCAGGGTTGAAATTGAAATGGAAAGAGTCTGATTAAGACTGAGTTTCTTCTGTGCTTGCTGTTACTAGCTTGCAACTCCTTACACACAGTATAGGAATAACTTGGCAGCCTATGTTAAAGCTATAACTACCAGGTCAGAAGTGGTTAGAAGCTGTGTGCATGCCAAGAATACCACTTCACCAAGCAGCAGCAGCCTACATACAACTTCCCACCAAAGACTCTAAGGAGAGAAAAAAAGAGGTTGTCCCTTCCTTCAATATGCTCTGGCTTTGAAAAATATGTAAGGGACATGAAAAGAAGAAAACAGACACCTTGTCACCTAGATCTACCTACCTGCTACCTTGTTAACACCTTGTTCTTCGTATTTGTGACTTTTGTAGAAGATGAAATATTCCTTTCCTCTTAATTTCACATATGCCGCCCAGAAGCTTCCAGGTTTCCTGGAATTTTTATTAAGAATTCCAGATATTCGAGCAATAATTTGCAGACACCACAGCTTTGGCCGACAGAGAGTTGATACATACCATGTTTGGTACAATTGACCTCTGGAGATTTCTTCTATGCTTTCTTCTGCTTTTTCTTCCAGTGAAACTGTCCCATTATTGGTTTTGATTTATTAACATGATCATATTTCTCTTTCCAGAAATCTAACTGCAAGATAAGGAAAGGGTAAAAATGGTGATAGTCATTTGTGGAATAGTACATTTGCTCTGCTATTTCTTTTTAACTGACTCCTCTGTTTCTTGGGCACTTCTGTATCAACAAAGAAAATCATGGACATTTCAGCATGGAGTGTGTGTGTGTGTTTGTGTGTATGTGTGTGTGTGTATCTAAGTTCTTAGGACTATCCCTGATATCTGTGATGTTTTGGGCAAAAATTCAAATGGTAGCCTACATGCCATGCACTTCAATATTTAGCAGCTAAATCAACAGATTTAAATAACTTACCCTCTATTTTGGAATGTATACCTTCAAAATAACCTGGAAGACCAAGTTCAAATTTAGAATTTCTCAGATTCCTTAGAGTTATGCATTATAATGTAGAGGCACAAGAAGATCAATCTAACCCTAGGTTCATTTGTTCCCATTTCTAACTCTGCCATGTGTTTCACAAGCATGCGTGTGAATACCCAGCTAAATTTTATCCACAACTTCCAACAAATAGCTGCTGCCTGGCCTTGTATTGATCTCAGGAATACACACCTAGGGATATATCCTATTTCAGGAGGCTAGACTCTAAGACAAGCCTGTTCAAGTACTGAAAATGTATTGGGACCATCAACGAGAATTCTAGACTCGTATGTACCCAGAGCATATTATACAAGTGTCACAGAATCCCTTAGCTTCTTGCCCAGTGGAAATGGAGAGACACATGGCTGGTGGAAGGTCAGAGCAGAGATCTGTCTTGGTTTAATCTGGGTGGTACAACTAATCTATGAATTAATGTTCCCTTTGTTATAATGTCTACATGGGAATTAGTCTTATTTACTGCACACATGTTGTCCATAACTTCTAGGTAGCCATGAAAAGTACTTCAAAAGAAGATTTAGGACTAGCGGTCCAAGAGCCACAACTTCATATAAGGCAAGGCAACTGTACCTGAACCATTTTATTTATTATGCAATTTGTTCTTTGAATTGCAAGTATAGTCATCTGATTTCCTGTCCTGCTTTCCAATGGTCCAAAGCCAGTGAAGAAGCAGAAGAATTGTTATGTACTCCAAAGGAGACATGACTAACAATGATTATTCGCTAACATGAAAATTAATTAGGAGGGAGTACAAACACATATTTCACTGACATAAATTTCTTTAGAAGATTAAACAAGCAAGAGACAGTGACATGAACTCCAGGAGCTAGGAGAGAGAGATGAAACAGTTCTTTGAGTTTGCATTTGTTCCAAGTATTCCTGTCTTAATCCCCTGGATCCACTTCAGTCTTTATCAGTGATAATAACAATAATAACAGCCTATGCTTACAACGTATCTCCTCTATACTAGATACCATTTTAAGCATTTTACATCATTCACTTACTTAATTTGCCTAGAAGTTCTGTGAGGCATGTATTATTATCTTCATTTCACAGAGGGGGAATACAAAAGGGAAAAGAAGGTTTTTGAAAAAAAAATTAACCTTGCCTACAATCAGAAAGAGTAATTGGGATCCAAGTTGATATTTGAACCCAGGTGCGAGATCTGTGAACCCAGCAACTGTTTGCTTCTTGAAATGACCTGTACCCAAGGCCTAGCTGGTTCAGCCAAATGGTTAGCCTTCACTCTGCCATGCTCCCCAAGGAACCTGTGCATTTGGTCCTAGTAATTAGAGGTTTGACCTAGAAGAGCTTTCTCTCTGGCTGACCCTGGATTTTCTGGTTTCTTTGGGATAAGAACGGCCTCCTCCTCAGGCCATCACCCACCAGAAGCCAAAGAAACTATAATGTACCAAAATTCTTTCGACAGCTAATTGGCCTTACTTAAAAAGAACTTCATGCATGAGAATTTTCTTATTCTTTTGTCTTTAACGTTTATAAAACAGTAGAGGTTGTGCCATATTTTTCTTTATTGCCGATTGTTTAGAAAAGTTCTTTGCCAGTACAACATATTCAGAAACCTTTAAATAAATGAAGTTACGCTGTACTCTTTTGTAACTCTTAATTTTAATCTGACAGCTCAATTTAAACACAAAGAACAGAACGACATTTGTATAAAAGTTCCAAATGCAGTTGTTGTGGTGGACATACATATGGAAAGTGTGTGTGTGCACATGTACACATGCGTGTGCACACGTGTGTGTGTACAGATAAGAATCTATTCTATATTTAAAGTTTCCATTCAGACAAGTAGTGTGGTAAGACACATATATCTTGAGAGTAGATTTCCTAAGTTCAAATTCTAGTCCTGTTTCCCACTGACATTAGGATTTTTAACACATCATTTAAACCCTCCATACCTATTTGCTTGGGTAAATAGGAAGTAGGAAGAATATAGTGATAGCTTCCATGTCAGAGGGAATTCTCAAAAGAAATTCCTCAGAGGGAATTTTCTAAGGATTAAATGAGTTAATCAATATAGATGCTTAAATAATACGGAGTTTTTCCAACTTATTAAGTCCTTCCAACTTGTTATTTAATTAAGTTACAAGTCTCTCCAACTTGTTATTTAACAAGCCATCCATGAATGTAGCCGACACTGGCAAAACATTCCATAATTTAATCACAAATGTGGTATCTTTCAACATATAAAGTTTGTATTTCTTAAAGGATTTATAAAATAGTTAATAATATTTTCTCTTTATAGTTACTAAGCTAGTAGTTAAGAATAATAGTAGTTAACAGAAAAAATTACTTAACAGCATACATATAACCAAGAACACCAGAATATAATATATGCCTCATTGGCCACCACCAAGTGTAGGCAACACAAGAAGCTACATCATAAAAATATGGCTCACAGAGACATGTGCTTGACTGTGATAGTTATGGCTGATTCACTATCCTCCTTTCTCTCTTCTGAGCAGATTCACCCTTCTAAGAGCAACAGGGTGCAGAAATATCAGTCTAAGCTCCCATGTGCTACACATGCTCCAATTGCTCAAACTCATAGTAACACCAAGAGGATAAACTCCACAGCTTCCAGCCCACACTGTACCTTTTCACCAAAGGGTACCTAGTAGAACAAATAATGCCATGAAAATCCACAAGTTTGTGTTTTTGTTTTCTTGTTCGTACTATCTGCAGTGAAGCTAAGGGGAATTACAGTAGTACTACCATATCCAAGATGTTTAAAAGCATATTTACTGATTTACATGCTTTTTTGGAACCAGGCATGGTGACACACACTTGTAATCCCAGCACTAGGGAAGCTGAGGCAGGAAGATTGCCTTGATTTCAAGGTCAGTCTGAAATTACATAATGAGACCTGATCTCAAAAAACAACACAAAAACTAAATAATTAAATTCATTTTGGAGTCCAAATTTCTTCTGTCATGACCTTAACTTTTGCTGTATAAACTTTTCCCAACTTCTGTCACAGGCCATTCATCAAGGGAAGGCTTGCGGCACTGTTTTACTATGTCTGGTTATTGTTTTCTTCACCAGCACGTGACATTTTCTCAATATCATTCATATATGTAGAGATAAGTTAGCCAGAGTAATGCTCAGTTAGTCCTTTAACTTCCTTTGGTCATCTATATAATCTTGGCCCCAATTTCAAAATGTCAACATTTCATTGTTCCCTCCTATTTCTTTTGTAAATTTCCCCCATGCAGTTTGAAAGTTCTTTTACATGTGTTATACAATTAATATCTTTTTTATTTTTCCTTAATACATTTCTCTTCTCCAAAACAACAAATTTGTCTTCTGGTGTCTATTAAAAATATTAATACTATATATTTATTTCAGGAAAGTATTCTAAATACCATTCAATGCAAGATAAAATAACTATTACCGTAAGAACTTCTTTTGTGAAACTAATACACAGTATTTCTAGATCAGACACTGTTCAACAAACCTAGGACGTTTTACTTCTGTTATGAATGGTTTTGTTTGTAGATGCACTTAAAACACCCAAATCAGTTGATAAAAAGTATATTAATATCCTATTGGACACTGGCACTACAGTAATAGGAAGAATACAAAACTGTATAATGTGCAATAGCTAATCTTCATTGAGTTTCTGCTTGTTGCAGAACCTTCAGACTTTGCTACCCAATATGATCCTACAGAAGTATTATTATTCCCATCTTCCAGGCAAAGAAATGGAAGTTCCCAAGGTGTCTCAGTGGGTAAGAGGGAGAACTAGGATGCAAATCCAGATGACTTGGATTCTTCAGTATTCATACTCTTTTCATACTGCAGGCTGCACTCAGAAAGAAAGCATAAAACTCAAATACCTCATCCAACCCATAGATTTAAGGCTCGAAGACAAATTATCACTACAATTAACTGGAAAAGGTAATCTAACCTTTTGTATTTCTCATTCATTGTACAATCGTTCAGTGATACCTTAGTTTCTCTTATTGTTTTCCTAGAGAAAAAAGATAATAAACATGGTGAGGGTTGAAATTGACATTCACCACAACAGTTGGAACTAATTTTCAAAATCTAGAGCTGATAAGTAAGGTTATGCCCTCCAAGGAGGAAGTGGAGGACACTCTTATTCTTCAACTTCTACTTCAACAATAATAAATGTAATACTATGATCTGCTGAAATACACCATGGTCCCTCTTTTCCTATGTGTTTGATTCCATAGCTCAGAAGGTAACATTGCTTACAGTACAGCACCATTCCCTTCAGAGATTTCTTCCTCTGATGATTTGCAATCTTACCTATTTCACTACCATTTATTAATTCTAGACCTTGCAGACACACGGTTTTCATTTAATATTTAACTTTGGCACAGAGACATTTTTCAGTTTCTCCAGCCCAAAGCTTGGAAAAGAGCTAAGGAAATGTAGCCAGGAGAATGCTACAACAATATTTTTAAAAACTTCATATGTCCAGATTTTAAAATGCATACATTTATCTTTTCTTCAAGAACGGCAATAACTTTAAGATGTCAAGAGTTTTATTAATGTTTTTGGTAACAGCTGGTAGACCCAACATGTTTTTTGGAAAAGAAAAAAAGAGAAAAACCTCAAATATCTCCCATTTCCCCGTGACAACCTGGCTCAGTCCTTAAGAGGATTAGGAGTATTTCTTTCATGAAGTTAAAATTCATTAGGATAGACTTTTTGCTCCAATTCAAATATACTGCATCCCATCATCACTGCTTCAATTGATTATCAAAAATCAAATCAATGTATGTGAATAGAAATGTGTTCTACTACTGAGCTTCTGGATCACAATATGCAGGCAAAGTATGAAAGCACATGATATTGGGGGGGAAAAGCAGATTTCCCCCAAGTACAAGAATGAAAAGAAATGTGAATGATGATAATAACATGTATTTATCAGATAAGTAGCATGAGAAACCAACACTAGAAGAGTCATTTCAAATTTCTGAACCTAGGAAAACAATGTCACTCCATTCACCTTTTGGTTGTGAAATGAGATCATCATAGATTGTAAAATAAAGTGCATTCTCATCTGCACATAACAGAAATTTGATTGATTGGCACTTGGTTAATTCCATTTCAAACTCAAAATAGAACTATAATTGGTAACATTAAGATAAATTAATAGCAGAGATATAAAGGCAAAATAAATATTCCTTTTAGATGTGGAATTCGCATGTTCCTGGATATGGAGCCCCCATAAACACAAACCTTGAAACCTGAGGAATGTCAAGAGACTTTTTCCTTTATACAACTGGTCTTGCAATCAAGCACCAAACCATCCAGTCTGAATTTATACTATTAAAATGACTACATATATTCACAACTTATAATATGCTGATGGTAAAACAGGACCTTCAGGTGGTATGTGCAATTGCAAACCAATAGTTGACATTTATGAATTACTATCTATCAGATACAGTTCAGAGCACTGTCTGTGGAAAAAAAATCTCACTTATTCCTTACAGCATTCCAGCATATAACTATGTATAGCTAGTTATCACCATTTAATACTTGAACAGTAGGTGATACAGGGAGGTAAGTAATCTTCTCATAGATGATTAGGGGCAGGGACAGTATTTACACTTAACTATTTGGTTTAGATTCCACACACATAACTGCCCTGCTATGCCCTTTTTCACACTATTTTACTAGTCAGAATTCCCAGGAAAAACCTTACTGAGCCCCTGGTTGAAGATGTCAGTGTAAACCCAGCTGGGTGCAGTTCTCAGATACCACCCTCTCCCTTCTCATTGCCCTGAGTCTCTCCCTCTACCCTAGGTCTTCCTCCCTGAGGGATTACACTTTCAGAAACTTCACCTGCCCAGCCATTCAGTCCATCTTGTATCATCTCACTGAGATAATGACCTCCATTAAAAAAAGAATAAATGTTAATCTTACCCAGTTATCAATAAATGTGTATAATGGCTTTTTTGGATAACTCTAACAGAGAGTACTTTCATTTCAGAAGAAGATTTTGTTAACTCAAATGAATCATACAGGAGAGAATAGTGTTGTTATCTGTTGGTTATGTGATACTGTGGTATAATGAACACAACTTTTAGTCAGAAAAATTTGAAATTCTAACTTAGTCAATATCAGCAGTGCACTCAATAGTCTAAGTCTTTGGTCCTTCACTTACTTTTTTAAAAAAGTGATAATTCTTCATGGAATGTTGCAACAATTAAATAAGATGTAGGTATCTATCACCTAACATACAGTCTGTACATGATAAGCATTCACTAAATGTCAGCCCATACCTGGTCTTGCAATCAACAGTTGGAACTAATTTTCAAAATCTAGAGCTAGATTCTCCTAGCATTTTTCAGAACACCAGAACCATGGAACTAGTCCCTGACATAGACTGACATCATCAGATCAGGGAAACCAGTTTGACAAGACTTCTAGTTGTTAATAAAGGCAGACATTCTGCTGCCTTCTTGGCAGCCTGCCATCTAGTCATGTGCTTCTTGGAAAATGAGAGTGAGTCAGCCTCTGGAAGTTTGGTGCAACCAGTGTCATAACTGTATCTTCACTAAAGACAAGCATTTACTATGTTGCTGTTATACTATAGAGTATGCTTCAGAGGAGAAAAAGTAGCATCTATTCCCTACTAACCATGTGGTTCATGGTTGAGACTCCTACAACAGAAGATAGATTAATAATAGAAAAATATACAAATTTACTTTGTATGAGCTATACATAATAATGTAAGTATATAGCCTTCAGAAATGATGACTACTCCCAAAAAACACCTAAGGAAAGATTTATTTTTATGAACAGTAGTACAGAGGCATGATTGAAGGTCAGAAGGCATGATCTAATAGTAATGAACAGGACAAAGTATTGATTAGCAATGCCTATTTGCTCAGATTCTACTTAGCTGTTGGGTATGTGATAAGACATTTCTGAAAGGAGGTCTTTATGGTTGACTTTCAGAAGACATAGATCATAAAATTGGTTTATGGCCCATTTCAGGTAAGAAAGACAGGAGAAATTAAAAGAGGAACCTTCCTGTTTCTGAGATATTCTCAGTTATTTTCAGTTAAAAATATTCAGTAGACTAAGGTATCATATTTTCGGCTAGTGTGTCCAGTACCCTGTTAGTGCCAAGAGGGCATATTTCATTTCTGAAACAGGCTCATCAGTGTTTCCTACAAACTTATCCACTCACTCAACAGCAAATATTCACCAAGGACTATGTGCCAAAGTACTAAGCCTTGAGGAATGCAAAAAAGCAAATGTAGCCAATGCACTGCCATGTACTATTCAGTAGCAGAGATTAAAGCAAAAGAGAGAACAGAAAAGAGGTGTTTCCATCTGGAGGTACATGTATGCATGCACATACACTCACAAAGCACAAAATCATACTCAAGGAAACATGATTACCATTCATGCTGTCATCCATTTATTTACTTTATGTTTTTGTCAAGCACTTACTTTAATACCAACACTGGGGAAGTAGCACAGGCAATAAGACAAGCTAACTTCTCTCACTAGACATAGAAGGGAAAATGGACAATGAGAGTTAAATAAGCAGCATAATTCAACTATTAAGAAATGCTATAAATGAGACATGTGAAGCGACTGACTAAGCTTGTACACTTCTTTGGCCAGATTAAGTCTTCTTTGTGAACAGTGTTTAGCTGAGACCTGAAAACATGAAATGGAGTCTGTCATGTGTAGAGCCAGGGAAAAGAGCATTCTGATAGACAGAATAGCCCAAAAGTTACAGCAGAACCTATTGATGACTTCAGAGAACAAAGAGAAAGTTAGTGTGACTCGTTTGGTCAACAGATAAAGGTGGAATGAGGCACAGGCAGAGGCCAAACCAGGCAGGAATCTGTAAGCTATGGAAGGGGGTTTGGATTTTATTCAAAGAGTAATAGGAAGATATTAGAGTGTTTCAGTAGAAGAATAGTATAACATGATTCATATGTTTTAAATGATAAAGGATATTTACATAATCACAATTTAACAAAGATAATGAAGTCATGAAGAACAATTACTTTACCATATCCTTAACATAGCATAAATACACTGATGGCAAATTTTCAAATAATCACAATATAAAATACATTAATTCTATCAAGAAGTACTGTTTCAGCAGCATTAGGTTAAATGCAATAATTCAGAAGTCACTTAGGGATTTTTCAGTGATTCACAGGTCCCTAATGACCATTATTACTACTCAGGTTCAGTGAAAAGATATCCTTTAATAAATTGTGACCAAGAAGATTCCAGGCAAAGAAACCTCTATTTGAAATTGACAAGAGTATATTCTACAAAACAGGCATGTTTGTAGTGGAAACTTTCTAGCTCATCAAGCTGTGATTTGTGATTTGTATTACTTCATGAAAATCTGAGCAGGTTAACTGGGAAGATGCTGGTAGAACCAACATATAGTACTTGGCAAGTGCCCAAGGAATGTTAGTTGCTCTTTATGGGTTTGAGTTCTGTATATGGACAGGGACACTAGGAGGCCACTTTCCTTCAAAGATCCTCCAAGTGATCCTCACACTTCTGGGCTTCTCATCACAAATTTCTCCTGGTGTCCCTGGAACTTTATTACAAGACACATGTTTTATTTTGAAGGAGTAACCCAATGATAACCATTGTCTGTCTTGAGTGTCTTCCAGAGTTGGTTTGTCAAATTACCTGGTTACTACCTAAACAAGTTCGTATCATTTTTTTCTCAAGTCAGGAGAGAAGTTTGAGAAGTTCAAAGTAATGATTTAAAATACTATGTCCAAGCTGGGTGTAGTGGTGCATGTGTATAATCTCAGCTACTCTGGAGACTGAGAAAGGAGAATTACAAGTTCATGGCCAGCTTGAAAACTTAGCAAGATCCTATCTCAAAATAAAAACGTAAAATTAAGTAAAACAAGCTGGGGGTGTAGCTCAGTGGCAGAGCATTTGCCTTGCATTCACAAGACCCCAGGTTCAATTTCCAGCACTGAAAAAAAAAAATGACATGCCCTAAAATAAACGTGGTAGTACATTCAAACTGAATAATAAGTGATCAAGCCATGAAAAGGTATGGAGGAAGCTTAAATGCATACTACTAAATAAAGAAGTCAATCTGATATGTTTGTCTATTATATGATTCCAGTAAATGTGGTATGTACATGTTCTGGTTCCCCAAGATGAATGTACTTACTATGTGTTACAAACACACCAATAAAATATATGAGAATAAAATTTTAAAAAGAAAATTCAGAATTATGGAGACAGAAAAATTATCAGTGATTATGAGGGGCTGGAAAGCAAGAGAAGAGGAGCAAGTAGAGCACAAAGGAGTCTTACTGAAATTCTTCTGTGAGACCTTATAATGGTAGATACATGCACGTGAGTATCTATTTGTCAAAACCCATAAAATATGCAACACCAAGAAACCCAATGCAAACACAGACTTTGGCTGACTATAATGGGCCACTGTAGGTTCATCATTTATAAGAAATATACTGCTGTAGGGCAGGATGTTGATGGTGGGAACATCACACCTGGTGAGATTCAGGTAGGACATCAAGGAACTCTGTACTTGTCACTCAATTTTACTGTAAACTTAAAACTACTCTTAAAAAGTCTTTTTTTATTAATACAAGGAAGAACTGTAAAACACATTAAAAGTGGTGCAGATTTATATGCAGAGACTTAGTGAGAGCAATCATGAGCGGCACAGTGGAGATGCCCAGAGGATTGAGACTAACAAAGAAGAGAAACTGCTGAACGTGCCCCACAATTTCTCCCGGCCATTGCACTGTGTGGGGGATGTGGAGAGAACTGCCACCAGCCTTCCTGGAAATATTTATACTAATGGAAAAAATCAACCCAAACATAACAATGATACTAGGGATGCTTTTTGACTCAGTTGAACTGCCCTTCTGAGGCACTGGTGCCACAGATTCCTCTAGTGGATTTAATTCAGAATAGTCCTGTACGGTGAGGGCCCCAGAAGTAGACCCACAGATACAAATCCAATTACTTTGCTACCTACTGGCTGTGTGATTGTCTCTGGTAAGTGATTTAACCACTTTGAGCTCTCATTTCCTTGCCTACAAAATAAATAGCACCTCTGTCTCATGGTTTATGGGTTGTATTAAATGAGATAATTTATATAAAGCACCTAGCATAGTATCTGGCATTTGATAAACTTTCACTCAAATTTTGTGACTCTTTATATTGTCATTACTAAGAATCTAGCAGTGCTTCAAGCACTCTAAATCCTCACAAAATGTGTACTCAATGAAATGTCAATAATAATAGCACTTCAAATAACTTCTGGTAGTACCAGTGTTAATACCTGCCTTCCATGCCACAGTGAGCAGGTCCATTCATATTTTTAAGGGCAATGGTAGCCAGGAGCAAGCTATAGCCTCTTCTAACAAGATACAACTGCATTTCAGTATGATGTTTCTCTCTGACTCTTATCTACACCTACAAGTTTCATGAGTCAGACAAGACATAAAATTCTGGCTATTAAAATTTGTATTCACAGCCGGGCGTGGTGGCGCACGCCTTTAATCCCAGCACTCGGGAGGCTGAGGTAGGTGGAGCGTTGTGAGTTCCAGGCCGGCTTGGGCTACAACACGAGCGCAAGGCCGGCCTGAGCTACATAGTGCGACCCTGCCTCAAAAAACCAGGGCTGGGAGTTTGGCTCAGCAGCTTAAGCACCTGTCTGGCAGGTGCGAGGTTGTGAGTTCAATCCCCAGTGCCGCAAAAAAAAAAAAAAAATTTGTATTCACATAGAAAGGATATTTTTAAAACAGGATCTTTTTTACAAACAGTAACTTTATAGTAACTTTGAAATAAAATCCTCATGTGAACTATAGTATGTCATTCCATTTTATGTATTCAACCCAAAAAATCCTTTAACAAATGCTGAAAATACCTATTTTCAAACTCAACCAGAACTCAGAACCAAGCATTAAGTTAACTTTTGTGACTCTGTGCCTCTGTGCCTCTTCTGGTAACTATAGAAAGAGGAGGAGAAAAATGACAGGTAGGAAGATAAATTAACAAGTAGACAATATTTCATTTTTAAAAAAGAAATTTTTGTACAGGTTGTGGTGTCGTTTGATTTTGTTAGAAGTTAAAACACGTATAGTTCAGCAGTAAGAATCTATTGTGGTTCTTCTTTTAAAACTCTAGAATTAAATTATATGCCAAATAGTAGTGGGTAGATTTAGTAGTCCTTTGTCTCCTGAGTTCATATTCATAATTCATTATTTTACTTTTTTAACATGCTTCGAAATAAGACCTGATACTCAGAGACAAGTCAAAAGCTGCTTCTGTTTCCTATGCAATGTCTTCTATTAGCATCCTTTGCCAAGTCTTGTTCAGACTGATATTAAAATAAAGCTTGTTTTTTATGGATACACATCAAGGACTGGAATGCACAAGATGCCTAATCACATACTGGGATGTGAAAGAAAGCCAGCGTGAGACTGTAAAAATGCTGGCAATTATCGTTCAAGTGAATTGTTCAGCCCAACATACGATCAGGAGTTGAATGTTTCCCTGTTACTATTTCCACAGAGACGGAAACTGACGCAAGGAAGGAGTCTGAGCAGTCAACTCCTCAGCTAGCCAGCCCTACACTGTGAGTCATTCCAGGACAGGTACCTCATTCTCCACTTTTTGGTTCTCCAGCATCTGGCACTTGCTGAATTCTGAAGGATGTTGAATGGATGGGTCAGTGAATTAATTAATTAATGAGTGAACATATTTCTCTGCATTGTTCTTATTTTAGAATTCCAGTCTTTAAGTAGAGCACTGAGGAGTAGGATGTGGATCTGGAGGTTGTTATGCAAAGGCAAATAGCCAAGCAGTGTTTTTTAGGAAAAATTTATAGATAACAGAATAGTAGTGGATGTGAGGGTCCCCGTTATCCTTGGCACATTTTAGGTTAGGGTTGTGCATAAAATTCCAGCAGGTCTGAACATCAGACTCTGGGAGAGGCTTCTGCCCCTTGGACTGTGAGGCATTTAAACTGTCTGATTAGAGAAGCATCAGCCCTAACCCTGGTGTGATCAGAGACTAAGACAAAACAGCATCATGGTGTGGCTGAACCTTAGTTCCAGCCCTCTCCTGGCCACTCTTCAATCAAGACAGAGGGGAGAATTAGCCTCTCTCCTACAAAATAGGATCCAATCCTCACAGTTCTAGTTACATAGTATGACAAGCCAGTGTCAGGATTCAGCACATTCATGTGCATGTTTGGAAACCAACAGTGCCTCCTGTGGAAGGATCTGAGGAGAGAGGCTGAAGTCCAAGCCTTGTCAACGATCAAAATTGTTTGTCCTAAGCACAAATTTTGAGCTAGTCTATAACCATTCTTCATAGAACTTTTCAGGGGGGTCAGCTCTTTTCTTGGGATACCAGCCTACAGGTGATCCCTGTTAAATATGTTAACTCTGACCTCTTCATGGTGATGTGGTAGGCACGAATTGGGCCATTCTAAGTAGTCCTGCTGCCCAGGACCTGCTTATGGCAAAGCAAAATTTCCTACCTCCATATCATGACTTCAACCTCCTTAAGGTACCTGTAATCTTTTACTGCCATATTACTCTCTACCCATTCCCAAATGGGTCACCCTGTCCAGACCTCTCAAACTGCCCTAGGCCCAGTACTCCCAGATGTTGTGATTGCCCCACCATAGGTCAGTCACCTGTTACACACCTAGTCCTGCCTTAATCATACCACTTTGGCATTTTCTCCTTGATTTCAAAAAGTTTGCCCTTGAATCCAGTGAAAATGGGAAGATTATTTTGATTCTTGTGTCTCATTTGACTTTTGGAAGATACTAGTTTTTATTCTGGCTCAGGTTCAAAATGGGCTAGTGAGACAAAAAAAGTATCAGGTGGGAATTAGAAATCTAGGAAAGAAAGAAAAAACCATGGATAGAGATAGAAAAGGACAACTGCAAGAGAAAATGCAGGTAAAAGAGAAGAGGCAGAAAACCTAATAAGGAAAAGAAGTAGAACTGGTTTCTTTCATTTTTTTCCATAAGTTGATATTTTCCTCATATTTTCATCAAGACAGAAGTAACATCTTAGTTGTACTTAAGTCTGTGTTGTCCCTAGCATGGTGGTCCAAAAGATGTTTGCTGAGTGACCCAAACATGAAAACTAAGGTAGTATGTGATAATGAGCTATGAGAAATGTATCATTGACACTAACCCCATCTTTACTGTATATCATCTGGTTAGCCTTACTTTGTAAGCAAATGAAATGAAGAATCAATTACAATAGTTCACTCCAGTGGCAATGTTCATGAGAATAATACCTCTCTTGGGGGAATTTTTTTCCTCAATATTCAGATTCTGTTTCTGTGTCACAGTAGAGGAGTTGGAAACCTAAGAAAGCAGAGTGAATTAACATTGGCTGCACAGAGGCCAATGGCAAACTCAAGACAGAAACTAGTATTTTCCAACTCTCAGGGACAGGAGTGTGAAGAGGATGTTCTGTCCCAGAGAAGACACAAATTAAATACAAGATTCAGACAAATTAATAACATATAAAATGTAAGGAAAGTAAAAATAAATTGCAGACTACTTGAAGCTGAAATAGGATCATGACAACAGATCCTTAATCTGTTTGCTATTAGGGTGGAGAACAAGATCACATTCTGCTCTTCTGGAATTCACACACACTTTCTGGTATTTAAAGGAATACAAGAAAAGCTCACACAGGCTGAGCTGGGTCTCCTTGTAATGCAAATACCTTGCCAATGGGGAAAAAAATTACTAAAAGATGGTGAGTTTGTCTTCTGACAGTATTTCCCAGACATTTTTTCAGTGTTAACAAAGCTCTCTTGGAGTGTAACTAAGTGTTTCTGAGGAGTGGTAACTTTAAAGCAGAGGGAAGGAAAATTTCAATAAGTACCAAACTTCCCCAGCTCTCCCTTTATTTTTAAACAGAACCATCAAAGGGCAGCTAACGGAAATCTACTTAAGTGGCATTAATTCATCCCTAAGAGGACTCTCCAAGAGTTTTATTGCTACATAAGGGAAACCCATAAACCAGCAGGAGGAGAAAGCAAAGAAAATAAGTCTGGGGAATCGTCTTGTAAGAAAGTGAGCAGGTGGTCAATAATGTATTCTTGGCTGGTTTCCACAGCTGGGAGACAGAAATTCATGGCAAAGATATGTCCCAAAAAGCAGTTAATCACAGGGTAAAGAATCTTGGAACTTTGCAAAGAGTTGTTGAGAGTTCACATTAATATTAAACAATAAAATGTTCATCTCTCTTCTTCCTCAAGAATTTATCCAATTTCATGTTAATACTTGACTCCACAATCTATTATCTGATTTTTTCCAGTCCATGGCATTATTAAAAGACAACAAAAAGGACTGGTATGGTAACATTAGCAATCATTTAGTCCAATACTGTTGGTTCTGCAAATAAGAAAATAGTGTCTCAGAGTTTTTGGTAGAGGAAAAGAAGTTCAGACATTGTCACTTGATATCTGAGGTTTTAAACTGAACATCAGACTGCAGACCTAGAAAAATGCTTTCATGATACTGTTACTTAGCCCAAGCCACTCTATGAGAATCTTACAAGCATCCTTCAAATGAATGAAAATTATCACCAATCTTAAAATTATTTTACCATCAGCCATTCTTTCGCTGCTTGTTATACAATTTATAAAACAAAAAATGACACTCATCAGTTATTGTTAAGGAAGGATAGCTATTATGTGGGCTTTTCCAATTTTATGAGCTGACAACAGACACCAGGACACAAAATTAGGAGACAGATAGTGGAATAGTAGGCAGAGAAAAGAGTAACACTGATTCAGTGTTAGTTAGACAGAGTGTCTTTCAGCCATCACCCATTTGAGATCTTTAAAATTTGAAAGAGGCATAGGAATGGGATGAAAATTATGCCATTTATATATTCATTTGACAAGCAATTATCAAGCCTACTTTGTGCAGTTATGAACTAAGTGCAAAGAGAATTCCCAAAGATAAAATTCTGATCTTATTCCCCCAGACACTTGAGTGAGCTCCTGCATAGTGTCCCTCCCTCATATGGTGTTCCTAGAAATTTTGACTAAGAATTTGCTCTTCAAAAGCATTATAGATGTACTTCAATTTGGGGAAAGTTAACCCTTATATTAAATTAATGCTCATCGCTAACTATGGTTGGGATTTATTTGATATTTTGGATTTGAAGTTACTACTTTGCACTAACTATAAAAGAACTGCATATTGAATTGAGTCAGTTTTTCAGACAAAAAACTCAATATGGGCCAGGTGTGGTGGCACACACCTGTGATTCCAGCACTCAGGAGGCTGAGGCAGGAGAAATGGTGCAAGTTTGAGGCTAGTCAAGGCTACATAGTGAGTTCAAGGCCAGTCTGAACTACATAAAGAGACTCAATAAATAAATACATACATACTTACATACATAGTCAATATGCTTTTAAAGTAGAGGTCTATGAGTAGGGAATGAATCTTTCAGATACAACTCTTGAAATGTGGAAAACAATAAGTTTTCACTATAGCAACATTACTATTACTCAAGTACCCAAAAATAGCACAGAAAAATCAAGCTTCTAAGAAAGTTGGAAACTAATTAATGTTCTGATCTAAAAGTTTATAGCTGTTATTAATTGCATATTTTACTTCTTTCACCACTAAAATACAACTGAATTCTGCAGTCACTTTCACAAAGCCAATGTGGTGCTACCACCTCATGGAAATGTGTTCTGTTCTCTAAATTTCAAAGCTAAAGCTCTTTTTAGTCAATACAAAGAACACTGCAAAGTGAAACTGGGGTGAGAACCAACCTTTGAACTTTGCATAGAGTGAGCAGGTGGAAAAGCAGCCACAGTGCGTGTTACCCACTTATTAGAAATTATATTTACCCTGCCTTGCTTTAGAATCTAAGCCAAGGAACCAAGCAATCCATTTAATATTCATAACAGGTCTGGAGCAAAGTGAAAACAAAAATCATTATCTTTCATATTTTTCAAAATAAAACTGCAATAAAGCAAAACATCATAGAATATGTGCTCAAGAGCCCCTCTATCCCTCATCATCCTCTTCCTTCCTCACCTTTTTCTTCCATTTATTTAAATAAATAGTTATCACAAAATACTTACTATATCTAAGCCCCTGTCCTAAGCATTTTATTTGCTTTAATTCCCTGAATACTTCCGACAATCCCCTGAGGAAGGTCATGTTATCATCATTCCCAGTTTATCACAAAGAAATCATAATAGGCATAAATAGGTTAAGTTGCTTAAAATTACATAGGAAGTGATAAAATCAGGATATATAATTCAGGCATTGCCCCATACAGCTGTTCTTTAACTGCTTGAGATAGCCAGTGTCTGTATTCAGATGATTTTGATGAAGGGCAAGGAATACCCTTCAACTGTTGGACAATTCCCCTTTATTCCGTTAATAAGAATTTCGATACCATCTCTGAGAAACTTGTGCCTGGCCAACCTTACCCAACCGATCTGTTTTGTCTTTACGAAAGCACTTAGACTCAATTAATATCTTACTTTCAACTGTAAACTGTAAACTTCTTAAGAGTCAATCATGTTTCACTGTAGTTTTAATACAATTCTAGCCACTAACATAGTACCTAAAAATTTAATAGGAGATTGCTGAATTTGATGATTAAGGTAACCAACTGACACATTGGAGAAAAACAATGCTAGGACTTTAAAAATTTAAGCAATATGAGGTATGGGAAAATTCCCATTCCCCAAAATTTTAGAATGAGATGTTAGAAACCACCTAGAATCAAGGTACCATCAAGCAGCCTTAGTGTTGGATCCTACCCATGGTATTAAAAAAGAAAAAATAAGAAGGAGGAGGAGGGAAAGAGAGGGGGAAGGGATGGGAGAGGAAAAGGAGGAGAAGTTTCACGGTGTGTCCTGACTTCTGATTCTCTTAATAAACTGAAAGAACCACCCAAACTAAGCACACACTTGCATGACTGGCAGGAAGTGAGCTTTTTGGTAATTTCCCCTCTGAATGGCACAGATGTTTCCCATTCATCACACTGGCCACCTGGCTTCAATCACTCACTCATGTCCCTCACTTTCTCCAAGCATTGGGCTTCCATTCCATCCAATTAATTACCTTAGTAAAAGGGAATTACAGCTTAGTAAGAAGAAGCTCTGTTATGACTTGTGTCTAGATGTCCTGCCCAAACCTCATGCAGTCATAGATGGGGCTTTTTCAGAGCTGGCTGGATCTGGAGTGTGTGATACTGGGAATGATCAATGGTGCAATGCTAGGATCAAGGGCATCAGGATTAAGGGTGTCAGTTCTACCCACCCTAAGTACTCTAGATAAAATATAAAGGATAGAAAGAGTTGTGGTTGTCCCTTGTTGCTTTGCTACCTTCTGCCTATCATGAACTATTTCTCCTCTGCAATGTCTGTCTGCCATACCACCAGGCCTTGGAGCCAGGCAATTATGGACTGAAACCTCTACAAACTGTGAGCTAAATAAACATTTTCCCCTTTAATTTGGGTGTCAGGTATTTTGTCTCAGCAATTAGAGAAAAATATCTAAAGTAGGCTCTTGAAGCCATACAAGGATATCACAGAGAAGGTTACAGAGATTACACTCTGACTCTCATCTCCAACTCATCATCATCTTCACACTCAAAGTCCTGAGAAGTCACGTATGTGAAACATGTTTATCAGTGAAAGTCCATGTTTATGTGAATTCTTGTGCCTTGTAAAGAGTTCTGCTCATAAAAATTTCCTCACAAAGTTCCAGCTTCCTTCACTACTGTAGCCTCAAGATCAGACATCTTTTTACAAAATTCTTTGTCCTTTCTGTCTCTACCTCCTTTGTCTGTGAAAAATGTTTGGTGGATTAACTGTGAAAACCTTACTATTTTTCTTCTCAGACAGCACATCCATCTCACTCCCTCAAAATAAATTCCACCCTTTAAATAAATGGAACTTCTAATACCAAGATAGCTGTGGTTTGGTTGCACTCTGTGCTTTGCCTGTGTTCAAAGGGCAGGATGTTACCACGTAGGCTAATTATATAGATGGAGCTGCGGTTGAAAAGCAGTGCATTTTAGAAACTGCCCTCTCTGTTGCTCACAATTTATTAAAATTTAGTGTTTTGGGCTTAGCCCCAGTTTGAGAAAAAAATTTTTAAATTTAAATTCATTGTTGAGAACAATCCTGTGGAATGACTTCTGCAGTCCTTGACCCACACAACAGAGGAAAAAACCAATCTACATTTTTCTGACCAAGAAATTGTTGAATTTTTTTAGTTCTTTTATACTTCAGAAATTTCCAGGGCTAAATACTGCAATTTTAGTAGGATTGCTGTTCTGATCAGAGATTGTCATATGTATGCAGGTGGGTATAGAGTACAAGGAACCAATTTTGAAAAGATATTTATTAATTATTTTTATTTCCAAAGCACTATTGATTTAGCATTTTTTCCATATGTGATAAAAATTCTAGGGCTTGGCTCTTAATCATAACTAAATAAAAAGTCAACAACTGAACCCCCCAAAATATCCAGCCAAAAAGTGGGGAGAAAAATTCAATAGTTGGTTGTTTCATGCCTTTTACCCCTTGCATCTAAGCCCACAAGACACATATGCACTCATATAATAACTTAATTAATAAATCAGTTAGTATCACAGAGAGGTTGAAGAGGCTACGATTTGTTCCTTGGTTTGGGGAATTTTTTATTTCACAGTTTCCTATAAAACTACAAAACAAACAATCTACTGTCAGTGTAGCCTGCTCAATAAAAGAAAAGGAAATTGGCTTACTTGTTTAGCCTTCCTAATACACTGCTGGCATACGAAGTGCCATACAGAATAAGGCACAGAAAAGAAATTCGCCTTTACCCTTAGTCACCATCCTTAGAAATCACTAAGAGAAAAGTTCATGCTAGCAAAGCCTTCTCTCTCCTGCTTCCAGGAAGTAACCATGCTGACTGCAACCTCAGTTCATTGCACTTTATATTTCAGCTTTCTCAATTTTCAAAACTCTCATGAGAACATCTAGTAGTGAGAAACACCATTAATTTATTTGTGTTTCACCTAAACTCTTTAACTTCTTGAGTAAGGTGCTGTGTAGAAATGAAATAACTAGAAGGCACACAAAATTACTGAAAATGGAAAAAGTAAAGTTGAGTCCTTAAGCAAACCATTCAGTCCTCCCTGTCTCTCTCTCCCATACCTTAAGGACTCCATTATCCTCAGTTCTCTGGATCCAAGTGAAAGTCATTCAGGAAATAGGTTATCGACTTTTGTCTTTTTACCTAATGTGTTTTAAACTATCTAGTTTCTATGACCTAAGATATTTTGAGAGTGAGTCTAATTTTATCATTGTACTTACTTCAGCAAATCCATGCTATTTACAAAGAACTATTTCAACTACAACTACCAAATTCTAATGGCATGACACAAGGATATTGCTGAGTTATCACCGGTTCAGATTCACTTGTAATTCCATAGTACTGAACAGGAGTTCAAGGTGAAGTAAAAGTGTGTGTGGTCAAGAAATGTCCAATAAAATTCATATTTTGCATAACACATTATAATTGTTGATCTAAAATATATTTGTATTATATAGTGTAATGGTTTATATTAGATAAAATTTTCTTACACATCTCTTCCTTGAAAAGACCTGAAAAAAATCTTTATTTTTTATTGTGTTCTTTACACAAACTGCACTAGTGTGAAGAAGAAAGATGCTCACATGAAGATGCTTACATATATTTATTAATTTAAAAATTAAAATATTAATTAAATTATTGAATGGGTACCTATGTGTCTTTCATAATGCTCACATGAAAACTACAGAGTGATATGTGATCCTTCTTGGAACATCAGGAAAGAATTTACTTGCTATGGACTCCAGGCCCACTGAAGGATAAGAACTCACTCTTGGAAAATCTATCACCTATTTTATTGTAGAGCTGCCTCTAGAATTCATATTTTCAATTTTTCTTTTAAAATGAAAACTGTAGCTCCTGAAACATGACTATGTTCCATTTCTACTTCACCTTTCAATACTGTTTCTTTAAAAAGCCATACACTGGGGCCAGGGATTTAGCTCAGTGGTGTAAGCACCTGCCTGACAAGGGTGAAGTTGTGAGTTTGATCCCCGGTACCAATAAATAAATAAATAAATAAACAAAAAGCCATACATCATATTTTTTGTCTCTAAACTTTGGGTCTTATTTAGATTCTTCCTTTGGTTTTGGTCAGGTGCAACTTACTTTTTCAGAGGAATAGTTACAGAAAAATTGTACGAATTTTTCTTATTTCCATCCACAGCTGTAAAAAGGAAGACTGAAATATTAAACAGCGACTAGAAGTAGGAGACTAGTATAACTTTCTGGCATCCAAAAGATTAAGCAACTAAATTCATTTAAGTGTAAAATATATACATGTTCTTCAGACATTCGTGGTTATACAGAAACTTTAAAATTGAGAGGTACCTGAAGTCATTTAGCCAGTGTTTTTATTCTGCAAATTAAGAAGAAAATACTAGTTAGGATAGGTGACCTATTAAGGTAAGAACTAGATTTTAGGTACTCTGTGCTCTGAAAACAATGATGCTTTCATATTATGGAAGAAAAAATTCCACTTTAGTATTTTCTAAATTCTAAGGCTTCTTCCAAGTGTCTTATAAGCCATTTAGCAACAGTGTTCTAGTTACAGAAACAAAAGGAGTTAATTACAGACTTCAAATATGTGAACTACTTTTTAAATATTTTTCAGATGTTTTCCACCTTTGAGAATGGAAAAAGAGGAAATGAGCTTAAAGTTCAGCAGAAGAGATTCAGATTAGATATTAGGAAATCTACTATGAAATACTGCAATTGGTTACTGGGAATGTTGTGAAATCATCTCCTCTGGAGAGCTTTTGGAATGTGGCATTTGGCCACTCATTTTGGGGTAGGAAGGGTGCTTATGTGTGTGGACCGTTTCTAGAGCAGGGGACAAACTACGTTCTTACTTTTCTTCATCTTGACAAAATGTCATCTGATTTCTCAAATTTCATAGGCTGTACAGCTCTGCCTACAGCTAGTGCAGTTAAGTGGTGCAGTTGGGCGCTGTTAATCATAGTACAGCTCAGAATTCATCAATGAAGCACATAATTCAAGCTCAGTTTTATATCAGTCCTGGTGAGTATAAATGAGCAATTGGACTCAATAAATGTTTAATAGGTAGTCTTGCCCACTATCTCCATTGGATTGATTGACCACAACTGATAAGTTTATTTATTTGGGCTCCATCTTGGGATATTTACCTAACAAGTGGCTTTCTGAATTCATGAATAACTACTCCAAAAAGAAAAAAGACCTTGGAGCTAGCCCAGGCTCTTATATCATTGACTATTTCTTTATTTTGACCAACAAAATTACCTTGATGTTTGGAGGACATGGAGATGCAGAAAAGTAAAAATATAGTTAAACAGATCCATACCTTGTAAAATGAAGTAGGACACTTGTTAATTAATATATTGAATGGTCGCTCCTAGAAATAATCAAATAGTAATCTTAAATTTCTAACTTGAAAAGTAACTGAAGTATACAGATTTTAATGTCAGTAAAATAATCAAGCTTTATGAGTACAAGATGGGGAGATACCAATTTAAAAAATTTAATGTCAAAAATAGACGTAAAATGAAATAAGATTACAAACATCTTTGATAGTATATCCATGCTGCTGACACAAGGTAAGAGCTCATAACTGTAGCTGAGATTTTTATAATATAGGTGTCCACTGCACTTCTGTTCCTTAGCCATTCTTCGGTTCCTGTTTTCTTATATACAGTCACTGTTTTTGTCCAATGTGAATCTGCATGCAGATTTGAATAGTTTTCTTGGCTACCCAAAGATACCTCATTTCCACAAAGTATTAGTTTTACAGAAGATTTCAATATAGAGGACAGAAAGGAGATACTTTACAATACATGCCTTATACCAAACTTCTGACATTTTTTTCTTGTTTCTCTGCTAGGAATTTCCTTTTGCCTGAATTTCCGTAAGTGTCAGTAAATGCTGCTCATACTTTATCTTCTCTGCATTTCCCCAGGAAAAATTACCTTCTATTATTTAGAGTTGCTTGTTTCTTCCTTTAAGACCCACATACCTGCCCTCTCTAAGCACAGAAGACCCACTATGAAATGAGTCCCAAAGAGCATCATACTGATGACTGACAGCCACCTCCACACCTGCCACACTCTCCTGCTTTTACTCCAAAAATTATGACACATCATATATTTATAGTTTTATTTTCATGTTCCTGTAAAAGCATAACCCTCAAACTTTTAAAA
Source organism: Dasyprocta punctata (assembly GCA_004363535.1). Classification (NCBI taxonomy): domain Eukaryota; kingdom Metazoa; phylum Chordata; class Mammalia; order Rodentia; family Dasyproctidae; genus Dasyprocta; species Dasyprocta punctata. The sequence goes on from RJWM01000006.1 coordinate 176,911, forward strand.
ACACAGTTGTAAAAAGTAGATTAACACAAATCGACATTATATTTTAAGTAATAACAAAATTAATTCAGAATAAAATATTTAAAACCTTTAATTTTTTAATAATCAGTAAAGTTTCAAAATGTTAAGATTATGCTCTTAGATATAAAACTGATTACTATTTTGAAAAACAATAAAACCATAACCATGAAAAGGGTTAATCAATATAGTTAGTGATATCTATAATGTTTATCAATTATGCAACACAGTTAAATGTCTGTGGTTAGTTGAACCTAGGATGGTCTTATTTGAAAATATTTTTAGTATGATAATTAAACTACATGTCATTATCTTTTGCCTCGTATCCTTATAACCAATTTAGTGGTGAATTCTCTTAACATTCCTTTTCCAACCTCGCACCACCAAAGCTTCATCTGCACTGCCACATATGATTCAAATAAGATAATTCTCCCCTAAAAGTTACTAATTTTTAAAAAGCAACAAATTTGTATGGCAAGATAATGTGTTGCCTTATGAGTGTTTCCATCATTATTCAAATAGAAAACATGAAAGCTTCTGTTAACAGTTTTTAAAACTGGATTTTAAATGAGGAGTGTAGCTGAATTAAGTATTTTTGAAAGCTCCCATCAATCTGAAGAGTTTCAATTGTGAAGATCTACTAATAAACACTGAGAAAACCAAAAGAATATCCCAGTTTTCCTTGCCCTCAGAAAGTCTACCGTCATGTTGAGTCTAATGGGGGAAAAAAAGTAATAGACAAATATTTAAGACTGGTTATGATTACGTTAAACTTTGTGTTAAACTTTTAGTAGAGAATAATGATGACTGAACAGGTGTGGAAGGCTTCATTAGGAATTAAATTGATTTAGAGGAAAATTGGTGTTATGAGCTGAAGTTTGTCATCCTTCACTCTCCAAATTCCTATGGTGAAATCTTAATCTTTTGTACTCCAGAATGTGACTGTTTTGGGACACAGGGTATTTAAAAAATAAATTAAGTTAAAATGAGGTCATCAGGGTGAACCATATAACTCTTACATAAGAAGAGACACACAGAGGGGTGGGTGTACAGCTCAGTAGTAGAGCATCTTCCCAACATGCACAAGGCCCTGGATTCAATCCGTAGCACAGGAAGGAGAAAGAAGAGGAGAAAGAGAGGAAAGCAGAGGAAAGATCATATAGACTCATCTACAAACCAAGAAGAGAGCCCTCAAAAAAATCCAACTCTATCAATACCTTGATCTTGAACAGCTAAGCCTCTATGATTGCAGAAAAAACAACCTTCTATTACTTAAACTGCCCATTCTGAGATACTTTGTTATGGCAGCCCTAGTAAACTAATACAGGACTGAAATTGGGAGAGTGCTTTTTAAAAATGCCTCCCAAAGCCGAGGATTTAGTTCAGCACCACAAGCACCTGCATGGCATGCACACAGTCGTGAGTTCAATCCCTGATACCAAAAAAAAAAAAATTATAATAAAAAATAAAAATGCCTCCCAAAAAAGGAACCTCAGAGATATCTTCCCCTACTAACCTTTCCAAAACAGTTTCATCCAGTCCAAGTTATTCATGAATTCTTCACTCCGTCCCTATGCACTGAATGTTTAGGTCCTTCCAATATTCCTATGTTGAAATTCTAGCACTCAGTGTGATGCTACTAGGAGGTGGGGCCTGTGTGAGATGATCAGGTCATAAGGGCATTGCTCTCATGAATGGGATAACTGCCCTTTTAAAAGAACTCCCTTTCCCCCACGCTATGCACAGACGTATGAGAAGTTGGGTGGTCTATGAATGAGAAAATGGGCCCTCACTCATGGTCATCTTCTGGCATCTTGATCTGGACTTTCCAGCCTCCAGAACTGCAAGCAATAACTTTCTGTTGTTTAAGCCACCCAGTCTGAGGTACAGTACTTCCTTACAGAAGTTATGGCAAACTCCTATCAGTATATGGTATTTTTGTTATAGCAGCCTGACCATACAAAGATACCTGCTTTGTTTTCTTCATAGCACTCAGATCTTGAATTATGAAATTTATTTTAACTTGTCATTTGTCTCCTCATTCCAGAATGTGAGTTCAACAAGATAAGACCTCATCTTTCTAATTGACCACTATATCTCATACCCAGAAAATTCTCAACAATTTATAGCTGTTCAATATGTATCTATAGCTAAAGGAATAATTTCTGTGAGTCATGTAACCAAAAGAGAATTTTGAGAGGCATAGGAAAACCAGAAAAGCAATTCTGATGAATGTTGGAGGAAGATTCTGCCTGATTTTCCTTCTTCAGGAGTAGCAAATCTGAGAGGCTTAAAAAATTACAAAATTTCTGTGAAGGTAAACAGGGAGCACATAAACTGGCCCAGAGTCAGATGAGCAAGATTTGTCTTCACCACACAACAGAGAGAGAGAGGAAGAGAGAAAGAGAGAGGCAGAGACAGAGAGAGAGATAGAGAGAGATAGAGATAGAGATGAGAGAGAGAGAGAGAGAGAGAGAGAGAGAGAGAGAGAGAGAGAGAGAGAGAGAAGAGATTTATTAGCCCTGTGTGAAAGAGGGCTGAATTCAGGGCAAGGATTGAGGTTTAAATATTCAAACATTCTTTTGCATATCGAGCCAAAAATCTCATGAGAATAAATATACAAATAGACTGCTTAGGAGCATCTAAAATAATATATATGACATTATTCTGCTGTATACATTACTGGTCACATGAGAAAACTAGAACTCACTGCCGCTCTGCCCAAATATAGGGAACCATTTAGGGTTATTCAAAATAATTAGGATTGGCAATCCTGATGCCAGAATGAATGATGGTCTTGGTTCAGCAGTTTTTTTTTCTGCCATTTTAATTGTACATTTTAATAGCCATTATTGTTTTATTCATGTTGGGTTTATCATTATTGCAGTTAACCTCACATTTACTTTGGCTAATATCCTTTTTTGAAAGTCTTTGACTTTTCAGTTGGTTTTGATTTGTCTTTTTGGTTGAACTCCATTAATAACTTAAATTTGAATAGTGCTTTCAGTTCACAAAGAATTCATGCTATCGTTTGTGCACTTAAATATCTCTCAGTGATAAACAGAGATTATCATTTCTATTTTGTAGGTGAAGAAACTGAGACTCCGTGAGATAAGGGACTTGCCAAGGTTATAGGCAAGAGGAATAGCAGAGCTAAAAGTCCAATACAAATCCTTTCACTTCTATAATGTGCTTTCCATATAACATGACACCCATGACAAAGCCAGCCTGACTAGCAAAGATCCACTGTCAACATATTAGATATGTTTATCATTATGTTCACACACACACACACACATACACACACACACCAGTTATCAAAGAAACAGAAATCTAGAACTCACAATATTATGTTCCACATCCTCAGCAAAAGAAGAGTGGCAAGAAAACCCATTACCGCCATTTCTTCCCAGGAAGATTTCTAAGGCTCCTTGTCCCCCGCCAGGTGTTTGTATAATGTTACACAAATCTGATGTTCTTTTGAGTGATTTGAGAGAACCACTACACCACTTTGACCACCAAAACTATCCTCAGGGACAGGAGGGAAATTAGTTAGGATAAGTCAAGCAGTAAATTCTAACCAGGGACCCCACATAAATATCCGAGTTAAAACTGAATAAAGTTTATTTAAATAAAAAGCCAGAAAAAAAATGGCAGATGGCAGACCTTAGGAGGTGGTTTTGGAGAAGAAAGAGGCCAAGCCTCTGAGAGGAAGTAATGGTAGGAAAACAGGATCCCACTGAGTCTTTGGTATTCAACTGATCTTCCAGGCATTTTGCCTCTTTCCAATTTCTCAGTGTTTCACTAGATTGTCCAGATTTAAAGATATTAACTATAAGCCAATACCTTCACTACACTGAAGGAATGGTAAAGAGCTAAGCATGCCAACTTATTACTACAGTCATCACAGGTTTAGGAGTCAATAATTGAATTCTTTCAGCCCCAAAGTAATCATACTGTAAGTCCTAAGTTTAAGCATTACCAGGTATCACATATTTCTGTATGGATTAACACTTTCAGAACAGCACTTAAATCCTATGTAGGCAAGGAACTTGAAGGAATTTATTTAGATATACATAACTTGACAAGAAATAAGTCTAAGTACTGATTTTTGAATGAAAATAAAACAAGAAAGATGTATCATATCATCCCTCTCAGCCTTTGGGCTGAGATCAAGTATAGATGTATACTATGGGTTAATTTGTGTTTTAAAGGTACATGTTATATTGTGTATTCATAGACTAACTCTGGGAAAATATGAGGCAAAAATAACAAAACTTGATGCTTCAAAGAAGAGGGATTTTAAAGAACAGAGTAAGAGAGAGATTTAGCTTCTGAATATTCTTTGCTAACCATTAATAGTGTGCACATCCGCCACTTCTACTAAAACAGAATAAACTCCTTGAGGGTAAGCTCATTGATGATATTATCCTCATCTTTGTGATTCGTGGGTGGGCCTAGTGTTTTTTTTTTTCTGGTAAGAATTCAAAAGAAATATTGAGTACTTATGGCAGATGTTCTTCTTCCACCTAAAATAAATTTGGCTATTAATAAGTCAGTATTAATTCTGTTGGTTTTTCCAAATGGTGAGTAACAATCATTCTTAGAGAGACAAAAAATAATGTAACAACTTTCGATCTCTTTCCACTTTACTACTATATATACTATTCAAAGTGCTCTTGAAATAGTTCTTAAGACTGTTCTGATTTAGGAAATAGAGAAAGCTGCTTAAGTCATTTTGCTGACAAATGTTTCTTCATTTCTTCCCTGACGGAGAAAAAAATGATTACTTAGTATACTTAGAAAAATTGGAAGGCCACAAATTTTGTGGTAGAGATTCACATTAAATATTTTCTTAGATGTTTTTTATTAACAATCCTTCTATAACCTATTCACACTCTTGGCATTAACCTTCAATAGGATGTCACAAATTCAATGCACATTTTCTAAGAAGTAGAAAACTATGATCCAGAATGAAAGCAGAAGTAAAGAAACCAAATTCCCATGAAAATAGAAATTAAATTACTTATGAATAGAAGTGTTTTCAAAGTGTCCTAGAAAATATGTTAAAGACTGTAAGAAACTTGCCTCTTTTCTATCTTGGTCTTTCTTCATACCACCTTCACCCCAGGTTTATGATATGTCCATTCCACTATGATTCTGATTTTCATTAAATCCCTTAATAAGATGTGACAGTACAGCGAGTGCAGGACTAGTTTGGGTGACACGGGTGGAAGTAGGGCAGAGGGTAGAGAACTGGCAACTTTGGGTGTGCCACAAGTGCCCTCTAGTGTGCATTTGCCTGCTCTGCATTCCCCGGAGCTGTTTGGTCTCCCAGAGATGGCGAAACTTTTAGAGCTTTCAATGACGCAAATAGCGTGCTGCTGCAGGCAGACCACAAGTTTGCCACCACTGCTTCCAGAGGTCTCCAGGTGGTTTTTATAAACAGATAAACTTCATTTACATTTATTCTTTGAACTGCTAATCTGAAAAGTCTGGTATGAAAGTTTATTTTTGTGACGCTCACTTTACCTTACATGATACATTTATAAACACCTTTTATTTAAAAAAAAAAAAAAGTCCAAATACAAACTTTACGGACTCACAGCTGAATTATCTAAATTCTAAACTAATGACTCCATAGTATGTAAATAAAATAAAGAAATGTGCATAATTATGATAGCGATTTTAAAATGACATTGTGGGACTATTACATGGAGTGCCTTCTCTCCAACTGAAAAAGATTTCTGCAGTTTTTAGTGTTGTTTTTACATGTAATTTTGTATTCATTTACACCTGCAACAAAGCATGCAAGACACAATGGGCAGATGAAAAATTTCTGCTCCTGGCATAAAGCCTATAAGTATTTGACTATATTTATTGAGAATAGAATTTTTGCTACTTATTAACAAACACTATGGCACTAACAAAGACTATAGCACTAAGTGTCCGTTGGGATTAGGTTTTGTGCAAATGTGGAACACCCAAAATAAAAATGGACTAAAGAAGACAAAACTGCTGAGTGTGATGCACACACCTATAAATAACCCCAGCACTTGGGAGGCTGAGGCAGGAGGATTGCCATGAGTTTGAAGCCAGCCTGGGCTACACAGCAAGCTCAAACCCAACCTGAACTGCATAGCAAGACCCTATCTCAAAAAAAAAAAAAATCAAACAAACAAACAAACACAGACAAAACTTTCCCTCTTAAGAAAACAAACTGCAAATTTAAGGATTAGTATAGATCAGAGCCTCCATATTAAACAAGGGCCAGGGTTTCTCCTAGCTTGCTACTCTACTGTCAACATATAGCTTTTGCTTCATGGTCCAGTGTCCACTTCCCAGCAGCATATCACTATTCAAGCAACAAGATGGATGAAGGGAAAGAACATGCCCTTTCCCCATTAGGATCCTTCTTGGAAGTTACATCCACAACTATATCCAGTTCACCAGGACTTCATTACATGACCACCTAACTAAAATGTCTCCACTCTGGGCTGTCCTATTCCCAGTTGAAAATTAGGGTTCCAATATTATGGAAGATAGGTAAAACTGAATCTTGAAAACAACTAGTGGTCTGTGTCATAGTCTATTTTCTCACCAATTACCTTCGTTTGACAGACAGCTCTTTCGGTTGTTTGATTTTTGTTGGTTTTCTTTTTCTTTTTTGTATGAAAAGGTAGATCTTTATTTCATTTACCTTCTACTCACAAAGTTACAATGATAAAGACTATGATTTCCTTCACTTTCCTACTGTCTCCAAGGTAACACCAGGGCTGTGGCCTACAGGTTCTCACCATGTTGGTGCATTCCTTCCTCCACAGGTGATGGCTGTACCACCTGGTCCTCTGCAGCTGCTTGGAGTGCTACTCACCATTTCCCTGAGTTCCATCAGGTTCATTCAGGCTGGTGCCTACTATGGGATCAAGCCACTGCCACCTCAGATTCCTCCTCAGATGCCACCGCAAATTCCACAATACCAGCCCCTGGGCCAGCAAGTACCTCATATGCCTCTGGCCAAAGATGGCCTTGCCATGGGCAAAGAACTGCCTCACTTGACATATGGCAAAGAGTATCCACAATTACCCCAATACATGAAGGAGATTCAACCAGTGCCAAGGATGGGCAAGGAATCAGCACCCAAGAAAGGCAAAGGTAATATCATAGACACAGATTGTTATAAAATAGTAGTTTTCCAACCTCTTGAATTATGGAGATGGAGGGAAAAGTTTATTTTAGAAAATTTTATTTTAGAATTTGTTATTGATGATTGTCAAATGCTTACCGGTCTTTAAACTCTATCCTTGTAAAGTTCTAATCTTAGAGAAAAATACATGGTTCAATCTGCAGCACCAGAAAGAATGAAAGGGAAAGAGAAAAGAAAAGAAGAAAGACACAGATATTATAATTTTATGTTTTAAATAGCATCAAATAAATCAAAACATTTCATCACAAGTAGTTTATTATTTTATTTATTATTTATTCAAAATTTAGCAGCTATCTAATGAATACCTATTTTTGCATCAGGCTGTGGACCATTTGCTGGGGAATAAAGCAATGAAAAGAGAAAAAGGAGCAAAATGCAATGACACATCAGTCTTTTGAATTTAGGAAAATAACCATGTAGAGAAAAAGTTATGAAAGTAACTTTGTAAACTAGGTGTTAGGTAAATGCAAGTGTTTTTAAATACTGCTCTTATTAAGCCACACATGTCAATCAAAATGGACAGAAGGAGACAAAAAAGCACAGACTGCATCTGGAGATGACATCTGAAAATCTTGCCTATTACTTTTTAGGCCTAATTATTAGTTACTTAACACCTACAAAATGCCTATCATTGAAATTTTCTTATAAACTTTATAAGAAATTTTCTTATAAATTCAGTTGGTTTATCTGTAGTTTTGAAAACCATAGCATTTATAAGAAGAATAGCTAAAGCAGAGTAGCAATCATGTTTGAGGAAGTGGAGGTCATCCAAACCCCAGTGTTAGGAAGTTCCACCTCTGCAGAACTATCCCTAGTGGGGCTAAGAATATAACTCAGCAGCACAGTCCCTGCCTGGCAAGTGCATGGTCTTGAGTTAGACTCCCAGTTCCCCCCCACCCACCCAAAAAAAAAGAAGTACTGGATTTGCCACTTAGAGGTCTAGATGCCTGGATCCCAGAAATGAGAGAGGTTTCAGGTATTGTGCTAGATTTCAGAATTCCTGAGGAATAAAACGTAATCCCTTCTCAGACACTCCCTTGATGGAGTAACTAAACAATTCTCTGCTTATTAGTAACATACCTTAATCATGCTACAATAAGCATAAGAGGCGTATTCCCAATTTACTCTCTTTAAGAGCTAGTATGCCATTTAGGAAATTATCTCAGCACTTTTTTCTTTCCTTTCTTGGATGCCCTGCTTGGCTTATGGTATCTCCTATGTCTCTTTGGGTACTATTTGAAAATATGAGTTCTACCATTCTTGGCAAAGAATACAGTTGTCAGGATTAAAATGCTACTAGTGGTTAACACAAGACTTTGGGACCACATATTTCATTTCTTCATGTAACTCGTTATTAGTAGTAGCGTAGAGATCCAGAGTTGTGTTTGTCAGGAAGGCACACCAAAATATAACATGTGCTTTGTAGTTCAGTAACAATTCAAGAATGTGTAATACCATTTATATGTATTTTCTAATCTGGTAGTGTGTGTTTAGTATTCTTGCTGTACAGACAGACAAGTAGAGATGCTGATGGCTTAAGTGACCCAGTCAAGATCTCATGCCAAGACCAGAAAGATAAACAGAGCTTCCTCTTCCTAAACTAAGTTCTCTTCCTCATCCATACTGCTTGTCATCTTAAAATATCTTACTCACCTCACTTGTTAAAAAGTCAATTTTGCACATTACAAATAATTTATTAAACAATCAATATTTAGGTTTGGGAAATCCCACAGTATATTAGAGAAATTAAACAAATCTATAGACTGTAGAGGACAGATGTAGAAAGATGCTATTGAACCACATACAAAGTAAAATACTTCCCTTCTTTCTGGAGTCTACATGGGAATGATTGTCATAAACCACATTATATTGTATTCCAGGACATAAGAAAATGTTATTTAGTCCTAAATCATTACATTAAAAAATCAGTCTGCTACATAAATACAAATACCACATTTTCTCCCTTTATATGTAGAATCTAAGCAGTCAAACTCAGAGAATGAGAGAGTAGAATAGCAGCTAGAAGAGGCTGAGGGGAGATTATAGTCAAAGGATATAAAGCTGCAGTTATACTGAAGGAGTAAGCTTTTTGGTTTGGGGATTTTCTTTTAGAGGTATTGCACAATGTTGTAAGTAGAGTTAATAATACTGTATGATATATTTCAAAGCTGTTGAGGGCAAATTTCAAATGTTGTCACCACAAAAATAAAGTAAGTATTTAAGGTAATGGGTATGTTAATTATCTTCATTTTATTATTCCATATTATATTCATAAATTATAGTGACAACTTATAATCCATAAACATATATATAACTATATTTATAATAAAATTTTAAAATAAAAACCAAAAAGATAAAGTCATGGAAAATCTAACTTAAGTAGGAAAAATAATAGAAAAAATTAAAAGCAGAGAATAACTGCTTGTTTAACATATAGACACATGCACGCGTGCATGCGTGCGTGCACACACACCTAGAAATGAGATGAAAATACAAATGTAGTATGATCCAAAAATATAGTATTTCAATTTTAAAAATGCATTATAGTAAAAGACACATTATCATTAATCCCCCTCAAAAGCAAATATTCCTCCTTTCTTTGAAGACATCCTTTTTTGGGCACTTTCTGAAGCAATTCTGCAAGTTCTCTCATGAATGTCTAGCCACACAGTCCTGGCTGCTTCAATGTCCGAAGCAGGTGTCCTGAATTAATTCAAAACATTTACATTTCAAGGTTATTTTGACTTGGGGAAGATCCAGAAGTTGCATACCAGATCCAGTGAATAAGGTAGATGAGAACACATCATGTTTTTACAAGACTGCCTTTCTTTTAGATAGCACTCAGCAACAGCATGCATTGTATTTTTAATCATACCTCATAAAGAGACTTCAGAACTACTTTATTTTTAATCATACCTCACAAAAGAGACTTCAGAACTACTTTAGGAAGTCACAAGAATAATAGAAGTATATTCAAAGTAAAGGCAGAGTATTCTGAGGAGGATTAATGGAAATGTGTCTTACTGCAATAAATTCTTTAAAATGCAAACATTCATCATATATTTTGATTCACCCTTTGTGTGTCAAGTATTTATCTCTAAGACAACTTAAAATTTTTCTTACACATTTTTGAACTTTTCAAATTCTCTATCAAGAACATACCATAGTATTTCCACATTCTGTACTGGAAAAAAATATTTCTTATGTTTTAGCCTTTTAACTTAACAAATGCTAATATAAGCAGCATACATACTATTTCTTAAAATAATATCTCAAGTACATCAAAGAAATTAGGAGCTTGATTTTCCTTTAAGTACTGACATCACATAGTCCTAGAAGATGAATATATTATTTCTAGTCTTTTCTTTCAGTAAATAAAAGACAAATGTGTCAGAATTAAATAATGATTTCTAATCTTTTCCTTCAGTAAGTAAATGTGTCAGAATTAAATAATGATTTCATTGTTTAGTTGAAGTGAATATTCAAAATCTCTCTCTCTCTCTCTCTCTCTCTCTCTCTCTCTCTCTCTCTCTCTCCCTTTCCCATAGAAATACCATTAGCCAGTTTACGAGGAGAACAAGGTCCTCGTGGAGAACCTGGCCCAAGAGGACCACCTGGACCCCCTGGTTTGCCAGGTCATGGGATACCTGGAATCAAAGGAAAACCAGGGCCGCAAGGCTATCCAGGAGTTGGAAAGCCAGGTATGCCTGGAATGCCAGGGAAGCCTGGAGCCATGGGAATGCCTGGGGCAAAAGGCGAAATTGGACCCAAAGGGGAAATTGGGCCTATGGGGATTCCAGGACCACAAGGACCTCCAGGGCCTCATGGACTTCCTGGCATTGGGAAGCCGGGTGGACCAGGATTACCAGGACAGCCAGGAGCAAAGGGTGATCGAGGACCCAAAGGACCACCAGGACCTCCAGGCCTCCAGGGACCTAAAGGAGAGAAGGGCTTTGGGATGCCAGGTTTGCCAGGTCTGAAAGGCCCTCCAGGAATGCATGGCCCTCCTGGTCCTGTTGGACTACCAGGAGTGGGAAAACCAGGAGTCACAGGCTTCCCTGGGCCCCAAGGCCCCCTAGGGAAGCCAGGGCCTCCAGGGGAACCCGGCCCACAAGGACCTATTGGGATACCAGGTGTTCAAGGACCCCCTGGGATACCTGGACTTGGAAAACCAGGCCAGGATGGGATCCCTGGCCAGCCAGGATTTCCAGGTGGCAAAGGGGAACAAGGACTACCAGGGGTGCCAGGACCCCCAGGCCTTCCAGGAGTTGGGAAACCAGGTTTCCCAGGGCCCAAAGGTGACAGGGGTATGGGGGGTATTCCTGGGGCTCTTGGACCCAGAGGGGAGAAAGGGCCAGTAGGTGCCCCTGGAATGGGGGGTCCACCAGGAGAGCCAGGTCTGCCTGGAATCCCTGGCCCTATGGGCCCTCCAGGTGCTATTGGTTTCCCTGGGCCCAAAGGAGAAGGTGGGATTGTAGGGCCTCAAGGTCCACCAGGACCCAAGGGTGAGCCAGGACTTCAAGGCTTCCCAGGAAAGCCAGGTTTCCTTGGTGAAGTAGGGCCCCCAGGCATGAGAGGTTTGCCAGGTCCCATAGGGCCTAAGGGTGAAATTGGCCTCAAAGGATTGCCAGGGCTCCCTGGTGTTCCAGGGCTGCTTGGACCCAAGGGAGAACCAGGTATCCCAGGGGATCAGGGTCTCCAGGGGCCTCCTGGTATCCCAGGAATAGTAGGTCCTAGTGGCCCCATTGGGCCACCTGGAATTCCAGGCCCAAAAGGGGAACCAGGCCTCCCAGGGCCCCCTGGGTTCCCTGGTATAGGAAAGCCTGGAGTTGCAGGGCTTCATGGGCCCCCAGGGAAGCCTGGTGCCCTTGGTCCTCAAGGCCAGCCTGGCCTTCCAGGGCCCCCAGGACCTCCAGGACCACCTGGTCCCCCAGCTGTGATGCCTCCTACACCACACCCCCAGGGAGAATATCTGCCAGATATGGGGGTAGGAATTGATGGTGTGAAACCCCCCCATGCCTATGGAGCTAAAAAAGGCAAGAATGGAGGGCCAGCCTACGAGATGCCTGCATTTACCGCAGAGCTGACAGCACCCTTTCCGCCGGTGGGGGCCCCAGTGAAGTTTGACAAGCTGCTGTATAACGGCAGACAGAACTACAATCCACAGACGGGCATCTTCACCTGTGAGGTCCCTGGCGTCTACTACTTTGCTTACCATGTTCACTGCAAGGGTGGCAACGTGTGGGTTGCTCTCTTCAAGAACAATGAGCCCATGATGTACACATACGATGAGTACAAAAAGGGCTTTCTGGACCAGGCATCTGGGAGTGCGGTGCTGCTGCTCAGGCCTGGAGACAGGGTGTTTCTCCAGATGCCCTCAGAACAGGCTGCGGGACTGTATGCTGGGCAGTATGTCCATTCCTCCTTTTCAGGATATTTATTGTATCCCATGTAAAAAAAAAATGAAAAGAAAGAGATTTAATAGAAGAAAAAAATGAGACAGCAGAAATACAAATGAAAAAAACACAATTGCTTCAAAACATTTATATAGTTGGAAAGTTATATTTAAGTGAAAATTTGGACCATCTTGTACAAATAAAAACTAAGATGCATGTTTAATAGTTGGCACAGCAGCTTGTAATTGAAAATGATGGGATAGATTTATATATCAAGTACTGACACTTATGTTGTACCCACTGGAATCATGTTAGCTGTTGTATGTTATATGCTTCCATGATAACCTGCTTATTCAAATCAGTCAAAATATGTCAGTATGAAAGATCATAGCTAATGAAAATCACCCACTCATATTGTTTCTTTTAAAGTATTTATAAATATGCCTTAAAGAAATGTCAACAATGACATACTGTTTTCACTTGTATAATCTTCTCTCCATCATTGCAGATGTTTTGCCATGGGAATGTATGTGTGGCAGGGGGCAGGGCGTTTGTGGTGTTACTGTCTCGGTAGGAGTTTGGGGGCCACAAAAATAATGGTAGTTTTTAGTCCAAGGGATATTTCTCTTCTGTTAGAGGCTGTCTTATAACAATTACTGTGTCAGGGGCTCTCTGAAAGAATTGGTGAAATAGTCAACCATCATATATGTACTCAGCACCGACTCTGTGCAGAGAGGACTGACATGCTAGAGTGGGGCCTGAGCTCACAAGGTGCTAACAAACCAGCTGGGAGACATGAGTGCTAATTAATTCATTCACTGCTCAAGAGTTTCTTCCCCAACCACCCCACTGTGATTTCTTTTTCTTTTTCTCCTTCTATGTAATCTCTTTCTACTATGGCCCTATCCATATAAATACTAGGAAGTTACAAGAAAAACCAAGTAACCCTTCCTCTACAGTATAACTTGCTCGTTTTGTGGAATATTTATTATGAGTAGCAGATGCTGTGTTTACGTGCATTAAAATTTCTCCTCCTTTGTCTCTACACATGAATGACCACAGTGAGGTGTTAGTCATGGAGATATCAATATTTTTTAGTAGCTCTGAATTGAAGAAATTTCCCTGTTTAGCCAGATTGCAAACTGATGTGTCATCTCACCTTCTAAAGTCAGTTCCCAAAATCCAAACCATTTTTTATTTTGGGGAAAAATCAGAATTCATAGGAAAATAAATTTGTACTTAAGAAACAATTTGACATTTATAAATAGGTGTGATGTTTCCAGGTGATGGGTGGTGATACTAAAATTGTAGGAAAATATCTGTACTCTTTTAGCAACAACTTGTGGAAGAGACAGCTGAAGTGTCACAGGTTAGTAATTGCCCATGTCTTGTATGTCACCCCATATTCAGCACAAGTCAGCAACTAAAACAGAGAAAAATAAATATTTTTCCAAATTTTTCACTCAGGCACATCCTAAATAGCATTGCTCAAAACAGAGAAACAATTTCAAGTCCACTGTTACCCACCTCTTGAGAAAATAAACCTCTTGAGAAAATAAAGTGGGACTGTGATAGTAGAATCTTGAACATTTTTATTAAAAGACTGAGGAGTAGATGGATAGATATAGATGTAAAAATATACAAATAAATACTATATAAAAACACATGGAAATGTGTCTATGTCAAATCCGAATCAGTGGTAGAGCTTAGCATGCACAAGACCCTGGGTTAAACACCAGCTCCACCACCAACCAAAAACAAAACAAAACAAAACAAAAAAAAAACCTCATTTTTACTACCACAAAAATGATTGGTTTTATTAAAGTGCCTTTTCCCTATATAGTATACAGGCATAATTTCTTCTCAATTCTTAAGAAAAATAAGTTCATTACTGCAAGATTTCCTATTCACTAATTATGTAACACAATTTTTCCATCAAAACGAACTCCTACTCAACCTTCATTTTCAAAGCAGGCAGTATTTATGTGGCCAGGTATCCTTTGGGTTGGTTTGAGGTTTCTGGTTTTGGTCTGGTGACTGCAGAGGTAACATGGATCTCTCCTTCTGCTAAATAGCTGCATTGAAATGACTTGGAGGCATGTAAGACCAATTGATTTGTAAAACTGTATTTATCTGTACATGTATGGACTATTAATTTCCAACAAAAGAGAAATTACCTCTTTAGTTATAACCAAGTTTCACTTTTCAAAATATCTTCCAACTTATTTATTGGTTGTTACTCAATTGCCTATATATATATATATATATATATATATATATATATGTATATATATATAATCAGGCATATGCTTCTAACTTTTAGATGGAGGAGGAGCAAAATCTATGCCAGATACTGTGTATTCTACAATGGTGCTAATCTCAGAACTAAATGATACTCCCTTTAATTTAAAAAAGAGTTTTAAATAATTATATGTGTGCCTGTGTTTCCCTTTTGAGAGATGCACATCATACTAACACATTGGTATAAAAGCAGATGAAACATCCACATATTCTAAAGTCTAGCGATAGTAGTGCAATCCTTATTTGATTCAAAATAAGCTAGAATTTTTCCATGTGAAATGGACCAAATTATCAATATTGTTACTTAAAAGTTATAATGCAATATGACATCTACTGGGGAAAGAATGTCTGTAATGGGTGACTGTCTTCAAATATTTTACAGAGTACAGTGAACGATGAACAGACTGGTAATTTGTTTGAGTTCCCATTATAGATTTGAGACAATGACAAATCATTTTTGTATTTAAATTTTTGTACTGATTTGAGAAAAAGTCATTAAATACTTTTAAAACAATGTTTCTTATCTTGTCATCTCACTCAGCTGACATCGTGTGACCCTCATGAGTTTTTTTTTTATCCTTCATTGTAGTAATTAGCAGATGAACTAGAGACCTAAAAGAATCATAGCTTAAACAGGACAATTTATTTTTCTTTGACATAACAACCCTGAGCATAAGCAGTCCAGCTGTAGATTCCTTCTATCTTCTTGTTCTTCCACCACAAGTATATTGCCCTCCCCTCCATGGTCAAGGATAGTTGGCCATGATAGTTACATGCCAGTCAGTGGGAAGGCAGTGAAAGCAGGAGGGTAGGGTGCATTTCTCATCTTAAAAACTTCAACCCAGCAACTTCTTAGATCATTCCCTCCCACATCCATTTCCCTGAATTTAGTCACATTATTATAACAAGTGGTAAGATAGTATGGGAAATTGAATATTTACTTTGGGTAACCTCATGCCCAGATAAAAATCAGGGGTTTTATTAAAAGGAGAGAAAATAGCTAACTGGACCATAATTTTCTATTTCATCTGTTACATCCATTAACAAAGAAAAAAATGCCACATACCTCTTTTCTCCTACAAGAAATTATCATCAAATACTCCATTCTATTTTACTTTGCCACATCAGAGCTGAATCTTTTCAGTGAGAATGTAATGAGTGGAGTTATAGCACAGAAACAGACCTATTTCAAGAACCTAAAGGTCTTAATAAGCATCACTAATAGGGAAAGAGTCCTTTTGTTATGATTTATTAAGCCCTGAGTAATTATAACATGTCTAGAATATGATAAAGGGGTTATTCAAGTAACACAATGAACAAGCATATACACCAGTATGTGGGTGGTTAATGTATTTGTTTAAACCATCAAGCTGGAAGCCTAGGACCACAGCAACCATTCCCACAGATTCCAACTAGTTGTGCATCATTCCCATAGCCAAAAGCACTATGGCTACAGTCATCTTGTTGGCATATAGTTTTGTTCACGAAGGTGAACATAAGTATAGATACAGGAGTTGGAGATGAGGCAGTATAAATGGCTAGCATTGAGAATGCTGGACAAACAGGTCCAAACCATCATCACTATTACTGCATAAAAATCTCAAAATATGTATCTTAACTTACAGTGCATATATAGTATCCTTTTATATTAAATCACAAACTAGCTCTGATTTTGTGCTTGATACTACTAAGCAATGTAAGGCATGCACAAGTTAAAAATAGTACCTTCTGCGTAGAAGATCTCAAGAGCTTTGTTAAACAAGAAGTTGATTTCCAAGAGCAGGCTGGCATGATCATGATTAGATGAATATAAACAAAAATATTCAGAAAGAGAAAGACAATCCATGTTGCCTCTTCTTGGGAATATCTTCTCTGACATCTCTGCTGGGTGAACTACACATCACTCAGTACACAGATGAAGCATTACCTTTCCTTTAAATCATGTCTATTGCTAAAATTTAGTCAGCTTCTCCCCAACATCACTACCCTGCCTTGTAAACTTTTCTGTCCCTTTACCTTTTTCTGCTTTTAATTGGAGTTCTAGTCTATGCCACCAATTAGAGTACAAGTTTCATGAGGGAAAGCCCCTCATTCTTTCATCTTTGCATTCATATCCTATCACAGAGTAGTGGTCCAACTACAGGTGTGAGGGAAGACTAGACCTCCTAAGGATGCTATGAGAGGGAGTCCTCAACTGGATGGGAGGCTAGATTGAATGTCAGGAAAGTCCTTTCCAGTTTTGACAACCTAAGTTTATATAGAAGCACAATGTGGGATTAAATAACCTTTAGATTATTTTGTGAAGGTGATTTTTAAAAAGAAATATAGAATTTAGATTGAGGAAGCATGAAGAAGAATACCCTGTCTTCCTCTAGAGGTAAAAAGGAAATTGGAGTGTGTGTGTGTGTGGGTGGGTGTGGGTGTGTGTCCTAGGTAGGGGTTAGATCAGGGAAATGCCTTAAGTAAATCAGAGTGTCAACTCAATGACTAGAGAAAGAAACCGATTTGATAACTAAAGGAGGGTCAAGTGATACAATGCTTTACATATAAGAAAGACATTCTTATCTAATAAGAAAAAAAGACACTGTAGACCTTTAAGTGGGAAAGTGGTATAAAATGAGTATTTTAGAAAAATTATTTTCGTAAGTCTACGACAATAAAATGATGAAGAAAAGATATAAGTGGTGAGACTAATTAGGAGACCAGAACAGCTCTCATCCCACAAATGAAGGGAAGCGATATGAAGGACCAAAACCAAGTCTCCCAAGAGAAAAGTCAGAAAGGCATAGGTGTCTGGTTTAAGGACTACATGGCCGTGGAGCTATTTCAGGGGCTAGGAATTGGAATGAAGAAGAATAGAAAAACTGAAGACACAGCTGAAAGACTGAACTGAACCTGGGAACAATACTAGACACTTTTACAACAAAGGAGATAATTTAACCCTGAAGTAGTTTCCTCTCATTGATAAATTTGGAAGGTAGGGTGTTGTCAATAAGTGGGTAGTCCACTGCTAGGGCTCACACATGGCAGGGGAAAGAGAAAGGGAAAGGAAAAGAGATCATTTTATTTATAGACTTGCTGAATTTGACCTGATGGTGAGTTTTTACTAGGGCTAGCATAACGAAGTACCACAGCCAGGGTGGGTTTAAAAAATAGAAACGCATTTTCTCAGCCATAGATGTTAGAAGTCCTAGAGGCAAGAGCAAAGTATCAACAGGGCTGGTCACAGGTCTCTATTCTTGGCTTGTAGATGGCCATCATTTCACTGGTCTACAGTCTTCCCTCTGTGTCAGGGTTGCAATCACTTCTTACAAGGACACTAGTCATATTGAATTAGGGTTCACCCTTGTAACCTCATTTTAATTCAGTTACTTTTTCTTAAAGCCCTGTTTCCAAATACAGTCACATTTAAGTACTGGAGATTAGGACTTCATTATATACATTTTGGAGACACAATCATCCCTCAACAGTGGGAGATTCCTGTGCTTTGTTTGGAGGATGAAGAGTAGAGCCATGAGCCTAAAAGGAGGTTTAGTGATTTCTTTTAATAAGAGATAGAAAAAAGCCAGGCGTGGTGGTGCGTGCCTTTAATCCCAGCACTCAGGAGACTGAGGTAGGAGGAGTGTTGTGAGCTCAAGGCCTGCTTGTGCTACAACACAAGCACAAGGCCAGCCTGAACTACATAGTGCGACCCAACTCAAAAAACCAGGGCCTGGAGTTTGGCTCAGTGGCTTAAGCACCGGTCTGGCAGATGCGAGGTTGTGAGTTTGATCCCTGATGCTGTGCAAAAAAAAAAAAAGATCAACTTGAAATTGGTAACTCCATTTGCAGATAAAAATGATAAAATAGTATTAACATTTTCTCCTTTACTTACTGTGGGGAGTTTAACAAAAATGATAAAATAGTATTAACATTTTCTCCTTTACTTACTGTGGGGAGTTTAACAAATTCTTTCATCAAAAACAAAAAAACGTAACAGCAAATAAATATATGAAAAATGTTCAACATCACTGGTCATTTGAGAGATGCAAATTAAAACAACACTGAGATACCATCTCACTCCAGAAAGGATGGCTATCATCAAGAAATCAACAGTAAGAAATGCTGGCAGGGCGTTTGGGGAAAAAAGGAAGCCTTCTCCACTGTTGGTGGAAGTGTAGACTGGTGCAACCACTGTGGAAATCAGTGTGGAGATTCCTCAAAATACTAGGAGTGGAAGTCCCATTCGACCCAGCTATTCCCCTTCTGGGTATCTTTCCAGAAGAATTAAAAATATCATACCACATCGATATATGTGCACCCATGTTTATAGCAGCACAATTTATAACAGCTAGATCTTGGAAACAATTCAAATGCCCATCAACTGAAGAATGGATAAAAAAGATATGGTATTTTTATACAACAGAGTGTTACTCAGTCATAAAGAAGAATAAACTTCAGACTTTTATAGGTAAATGAATGCAACTTGAGACCATACTCATAAGTGAAATAAACCAGACTCACATGTGTGAACAACGTATTGTCTCCCTAGGGTGAGATGCTGAAAGAGTAAATAAGATCCAAAATGTACAATAGATATTGTAAAATGAGAAGAAACTGTTCAAAAGGAAAGAGAAACTAGGATGGGAGAAAGGAGGAAAAAAGGGAAAAGCAAAAAAAAACCCAATATATATATATTATATATAATAGTCAAGATAGTTATACTACTAGGCTCTCTTAGTTCATTGAAAATGAAGCTTTGTGCTAATATTGCTTGGACAATCAAATGCCTCTATCTTGTACTCTGAATAACTAATTTAAAGATAACAATATGCAATGCATTAACCATTGTCATTCTCCTGTTATCTAGTTTTGAAAATTTGTTTTATATTTTCTTTAAAATAAAATTTTAAAAAATAAATTAAAAACAACAAAGGTAAACATCATCTTAATCCATGTGAGATTTCAGTAAATTCTAACAATACAGAGCCAATACATATTGAAATCAATCACACTTCAGCACATTTCAAAAATTTTCCTTTAAGTGGCCCTTCTAACTCTTAAAAATGCAAATGTTCTTTCTCATTCCATATCAAAAATAACAAAAACATCCTAGGGAGTAGGCTCTTTCTTCAAGCAGAGAGTTGCATAGAATTTCTGATGTTTTCTTTCAGCTTCAAAACTGATACTTGTGTCAACATAAATTGTATTCTCAACCATGTCATTTTTTAATAGTGTTGAAAAGTTATCAGTTAGTTTATTATTAGATGAAAAGTTTCATTAATTCCTGGGAATATGTGTAATTAAATTTAAATTAAAATGAGTCAGAGGATCTCACTTTAGCAAATTTCTCATGTGATACGGAAATGCAAGACTTTCTAATCAAATTTTCCGGCAAGGCATTTGGAATCTTTCCAGAGATTACTTTTCCTATTGCTATCTCACTGTAAGTAAAAACAGATCTTTAGTAGACTCCAAAGCACTTGTAAATCAAGGTTTATAAATCCCATGGAAAGCTACACTTCACATGACTTGCTAAAACTGCTAAGACCTAAAATTTAATTTTGCAATGAATATAGGCAAGTCAGCTTTCATCTAACAAGTGAGGGGCTGGCAGAGATTTTCATATATACTCTTCATTCATTGGATGAGAGAAATAATGGGAAAAGCTAATGGAACAGTGATAACTTTGTACTTGCCTACTACTAATAATAGTTCTCCTTCCTCCACAAAGATTATCTCTTGTCATTTATTCTACCAAATGCTAGTCACTAATACAGAAAATGTTAAGAGATTTCTAAGGCTGGGCTGTGTATGTTAGGATTCACTAGAGAAATAGAGTTAATATTTTAAATATACATGATTATATGAAGGATTTACTAGGTAGGTTTAAATGCTCACCTTTGGAATTAGGGGTGGAAGATTGCAAAACAGCCATCTGCACACTGGAGGGCTGGAGGATCCAGTCAAATTTCGAAGGCCTAGGGCTCACTGCAGAACCCGGTGCAAATCTGTATGGGAAATCCAAAGAGTCTGTGTTGGAAGGCTGAAGAGTTTGCACTGGCAGCCTGAAGGAACTGCAGACAAACATCCAAAGGCAATGGAGAAGACAACCACCTCAAAAGAAGAAAGGGGAAGACTTCCTTCTTTTCTTATTTATTCTATCCAGGCAACAAGCGTATTAATTTATGCTGCCCACATCTGGGGTGGCTGTTTCCTTCTCATATTTTGGCTTACATGTTAATCATCCACAGACACATGCAGGGGTTTACTAATCTGCTAGGCTGTTGTTACTCAAGTTGACATATCACAATTAAGAATCACAATCCACCCCTGTCAACTTGACAGCCAGACATATCTCCTTAAACCACACTTAATCTTCAAATACAACAGCAAGATCATTATTACACCTAACATAATACAACTATCCTGCCTACAAATGAAAATGCACCTGCTCCCTTCTCAGGATAGAAGGTAAAGTTTTGCTTGTTGTTCTCCTATGTTCCAAAACATAAACATTGAAATACAGACTTAATAATACTTAAGAATCAATATTATGCCTATCAAATTTTGTTACAAATAAAGAAAACAAAGACATGCTTTAATACATATGCATATGTGCATAAGCATATGAATAAAATTAGAAATACTCAAGACAATTAGAATCTTCATTTCTGTAACTGGTTATACGGTCATAGTTGGTTTTTATAACTAACTTCTTTTACTGCTTATTCTATATTCCTTTGGCCTTGGTTTTCTACTTGATGAGGTGAACCATACCTTTATTTCTGAAAGTTCCGGGCCATTTTTCATCCCACTGGGACTGAACTGTAGTTTCCTATTGGCTCGATAATAGGATACAATAACACTAGGAGGCATCCTAAAGGATCTCCTGCACCCCAAATGCATTCTTCACTCCTATGAATTCCATGTTCATGAACCCATTGCCTCATTTCTTTGGCCATGAAATGCATCCCTTGGTTATAAGCAATGTTGTGTGGCATACCATGATGGTGGATGAAACATTCTGTAAGTCTACAGTTCACAGTTTTGAAAGAAGCATTACATGCAAGAAAGGAAAATTCACACCCAGAATGAGTGTCTACACCAGTAAGAACACAGCATAGTGGAAGAGGTCCAATATAGTCAGCCTGTCACCATCCTGCTCTCCCCATAGAATAGTGCTATATGGGGAATCAGTGTTAGTCATTGCTGCTGGCATGCCAGACATTCATCAGAGTCCATAGAAAATCAGTCTTGGTGAGTGAAAGTCAATATTGCCGAGAATATGCATAACCTCCACACCTGCCTCTATGGCTACTTTGTTCAAGAGCACATTGGGTGGCTCAGGAAAAAGTCTGACCACCATCCAGAAAATGGGTCATCCTTTCCACTTCCTTAATAAAATCTTCTTTTGCTGTCATCTTTTGATAAGCATTTATATGGGACATCAATATCTTTACATCTTTCCCCATATGGAGAAGTCTATCTACACACTTCTTCCCCAAATATGTTAGTCACCAATTTTCCAGTCATGTTCAAGTCCCTAACCATCTGATCCCAGCATTGGCTACGGCCAATGAATTGCTATATTGCTGTACATCTAGCCATTTTCTCTTCCAAGCAAAATATACAACCAGGTGCACTGCCTGAAGTTCTACCCACTATGAAAATTACCCTTCACCACCGTTCTTCAGAGATATCCTGGAAGGAGCTTCAGCCGTCTACTTTTGGATGGTGCCTGCATGGTATCACTTGTGTCTGAATGTCCCCTCAAAGACTCATGTGGACATAGGTGGTGCTTTTCAGAGGTGGCTGGATCTGGAGTGTGTGATGCTGAGATCAAGGAAGTATGATTACTAAATTAGTTCACTAATTAGTTTGGCATGGTTGTGGTAGCATTTAGGGTGTCTCACTCTGGGCATGAGAGCTACCCACCCTAAGAGTGAGTAGGATGGATAAATATGCAGAGCAGAAAGAAGCTGCTATTGGCACTTGCTGCTTCTTACTTCACTGCTTTGTTACCTTCTGCCCACCATGAACTGTTTCCCCTCTGCAATACCTCTCTGCCATGCCACCATGCCTTGGAGCCAGCTGATTATGGACTGAAAGCTCTACAAACAGTGAACTAAATAAATATTTCCTCCCTTAACTTATGAGTATTGGGTATTTTGTCTCAGCAACAAGAAAAGTAACTAAGATATTGAGTAACATACATAACCATCTGTAAGCCTGGCTGTATTGGGTATGCTATGTCCCCCCAAGTCCTCACATACTTTTGATGGGGCTAAGTCTGGCGCTTGCTTGTGTTTGGTTTCTTGTCTAGTGCCGGGATTGGCAATGTGAGTGCTGTACCCGCCCAGGGGTGGAGCCGACATACAGTGTAAATGAGGCAGGTTTTCCTCTTGCACTTCCAGCACTTCCACTCTCTCTCACTAGCGCACTTGAGGCTTGTGGCCACCATGAATGGCAGGCCTTCCATGCCATGCAGACTTGGAGCCAACTAAGTAGGACTGAAACTCTTGAGAAACTGTAAGAATAAACCTTCCCTTTCCTAATTTTGGGCGTCAGGTATTTTGTCTCAGCAACAAGTAAAAAGTAACTAAGACACTGGCCTCAGTTTTCTCTTTGCTTATCAACTGATCATATGGTATACCCCATAAAGTCACAGGTACATTCTGGGGTACAGAAGGCAGTATAGCAGGAATAGGAATTATGGGCATTTGGGCCACTTCATATAAGTTATGCCTTTTAGACCTACTCAAGCCTGGTCATGTATATACCACTTCTATTTGATTATGGACTGTTGCTGTGTTTATGCTAATTTATTATTTAGTGGATCAGAAAGCATCTGTTCATGATGAGCAGCTCAGTTTATATGGTAACTCAGTGTCCCACAGTCAGGTGTTCAGTTTACACTAAGGACTGGTAGCAGGCCAGGAGCTGTTTTTCAAAAGGAGAGTAGTTCTCTGCAGATGATGGGAGGATCCTGGCTCCAAAATCCCAAAGGCCTCCACTATGACTCACTTACAGGGGCTTGCCAAAGATTTCAAACAGCATCCTTATCTGCCACTGACAGTACAAGTATCGTTGGATCTGCTGGATCAGTGGCCCAGTGGCAGAGCAGCCTGTGTAGCAGCCTGGACCTGTTGCAGAGCCTTCTCTTGTTCTGAATCTCTTAAAACTAGCACCTTTCTGAGTCACTTGGTAAATAAACTAGACTAACACACCCAAGTGAAGAATGTGCTGCCTCCAAAATCCAAATAGTTCCAGTAGATATTATGCCTCTTTTTTGGTTGTAGGAGGTATCAGATGCAACAAAATACCTTTCATGTTAAAAGGAATATCTCTGCATGCTCCACACCACTGTGCTCCTAGAAGTTTCACTAGGGTAGAGGGACTTTGAATTTTTATTCAATTTATTTTTTATCTTCTGGCACACAAATGTTTTATCAACATCTCCAGGATGGTTGCTACCTCCTGCTCATTTGGTCCAATTATCATGATGCAATCAATGTAATGGGTCAGTGGAAGAGAAAGACAGTCTAGATCTCTGAGAATTAAATTGTGATACAGGATTAATACACTCCTGAAGTAAGACTGTAAAGGTTTATTCCTGCCCTTGCCAGCTAAAAGAAAATTGATCTTGTAGACCTTACGGATAGGTATGGAGAAAAAGGTATTTGACAAATAAATATCTGTATATCGGGTCCCAGTAGAGGTATTAATCTGCTCATGCAAGGAAACCACACGTAGTACAGCAGTCGCAATTGAAGTCATCCCTTGTTTAAGCTTATGGTAATCCCTCATAATTCCTCAAGATTCATCTATCTTCTCCATAAGTCAAATAGAAGACTTAACAGAGATGTGATGCATTTTTTAAATCCTTGCTGGTGGCACTAATCACTGCAGTCCCCCAGGGATGTGATATTTTTGATTTTCTATTTTCTCAGGCAAAGGCAACTCTAAAGATCAACAGAAGTCTGAAGAACAAGTGCAGGAGTAGATTTTAAGGGGATAGGACAATGGCGGGAGAAACAAACCTAGATCAGATTGAGTTTCTCAACATAGGCTCATGAAGTAGAAATTCTGAATTGAGTGTTGCAATTGGTAGAGTTTTTAAAAGAGGTGCTAATAGTTTATGTGGCTGCTTGGCTGAAGTATGGATCAAGAGATGGTCAACTTTGTATGAACTGGAGATGCCTGATATTCCTTAGTTCACTATTAATGAGGGGACTCCAAGTATCAGAAAATGGTAGTGCTGGGGAGGATTCACCAGGTAAAACCTAATTCATCACACTGAGACAATGCAAAAAAATGGATACTTCACTAATACCTTAGGAAATAGATTTGTGAGGGAAGAGTCCAATGATTGTTCTACTCTGCAGACCTTACTGAGTGACTGCAGTCACTCAGTTGTGAAGCTTAAATCTGATGGATTTGATAGAACCCTAGAGTGACTGGGACCAAGCTGCAGTGGTGAATTCTCAAAGACAAGGTAGACATACTTACTATAATGAACAGAAGCAAAGCAATAAATGGAATGATCTGACACATGCAGACCTACCCTGTTGGCTGATTATTCATGGTGTTCCCAAAAATGAAATAGATAGGAAACATACTAAATTTTTATTGGATTTATATATAGCAAACAATTTTAGGGCAAATGAACAAAAATAAACCTCAAATCATAGCAACAGAGAATCATGGTCTCTCAACCAATACCGAGACTTGAGCCAGTTTACAGATGCAGAATCCCTTGAATCAAGATTAGGCTAGCTCCCCTTGGCAAAGGACCCTGGTACACTACCAAAATGTTATACTGTCAGTCTTTCTTCCATCTTTCCCAAAGGAATCTAAGGCCTTTTAGCAGAGTAACTGTACCTTCAGGAAAAGGAAATGACCAGACATTTGAGGGAGAAACTTAGCCTGATCCAGATTTATGTTTCTTCCACCATTATCTTACACCCTTAAAATCCATTCCTTTCCTTGTTCCTCACACCTCTGATTGTAAGAATTAGAAAAATCAAGAGGTTCTTTGGGAGTTTAGTGGAACTCCTCATAGTTCACACTGTGTACTTCACATTCAGGAAACATCTGAGATTTGAGCCTGGTTATAGGCCTACAGGCAAAAATGTGTGGTAGGAGTGAATCCTAAGGAGTGTTAGCATTGCCTTGCTTGGTAACGATATTACTTTTCATCGGCAACACAAGATTAGTTTTCTCTGGTAAAAGAATGGAGACCAACACCAACACCACAGGGGGTGGTATTGCCTCTGCCACTAGGAGTAGGGAAATTTCTTTCTCTGGCAAAATAATTTCCATCAAGCTTCCTCAGGCTCCTCCCAAATATCTCCATTCCAATTTACAGTATCTCATTCATTTCCAATATGAAGTGCCCTCACTTTCACTTCAGATACTTTTCGAGGTTGTAATTCAACCAATCAAATTATAAGGCCTTGTGTTTGGGATTCAGCAAATTTAGTCCAGTGGTAAAGGAGAAAAGATTCTCCTTCAGGACATATTCACAAATGTTTAGATTCTTCATGTATACCCATGTTTATAGCAGCACAATTTGTAATAGCTAAATCTTGGAAACAGCCCATATCCCCATTAAAGGATTCATGGATAAAAATGATGTGGTTTTTATGTACAGCGCAGTACTACTCTGACATAAAGGATAAATTTGAGACATTTGTAGGTAAGTGGATACAGCTTGACACCATACTTATATGTAAAATAAATTGTACACACATGTTTAAATACTTCACTGTTTCTTTTCTGTGAGAAACAGAAAGCACAAATAAGGACCAGCATGGATGATAGATATTGGGAAGTGGGAAGAAAATGTTCAAATGGTAAGGAGAACAAGGTGGGGAGGGGAAATGAAAGGAAAAGGAAAAAAGAATAGAAAGAAAAATGGAAACAGCTTTTTTTAAATAATGAGGGGAAGAAAGGTTGGTAGGGGAAGGGGAAAAAAAAAAAGAATCAAGAAATAGTATGTACAAGCTGGGCGTGGTGGCGCACACCTTTAATCCAAGCACTCAGGAGGCTGAGGCAAGAGGATCATTGTGAGTTCAAAACCAGACTGGCTACGAAGTGAGTTCAAGGCCGGCCCGAACTGTATAGTGAGACCCTGTCTCAAAAAATAGGACTGGGGATTTAGCTCAGTGGTTTAAGTGCCTGCCAGCAGGCATGAGATTATAAGTTTGATCCCCAGTACAAAAAAAAAAAAAAGAAAAGAAAAGAAATAGTATGTACAGGTACATTCCATATGATGAATATGACCTTTATGTGTATCAAAAGTGGACCAATAAATAAATTTTAAAAATAAATCAATATGTAAGTTAAAAAAATAACTAAGGGAACCACTTCATATTCAATTGGGTAGCCACTATCAAAACAAAAAAATTGCTTCGAAAATCTAGACAAAGTATTGGCAAGATGTAGGGAATTGTGACATCTATGTACTACTGTTAGGAATGTAAAATTAGGTCACTATGAAAAACACCATGGTCACTCCTCAAAAAATTGAAAATATAATTACTCTAAGAGCTATTATTTCTACTTCTGGACATATAACCCCCCAAAATGAAAAATAGGGACTCAAACAGATATTTATACATTCATATTCATAACAACATTATTCACAGTATCAAAGAAGTATAAGTAGTCCACAGTGTTCGTCAACTGATGACTGTATCAACAAAACATACATATAATCCAATATATTTCAGCCTTTAAAAGTAAGAAAATTCTCATATGTACTGCAACGTAAATGAATTTTGAGGACATTATTAGAAGTGAAAAATCCGTTCTCCAAAGGACAAATACTGTATGACTGAACTTACACGAAGTTGAATTCATAGAAACAGAAAGTAGAATGGTAATTACTAAGGATGTCAGGGAGGAGAGAAATGGGGTGGTCTGTACCATGGGTTTATTTTGCAAGATAAAGTGTTCTGGAGAGGGTTGATGGTGATGGTAACTAAACAATATAAATGTAATTAATGTCTTCAAAATATACACTTAAAATGGTTAAGATGGTAAATTTTAAATAGTTTTAAAATTTACAAAAAATCTAAAGGGAAAATTACTTGATAAAAATAATCTATGACATAGGAGGCAATAGGAAATTATTTCCAGCAGACTCTTTACCTGCATGTTCTCCACAGTGATCACTAAATGGGTGAGGAATTCTAAGCAGCAGCATTCTGTTGGTCCAGAAACACCAAGTCCAAGTCTCTCCCAGAAGAGTTTATGCAGGTGATAGAAATTGTCACACTGTCTCAACTCCAATATTACCTTTTAGGGACCTTAAGACCTGTTGCTGGAGACAAATATCCCACCATCTCCCAGTGACCCCAAATTGCAAACTCAAATGACTCGTTTTTTGTCTTCAAACCCAAATATGCAATGTCAGTGTTCTCTTTCTAAAGGTGAAGTCACAGACCATGTTTTTTCTCCTTTAAATGACGGACTCTTTATGGAGTCCATACATACTCAGGATATTAGAAAAATAAATTTTAATCCAGGCACATAACCTTACCATGTCCTGTAGGGAGAAAAAAAAATTTTATTGCCGTTTTAGGCAGGGACCAAGTTGGGAAATGAGCATGGTTTCAGCAACTTGTACATCCCCCCAAGGAACAATGTCTCCCTCTTGTGCCCAGAGAAGAGTTAGCAGTTCAACAAAGATGTTTCAGCCACATTTCTTAGTTTATGTTTTGTTTTTCTCTTTAATTTTGTGTGTCAGGAATTCAGAGAGGACATAGAGAAGATGGTTTGTCTCTGCTCCATGTCTGGGGCCATATCTTGGGATCAATCAACAGCTGGTGTCTGGAACCACCTGAAGGTATCTTTATAGCTCTGACTGTAGAAGTCAGCTGTCACCAGGGACTCAGCTAAGCCATGAGTTAGAATATCTACATCTGTTCTTTTCATGTGGTTTCTCTGTGTGGATTATTTTGGGCTCCTCACAGCATAACAACTGGCTTCCAAGTGGGTATCCCAAGGGGCAAGGTGGAAAAATGTAGAATATTAAAAATTTAGCCCCAAAAATCACAGATCAATTCTATCATCTTCTACTGGTCAAAATGATAAAAGTTTGCCTGGGTTCAAGGAAAAGGGAACATAGGACTCTCCACCTGATGGAAAGACTGTTCGGATCACATCATAAGAAAAGCATGTGAGTGGGTGATACTGGTGGCCATCTTTGAAAAATTATAATCTGCAATATTGTCACATTGGTGCTTTTTCTGCAGGATGCTCATTGATAGACACTGACATGGGAGTCAAAGATACTTATTCTTTGTTCCAGCTTCTGTAGGCTCCTCCACATGCTTTCTCCTCAAATATTTTTATTACTGAACTTCAAATATTTTATCTTCCAGGCCTTTGAATCAATTAACCAAACAATTATCTTACATATCTCTGTGTCTCAGTTACTTTTTTCACTCAAAGATTACTAAATATGCTTTGAAGTTCTGCCTGCTGGGTAGGAGAAATTTTTACACTACTGTCCTTATGGCCCTTCTCAAAATGGGATAGAAGTACAACTGCTATCCATTTTTCACTCTAGCAACCTATCAAGCTTGAATGAGTGTAGTATTTTCCTCCAATATCACCAACTGGTAATAAAGAACACATGCTGTCAGAGGACACAGGTGTGAATAAAGAAATACAACAGACAGATAGCTCTGGACTCCTTGTTCCTAAAACTTACTTGTGACTTCTGAACTTGCTTAGATGTGCTTCCATTTATACCATGTCTATCATTTAGTGAATTATTGCTATGAGAACCAAACCTTACAAAAGGCAACCCTCATCATACACTCATTTGGCGTTCCATAATCTGTGTTTAGTTTTTACTAGGGCTCAGTATCATGCCGGTAGCTACTTTCATATGGTTTGGTTGCAGAAAGCTTGCCTTACTCCAAGCCCTTAGCAGCTTGAACAGGGATTTCCCTTTTAGTACCTGCCAGAGATTTCACATGGTATCATTATCTATCACCTAGAACTTTTGGATCTGCCACATAGGGACCATACTTCCTATTCTGTCTATGCTGAGATTCAACTCTAGCTATTGCTGAAGAAATGAAGAGAGGGGGAGGCAGAGCCTCCAAAAGGCACAATATCATATTTGTGGGGTGTTTAGGAAAGGAAGCTATGTGCATGATGGATATGTTCTACTACACCTACAGGGAAGCACAGACATGGGTCAAAGGGAAATTGAACCTCTAGGCATAGTATCATTTTAGCCAATTAAAAGAGGATGATATGAAAATAAGGAAGACCTTAAAAGAACCAAGTTTATATGAAGAGAAGGTAAATAATATTACATTGTAATGAAGGCAGTATGCTTAATATTACTATCTTATCTAAATACCAAGCACCTTAGAACATAAAATAGAACCATTATTTTGTAACAACCATGGATATTCTAATATTTGAATCAATAGAATGTTAAGTTACACATTTTTACACAGAAAATTAGAAATCAAAAGCCATACATAATATTGCAGCATGACGATCATGATGAGATTTTGTAACATATTTAAATTTCCATTTTGACATAGTGTGACCCTTTTAATCAAACATCTCTATCTAACACATAAGTAAGAAACTTTTACCTAACTTCTTGTCTTTTTTTTTTTTTTTTTTTTTTGATACTGGGGATCGAACTCACAACCTCACGCTTGCCAGGCAGGCGCTTATGCCACTGAGCTAAATCCCTGGCTAACCTGTTGTCTTTTAATGGGATGTACGTCATTTAAGTTTTTGTTAATGGCAGATGACTGAATCTGAAAGGAAAGTCTATCACAATAAGCAATCCTAATTCCACACTTTGGAAAACCTTCACATCTGCAGGCATGAATACATTCAATACACTATAAAAACAATAACAGTCATAATCAATTATCATAGCCATATGAAAATCTTTGTACCAGAGCACCCTCAAATAAAAAACCTTATTCTCTAGAAAACTTAATCCTTTGATGTATAAGCAATGTAAACATATTATATATTGTAATAATATCTATCAGGGTGTGTCCTGTAAGGCTATGGAGATCACTGGGGCCTCTTATCAATGAACAAGAACTGGATAACATTTCCAGGCTACTGCTTTCTTATTCATCAACTGGAGTCCCGTACAACAATCTTTCCCCACCCTAAGGGATTCTTGTTCAACTATCTTAACAATTTTTGATGGACCATGAGAAAAACAAACTTGATATCATCTCAATCAACTGGCAACCCAGTAGGAAGCATGGTTTTTAAATCTATAAATTGAACTGAATTATGAACAAATGATCAAAAAATGCAAAAGAAAAAAGGAAAAGAGAAAACATTGTTGAGCCCAAATAAAAAACAGCTGTTAACAGAATGAACAAGCTCACAACTAAATGAGTACACAGCTTAACAGGTTGGACAAACATCTTACAAAATAAGAGTGCACGCAAATATATTTTTGGCCAAATTAAATTATAATAACTCTCTTACAATTTTAGAGGTTTTTAATTATAAATAGAGTAGTCAGCATTGTCAGTTGATTAGTATAGATCTCTTCTAAGAAGAATTTGGAAGGAATAAAATCCTTTATCTATAATTGATATATAATTTTTAAATTTTATTTTATCTTAAGAATACTAGTAACTTTTGTGTCTCCCTTTTCATGTAACTTTCAGTTTGGTTATTTCCAAGCACTCTACCACCTACTTAAACCTTTGATTCCCATGTTTGGTTACCATCTTCTGGGCATTCTGGGTCACTTCCTTCAATTCGCCCCAGGGTGAATCTAGAACCATTCTTGTCTAGCAGCTATAAAGTAGTCTTTGAGACATCACTGTCATAGGACTGAGCATCGGTTCCTTGAAAGGTGGAATCAACTCCTTCTTTAGGCCTGGGTTCATGAGACAGTCAGACAACATGCACTGGTACCCAGATAGGCCATTCAGAGTTCTCTGGAAAGACACAAGCATACCCTCAACCCCAAATTAGCACTGGGCTGTATCCCTTCCATTGTCCACTATGAAGATCTTTCCAAAGGACCCTTCCTAGCTCCCCCCACCATTGAATTATCTTTCTACTGCTGTAGTTCTATCCCTAGAAGGTTTTAAAAAAGTAATAGTATATATTGCCAAGTGAAGTCTATTATGAGGTACAAATCTTTTTGTAGGGAAGGATTCCCCTTTCTGTCTTTGTAATTGAATTTTGAGCATATGATGAACACATTCAACAATTCCTTGACCTTGAGTGTTACAAGGAATTCCTGTGGTAAGAGAAATATGAAAAGTTTTACAAAACATTTGGAAGGCAGCACTTGTATAGGCTGGGCCACTATCAGTCTTAAGTATAGAAAATTATTCTATATCCAGGCACCTAGGGCTCTCTTTGTTGTTTCACGCCTGGTTGTAGCTTCCACCTTGTTGCCAGGGATGGGCTCCATCTCCGGCATCACTCCTCCCCAGAGAATGCAGCAGTCACCAACTCTGAGTTCATGCTGCAGCACATGGGAGGCAGGGCCACTGATCTTTTGTATCTCTGCCTGCACACTATGGCATGCAAACACCAACTCCACAGCTTGGGCCCCCATGAACTGCCTGTAGCACCAGGTCTGACTGGACACATAGAGCAGGATCAGGTCAAACCATCTCTGAGAAGTTCTTAGTGTCTTAGTACCCTTACTGTTTGGTGGGACTGTTGTTCTGCTATTACTTTTCCTCTGGGGACATGATTTTAAACTAGTGCCCCAAGCCAAATCCTTTGTGGTCATCCCAACAAACTTACAACCATTAAAACACTCAATGCAAATCCACCAAAGTAAAGTTAATATAGGAATCAAGAATACAATAAACAAGTCCACATACATTTGTATTTCTTGACAATCTGTTTGCCCCATGGTTAACACCTGATAAAATCAATACCTCTCTCCCTTTTGTTTTTCATGAGCCTGGTTTTTTTCTCTTTGGCCCAAGAGAGCCTGTTTTTCTCTTTGGTCCTAATGAGTTCATTTTTCTCTAGTCCCAAGCTTTACACTTGATGAAATCAATATCAATACATCTCTGTGATTAATATTGATGTTATCAATGCAATTCTCCCCTTTTTGCATAAACAATAAGAAGTGTCCCTTCACCTACTATTTCTTCTTACCACAGTCCCTGTTCAGGTGCCAATATACCATGTTCAGTGCAGCTCTCAAAGTTCCCAAGGGGAAGCAGGGCAAGAGGATGAAGCAATAAAAATAAGAGACAATAAACATACAGAAAGGTAGGGACTACTATGTAGATAGTCATTACTATAATGTTATTATGTGGCTCATAACCATACAGCTGACCCTCTCTATCCATGAGTTCCACAACCTTGGATTCAAACAACTATGAATGGAAAATATTTTGAAAAAAATTTATTTTAAATATAGACAGACCACCCCCATTGCATTATTGCCTCAAAAATACAGTACTACAACTATTTACATAATAGTTACATTGTAGTAGATATAACTAATCCAGAGGTGGTTTAAAGCAGTGATGGCAAATCTATGGCACACATGCTGCAGTAGACTGTTTGTATCATTGAAAGCTTTAAAAGATTCACTATCACTGATTTAAAGTATACAGGAAGATATGTGTAGGTTATATGATATGATCTTATATAAGGGATTTGCATATCCAAGGATTTTGATATCCAAAAGGGATCCTGAATCAATCTCCCACAGATAGGAATACACACACACACACACACACACACACACAGAGTATACCTAATGGATGTAGCACTGTATATGAATCTTAACCAAAGAGATAACTAGTACCCTGCAAGTTAGAGCTGATGAAGTTAATTAATATACTGATATTGGAACCAAGATGGATGATGACCAGTGAAGCAGAACAGAGGCAATAGAGGTAATAAAATTGCCCTACAGAAAGACGAAAATTTGATTATGACAGAGATGTCATGACATATCACTGGAGAAAGGGAAGGCCATTTAAATAAATGGTGCTAAAACTACCCATAGGAGAAAAGGTGAAATTGGACCCAAGCATAAATTGGACACCATATATAAAACTATTTCAAATGGACTCACATTACAAAATAAATTCTAAGGAATTCCTCAGTTTTATGCAGACATGAAAGTTGATGTAAGTAAAAGGGCAGTCTTCAGTGGTTCTTTACTGTGAAAAAATAACTAAAAACTACTATGAAGATTCACTTGATTAATCAAGAAAGACATACTTTAGAAATAATTTATGACAACTCGCCTGATTGAGTCTTACTTTAAAACATCATCTAATGCTATACATCTATCATTCCCCAAATTATCAATGCATTATAAAACCTGTGAATTATTTAAAATAATTGAATTCTCAAGTCCCATTTTGGACTTACTGAATCAGAATCGCTCAGAGGTAATGACCAGAAGTTTATATTTTTAATAAAACCTTGGTAGGAAATCTCACCAAGCAAGTCAGATTTGCAAAACAATGCTGTCCTAGATCATTACTAGGTCTCAGAATTCTTTGAGAAAATAGAAATCACAAGGTAGGAATGCTTCCTTCTTATCCTTCCAGAATTATCATTACAATGAAGTGACTCTGCTTCATCAGATGACATCTCCTCCACATAGCTCCATCTGTTCGCCTCTGCAGGTACCTGACACTTGTAACTATACCCTCTGCAGCCTACCCTTGTCTGGGGACCACTATTTTTTTCTTGCTTCCACAAATTCACATTACCTGGCTCTGGTCTTCCATGTGCAGACCTCCCCTAGGCTCTTGAACCTTTCCTCCTTCATCAGCCATACAAATAGTGGAGGCACAGAAAATCATTTTTTTCTCTATACATTCTCCCTAAGTGATCTCATTCACTCCAATTCGCTTCATTTCCATTTTGCTATCATATTCCAAGCTACTGCTATCTCTCTTGGATAACTACAACAGCCTCCAACTGGGTCTTCCTGCTTCTACTGTTCCTATAGAGCAGCCAGCTTTGAAAAACGTAATCAGAAAAAAAAAGTAAGCTGGTCATAGAGCCTAAAAATCCAATGGTGGCCTCACTTGAAATGTCTTCTGCTTCCCTTTCCTTCCCCTCTTCGCCTTTCCCCTTTTTCTCTCTCTCCTCCTCCCTCCTCTTCCTCCTCTTCTCCTCCTTCTCCTCCTCCTCTACCTCCTGACTCTCTGTCTCTCTCCGTCTCTGTTTCTGTCTCTGTCTCTCTCTCCTTCTCTCTCTCTTCCTTATTTTCCCTGCTTCCCTCCATTTTTCAGAAGGTCTCTAACAAGATAAAAAGCGAGGTATTGTCATTACTGAAAATATTCGTCCTTGTTTCCTTTTCTCATTCTCCCTGTCTTTATTTCAGCCTCCTGAGATTGCCTGCCAAATAAACCACGTGCACCCATTCTGTTATTTCAGGCTCTGTTTTGAAGAAAATCCAAAATAAGTCAGTGACTGTATCAGGGTCTTGACAGCGCAAAACAATCACTTTGAGTTTGACAATTAAAAAAGAATTTAGTGAAAAGAGTACTTAAGAACATAAGGTAGGATTAGAGAAATGAGTGATGGTACATAATCCCAAGGCTAGTAATGGTGGAGAGTCCTTACTACTACTAACTCTGAAAGGACTAAAAGAGTGTTTAGTAGACTTCAGTGGAAGAGTTATGAGGAAAGAGCTGTGGCCTTCAGTAAAGTGACCAGGGTCAGGAATAGGACAAGGCAAGCGGACACTTCAGACACAACATTTAAGCACCCCCTTACACTCACTTTTGTACCAGTGCCAGTCTGAGAGTAAATTTCCCTTTCCACTTGGTGCTCTAGGCCTCTGCTTGCTACATTCTAACCCTACTATTGAAAGGAAGACAAGACAGGATGTCAATTTTCTCTTTTCCTTTGATTTCTTATTGATTCCATCAATTTGCAAAATGTGAATCTTGCAACATATATGTTGCAAGGCGTAAATGTCACAGGACATTTGTATCAGTCTTTCAGGGTTTACAAAAATAGAGTGACGAACAGAAACATCCAATCTGGCATAGTACTGTATGGAATTATAATGTTTAATTAAGATATAAGCTGCCATAAATGAAGATAAACTTGGGCGTGGTGGCTCATGCCTGTAATCCCAGCACTCAGGAGGTGAGGTAGGAAGACTGCCGTGAGTTCACGGCCAGCTTGGATCACATAGCAAGATTCTGTCTCAAAAACAAAACAAAACAAAACAAACAAACAAAAAAACTGCTAAACTTGAATCATCTCTAAGGAAATGGGTGTACCTTATATTGCATGGTTTCTCTTACATGATAACCTCAAATTATAAATAAAGAGCAAAATAGAAGGGAGATAGATCTTTCTCAAATGGAAAGGGGATCAAGAGATGGAGGGAGGGGGAAGGAGGTAAGGGAAAGGGGATGAAAAAAAGAATGCGTTATCTACATGTGTCAACTCCACACAAGAAAAGTAAACATTATGTACTGCAAACATATACTAATAAAAGTGAATAAATACACTTTTAAAAAAGAATGAATTAGCATGCCTCAAAACTAAAACAAACAAACTGATACAAAATGCTTGCAGAGGTATCCGGTATGTTCTAATTTTTATTGTTACTATTATTATTGCTTAAATGATGCAAAAAACTTGAGTAAATACTCAAGGTTCATGGGTTTCCTGAAGTTTATTAATATGCCTTAACTTTATTATGGTTTGGTTCTTAAATGTCTCCCAAAAATTTGTATGTTGAAGACATGGTCCATAACTGATAGCACTGTTGGGAGGTGATGGAAACTCTAGGAGATGGGGCCTTCTTGGAGGAAATGGGTTATTGGGAACATGGTGCTGACATGCATGGCTCATGATGATATACTGCCTTACTGCAGGTCCAAAGGCAACAGGGCAAAACCATGAACTGAAACCACTGAAATTATATTAATCAGCATCCCACACTGACACACAATACCCAATACCCACAATTTTAAAACAACAAAAAAAAGAGATTTTATTTGGCTCATATTTCAAGGGATTCAGTCTATAGTTGGCTGGCTCCAAGGCAGAAAAAAACATGACAGAAGGGCATGGCAGAGCAAAGACGCTTATTTCATGACAACTGGAAGCAGAGCAGGGGAGCAATGCCAGAGGGGAAGGAGTCAGGGGCCCCATATAGTACCCAAAGCCACGCCTCCATTTTCCACCCCAATACACAGAGAAGTGTGTTTACTAATCCCTAGGCCAATGATGGAAAAGCTTTTAGAAGTTTTAATGATATAAGAACCTTGCTGAGGCTGGGGATTTAACTCAGCAGCATAAGTGCCTGCCTGGCAAGCATTAGGTCATGAGTTGGAGTGCTGGTACCTAAAAACAAAACAATAACAAAAAACAACTTGCTGAGGCATGTTGCTATAGGTTCACTGCCACTGCCCCAGGTAGTCCCTGAGCTAATTAAATTGACACAATTAAGCTCAACCACCACAAAGCAAGAGCCAAGAAACACAAAAAACATGCAACATTGGCTGGGGATAAAGCTCAGTGGTATACTCCCTTACCCAGCATGTATGAAGCCTTTGGTTCAATTCTCACCACTGCAAAAACAATCAAGAATATGTAATTGAGGTTGTACTAGAAATCCTTTTAAGATGATTTTCTCAGGCATTTTGCCATAGTGATGAAAAACTAACATAAAACCCTTTTCATTATATGGTATGCCTTCAACAAACAGCCTTCAAAACCTTTCTTTTTCCCACTTATCAGGTCCTTGCCAACCTTTTCACATATAGGGCCCATGGTTATAATGTATACAATACTAGTGTGAAGAGATAAGGCTACTGTTTTAACTTTCTCATTGCTGAGACAAAATACCCAATGTTCAAAGTTAAAGAGGAAAGGTTTGTTTCTGTTCAGTTTGTACAGATTTCAATCCATAGTCAGCTGGCTCCAAGTCACAGTAACATG
Organism: Dasyprocta punctata; assembly: GCA_004363535.1. Classification (NCBI taxonomy): domain Eukaryota; kingdom Metazoa; phylum Chordata; class Mammalia; order Rodentia; family Dasyproctidae; genus Dasyprocta; species Dasyprocta punctata. The sequence continues at coordinate 214,747 of RJWM01000006.1, forward strand.
GCAGAGGAGAATCAGTTCATGGCAAGGCAGGCAGGAAGCAACAGCCAGCAGCAGCAACATCAATACAACAACAAGCAGCAGCTTGCCTCTCCTGTCCAGCCTTTTGGGTGGTGCCTCCCACACCCAGGGTGAGTCTTCCCACACCCAGAACTATGCCAAGTCAATCAGTGAGATAATTTAATAATCACATACCCTTAAACCCAGCATCACACATCCTAGATCCAGCCACCTCCAAAAGCCCCACCGAGGACCACATGAGGCTTTGGGGGACATCGAGATACAAGCCATAATAGCTACTTTCAACCAAAGACAACTGACCCAGGTCACTTCTGGTCCCAAAGACTAAGTGGATCAGTATCTTGGCTTATCCATGCCACATGGAAAGTTTAAATCTAATGCTTATTCTGCACAGTAATACCAACTTAGACTTCCTTATACAGCATTCCTATCATATCCTTTAGTTCTAATTTAAAAAAAAAGTATCAAGAATCTTTGGTTTGACAGCATTAAAGCATGGAATTAGAAAACACCTCACATGTCATTTAATTTATTCCTTTTATTTTACAGAATGACAAAGTGAAGTCCAGCTAGGTTAAATAACTTGTCTAATGCAACATGCCAGGAAACTGCTATTCATTCTATCCATTTTTTCTATGTACATTCATAGACGAGATCGAGTTTAAGTGCCATACCTTGTCTGAATGCCTTCCAGGTCACACCGCTGGAAGGTGAATGCTTCCTCCTCTAAACTCTAACAATATTCATTTAGATATTCTATAGGAAGAGAGAGCAGATAAAGACTTATTAGTCTTTTCAGTCTGAACTTCCCTATGTTAGGTGAGGTAATCAGATACTAGCATGTGGGATTTTATAAAAGAATGATTTAAAAATTAAGATGCCAACTCACTGATAACAGAACAGTTAAATGAAGTTACAATTTAGGTTGGCTTCTCAGTATAATTCATTAATGTGTGTATTGGTTGATACTGTGTCCCCGCAAGGCCTCATCTAATTTGGAAGGGGCTGAGGCTGGTGTTTGCGATTGGTTTGTTGTGTAGCACTGGGATTGATGATGTGAGTGCTGCACCTGCCCAGGGGAGGAGCCGACATACAGTGTAAGGGAGGTGGGTCTTCCCCTCTCTTGCTCTTCCACCCTCTCTCACTCACCAGTGTGCCTTGCTGTTTGGTGGCTGCCATAAATGGCAGCCCTGCCACACTATGTTGCCTTGGAGCCAATTAAGTATGGACTGAAACTCCCAAGAAACTGTAAGAAATAAACCTTTCCTTCCCTAATTTTGGGCATCAGGTATTCTGTCTTGGCAACGAGCAAAAAGTAACTAAGACAACGTGTTTCTATTAAAGGACTAGATAACCTATGAGGTCATACATTGTCTCTGTTGCATTTTTTTTATTTCTTTCTGTTTTGCTTAATTAAGCAATTGCTTAATTGTTCTGCTTTCTTACTATGCATGTAAAAACCATTGATAACATCTAGTACAAACAGAGCTCAGAGTATTTAGTTTGCTGAACTTTGACATCTATTACCAGAAGGAAAGTTGACTTGGGAAATAAATATAATAAGAAAGTTGCTAGGTGAGGATGAAGTAAAGAGCATTTAAATTTAGGCTGTTAAGGTAGTTCATCTACTCTGTGCTTGGTCCGGTGGCTAGAATGCTGAATGAGAGATATATCTTGGGGGCCAAAGAGATGATGGGGACTGGTAATATGATGAGAAATGATCAAAATATTTTAAACAGGGAAGACTTATAATGATTCTGAATGCTATATGGTAGCAAGACTGAAGTGAAACAAACAGAATAATTACAAGGCTACTTGTTAGAGAGGCTTAGAAGAGAAATACATTAACAATGTCTCAGACCAAGATTCTAGTGGGGGAAGTAGTGAGAATGTTTAAATTAGATTTGGGATATATTTTGGAGTTAGATATGATCAGACTTACCAGTGAATCAAAAGAGAATGCAACCAGCTGAATGGTGCTGCCACTTTTTGATACTGAAGTGAGGGCAGCTAGGCGGTAAAAGAAGTAAGAACCCAGACATAAAAAGATTGATTCTGTGATAAGATCAGAGCAATGAGAAAGTGAATACACGTGGGAAAGGTAGTAGGCCTGTCTGGCAGGCCTGTTTTTGTTTGCTTTGGGTTTTTTTTTTTTTTTTTTTTTTTTTGGTATTGGAAATTGAACTCATAACCTTGTGCTTGCCAGGCAGGCACTGTGCTGCTGAGCTATATCCCCAGCCCAAGCTACATCTCCAGCCCAGGCAGTTCTGAGTATACTGTGTGATGAAAGATTTGAAAAGAAATTTGTACTGAAAATTCACTTATTTATTGGCAAACAGCATCTAATTTAACTACCAAAATGTTCTTTTATTGAATAAGGATATTACCACAAAAATATATGTAGCATACTTGTAAGTTGTAAACCACGTGTGTCTGTGTACCTGTGAGCTCTCTGCCTTATCTAATATTGGATGTCGGCAATATATATTCTCTTAATTTCAACTCCCTGAACATCGCTTCCCCATTAGCTCATACTCTAAACTTTGTACTACTTATTATTATTATTGTCTTAAATTTTTGAAAAAAATGTATTTTAATAGTTCTTTATTTCACCTTTGCAAAAATGTCACCTCAGGCATGGCTTTTTAAAAGTTAGCATCAGGCAGGAGGATCTCTGCGAGTTTGAGGGTAGCCTGGGCTACAAAGTGAGCTCAAGGCCAGCCTAAACTGCACAGTGAAACCCTGTCTCAAAAAGACAAAAAAAAATTATGTTTCCAAGGTACAGTACATCTATGTTACACGAGTTCATTTGCTCTGCTTAAATGTGTGAGTAAACTATAGTTACCCACTTTCTCATGGAAGCACATTTGGGTTGTTTCCATGTTTTGCTATAATTAACAGTGATGCTGTTAGTATTCTTTTATAGCTTCCTGGTACACATACACAAATTGCCTATGTGTATACATTTAGGTATGAAGTTGCTGGATCATGAGGTGTGAATGTTTACTTTTTTTTTTTTTTTTTTTTGGTATGGGGATCGAACTCACAACCTCACGCCTGCCAGGCAGGCGTTTAGGCCACTGAGCTAAATCCCCAGCAAACGTTCACCTTTTAAGACTATACCAAACAGCTTTTCCAAGTGGTTATATCAACTTATACTCGTGTCAGTGTGCAAGAATTCTTACTGATACACATATCCCCCATAACTTGGAATTGCCAGACTTAATTTTGTCATTTACTGTACAAAAAAGCATCACGTTGGCCTTTTCCTTTTTGTATTCTTGAAATTAATGAGACTGAGCATCTTTTCATATATATTGGCCACAGCACTTCCTCTTTCACATTGATATTTCTTACCTAGTTTTGCTTTTCAATAATCTATCAGCCATTGAAACCTTGTCTTGTCTGCATTTCCTTCTTAAAGACACACTACTTTCAAGTACCACAGATTATTTTACATTTTCCACATTTATACCTAATACCCTCCCTTTTAGAGTGTGCTGATAATCTAATCAGCAATGCATTTATAAGCCATTTATTAGATTAGTAGGCTTTGGGTAATTTTCTACATATGGCTATTTTTACCCCCAATAGATTATGGATGCCTTGTTATTTCCAAGGATGTATCATTTTGGAAGTATATACCTTTATTCTTACAAGTTCTATCTCCCCTACTCGCATGACACCTGAAGATGAAATGATATTCTAGCTATATTTAAGCCACTGGTCCATACACCGTGCTAGGCATACTGAATGCATTTAATGCATTTGAATGACACTTCTGTGTATGGAGCCCGTCCTGAAAAACACTGTCTACAATTATTTTACAGCTGGTCCAATAACTCGGCATCCAGTGGGTTTTCCTTTTCTATCCCTGCCACTTCTGAGACGAGAAGCACTCCAGGTCTCTTACCTACAGTGAGGGAGCAATGGACACCTCTGCTCTCGTTTTACAAGAGGGATGGGGTAAGCCACAAGCAAAAGGGCACCGGGAGGAGACCCTCAAGTCTCTGAGCCACGTGCGTCTTTCCGGGGACGAGCCTTCCCTGATTAATCACATTTTTCTTCACTCAGGTTGTACAAAAACAGCATTCACGTATACAGCAAAGTCCTCCACTCATGGTCATGAACTCTCGCGCACTTTTTCTGAAGGCAAACTGTAAAAACACAAATATGTGCGCTATACAAGCACAAAAACTGTACAAACATAAAATACACGCCGACAAATAAAAATAAATCCACGTGCTGGGATCTTGTCCCGCGGCTCAACGTCTTTGAAAACTGAGCAGAGAAAAATTCTGTTAGCATCCTCACACTTTCGACAATCACTTCGCAAACTAAAATTTAAATATTTTGACGGATTTCATCCAAAGAGATAACATGGGGTTTTTTTGTTTGTTTGTTTGTTTGTTTGTTTCACGTGTCTTCTCGTCTGTACGCTTTTAGAGGCTTCGCTCTGTGTTTCCAGATTGATCCTGCTCCTCGGCGCCCGTGTGGAAACTGCGAGGCTTTGGACTCTGCGGCTGGAAGGGTGGCGCGAGGCTGACGTCACCCCCGCGAGGCGGAGCGGCGCGGCCCGGCAGGGGCTCCGCGTGTGTGACGCCGGTCGCGGGCTGAGGCAGCCTCTTTCTAACTACCCGCCGCTTCGCTCTGGTACGCGCACCTCAGTCTCGCGTGGAGATGGCAGACGATCTTGGAGACGAGTGGTGGGAGAATCAGCCGGCAGGAGCAGCCAGCAGCCCAGGTACCCCTCTGCCTGCGTTCCTCCTCTCCCCGAGCCCTTCAGTGCGCCCCAGCCCGGGCCCGCTCTGTCAGTCGCCGCCGGCGGCCCGGAGGCGGTGCGCGCGGCTGAGGAGCGCGATCATCGCGGAGGGGGCGATGCGAGACTGAAAGATGAGAAACTGACAAATTCATTTAGGAAGGATCCTTTTTCCAGCTGTTTTTTTTTTTTTTTCTTCTCCCCCTTTCACCTTTGAAATTAGACAAGCCAGTTTTCGTGAAGAGAAGCAGTCTTGCATTGTAGATGAGGGTAGCGTCGAACTAGAGTCAGTCTGCTGCAGTTCAAATCACGACTCTCTCGTGTTCTCATAGTTGTGCTTTTCCTCAACTGTCAAGTGAGGATAGTTATGTCTTTTTTTTTTTCTTTTTCTTTTCTTTTCTTTTTTTTTTTTTTTTTTTTTTTTTTTTTTTTTTTTTTTTTTTTTTTTTTTTTTTTTTTTTTTTTTTTTTTTTTTTTTTTTTTTTTTTTTTTTTTTTTTTTTTTTTTTTTTTTTTGTGGCACCGGGGCTCGAACTCACAACCTCACACCTACCAGGCAGACGCTTAAGCCGCTGGGCCAAACCCCCAGCTAGTTATGTCCTTTTAATAAATTAAGTAAATAGTAAATTAATTGTTATGAAGATTAAATGCCCATGATACAAGTTAGGCGCGTTAGTGGGGTGTGATGGTACACGTTTTTAATCCTGGCACTTGGGAGGCTGAGACAGAATCATCATCAGTTGGAGTCCAGCCTGGGGTATATTAGGGAGGCCCTTGTCTAAAACAAAACAAAAAACACAACAAAAACCCCACGCTTTTTCACACATACTATGTGCAGTACATACAAGCTGTTGTTTTTGTCGCTGTCATCATGTGATTTGGAAGACAGTATTTGAGCCAGAATAATCATGCCTTTGAATTTACCTACTTTAAAGATAAGTATGACCTCAACATAGTAAGTTGAGAAGTTCACATGATATTAGGAATAAGCCTAGAATTTATTTAACACAGTTTGAATAATTTTTACTATGCAGTGCTGTGTGAACCTATTCTGAACGCAATAGGCCCTTTATCTGTGAACAGAGTAATTTCCCACCCCAAGTCCCATAATGCTTAATATGAAATTATCATTTTCTCAAATCATTCTTCAGGGTCTGTGTCTCTTCTCAGTTCAGCTTCTGTGATTTTTGAAGGTTAAGGCCAAAGTCAGATTCATGTTTGTGTTGACAACAGAGCCCTGCACATGATTAATACTTGATACCTATTTCTAGTAACAGTCTTGAAAAACGAGTTATGAAATACACATTAAAGCTTCAGTTGTATTGTTTCCTTCTGGGGACAAACTATACATGTGTCATTTTTTAAAACATATTGTGGTATTTGAGCTTGTCAATTTTGCAGCCTTTCTTATAAATGTATCTCTTTACGTGCAGTCACAAATGTCTTTCTTGGTAGTTTTGTGACGGTCCTCATTTATTTTCATGACCACCCCATGCCTAACTCAGATAATAAAAGCTGTATCTTATGCCATGATTCAAGGATAGAGACCATTTGAGAAATAACTGACTTTCTTTTGAATAGTTAACCACTAATTCCTCATTATTCTAGTCCTTCCTCTACCCTTCACCAGCTGTGTAACTCTCAAATTAATCATCCCATAAAGAAAGACAATCAACACATTGAGTATCTTTTCTGTGCCAGATGTTTTCATAAATAGAAATTCATTTAATCTTCATAACATCCTTAAGTGGTCAGTGTTACCTTCATTTTTAAAGATGAAGAAACTGAAGAGCGCTAAGTAATACTCTTAGGAACACACATTGAGGAAGAGGTCTAGGAAGTTTGGTCAAATGTGATTATCTTCAGAGTCATACTTTTCCTACTCACTGTGTGGGTTGTCTGAACCTCAGTATCATGATCTATAAACTGAAGGGAGGTTTAAGGTCACCTTTATTTAGGACTTTACCAATCAACAGTTCTAAACATGGAATTTATTGGCACTTAAAAGTGCTACAGCCTTCTTCATTATCAAGATTAACATTAAGACAATGTATTGGGTTCCTCAGATCACCTTACTTCTTAAGCTCCTTCTAGCTAGAAGAATAAGCTTTGCAAATTCTTAACATTAAATTTAGCAGGGGCCTTTGCTTTGTTAAGTACTTCAAAGTAAGAACATGAATTTCTTTGAGATCTGTTTGATTGACTTCCTAGTAATTTTTTTTTTTTTTTACTATAACCTGTATGGCATTTTCAATTTGGAAGAAATCATAGCTGAACAAGTCAGATTTTTTTTTTTCCTGATACTGGCTGTTAAACCTGGTGCCTTTATACTTAGCTACATCTCTAGCCATTTATTTTTTATTTTGAGATAGAGTCTTTCTAAGTTGCTAAGTTGCCCAGGCTGGATTTGAATTTGCAATCCTGTGAGTCAGCTTTCCAGAGTACCAGGACTACAGATTTCTTGATTCTTCCTATTTATCAGGGAAAGATCAGTCTAAAATATTTGAATTAATATTTGAATTAATAAAGTAGAAATAGTGCCTTATTTCAGAAAAGAAAAGATAGTTTTAATGCTGCTTTTATTCTTTTTGGGCATTATGCAGCTTGCCTGTAAGAATAACCATCTTTCCCTGTCACTTGTTCACAGCTCACAGTTATGATGGCAGGGCAATAGAACATTTTTGTCATATAGTCAAGAAATATTTGTAGGTTATGCGTACTTTATAACACCTGTGTAACATCTAGTGACTGTTTACTATCTGGCCATCTAAAGAACTGTGTTATTTTTGGCTATTCTCACGTTTTCTTAGATCTGGTATATAACTTAAGATTTTATGACTCTTTGAAGATCTGTCATGTTTGTATTGGAGTTCTACATTGCACTGGAGTCCACTGGCACTTAGTTGGTGTCTGGTAGATAGAGTGAATGAATACATGCACACATGCCAGCTTCTACACAACGCTCTTGGTGATTGTGTCAGTAGATGCATACATTTTTCATCTAATCTAGTCACTTTTTAAGAATAGAAGGCTAGCTGGGGATTTAGCTCAGTGGTGCAGCACCTGCCTGTCAAATGGAGGAGGTTCACGGTACTATAACAAAAAAGAAAAGAAAAGAAAAGAAAAGAAAAGAAGCCAAGAATGAAAGGCTGTACTATTAGAATTTTGCTAGGACTCTTCTGATCTATCTTGAATTTCTGGTTGCCCTATTTATGACATTATTAATGGTGATTGGCACAGAATAAAATAGCTGAGAGTTGCCAGTACTGAGGAGTGTGCAACCCAGAGTATTTTACACATCAGAGCCCAGGATTATTTAATGGTTACTTACTATTTCATGTTAATTATTTCCTTCTTTTCTGCTTACCTTCAGAAAGTATCTGAAGTGACAGTAATTAGTAATAGATAGCCATGCATGTAGTAGAATCATGATTTCAAAACATTAATGCTGAAGTGAACTGAGCCAATGCCTGAAATTTGAATGTAGTTGACTAACTTGGATACTTTCTCAGTGTGAAACTGAAAACTGAGTTACACTATAAATTTTGTGAATTACACAATCAAAGCCTAGAGAGTTAAGTTAGAAGTAATCACTTGATCATATACTGATAAGAATACTAATTCCTTTCCCTTTGTATTCCAATGATATGACTGTTAAATTACCAAGTAGAATCTAGTACAACTGAGTATGTGAGTCTGGAGCCCCAGCATTGAGTCTGGGTTGGAGAAAGAGATACAGGAATAACTTGGATACATCTTACCTTTAAAGAGGTTGTTCTTAGCATTCTACACCTCTCAGCCTCCAAACCTTTTTTTTTTTTTAATTTTAAAGAGACTAAAACCAAGCAAAATAAAAGAATAAAGCAAATCAAAACAAAACAGTGTAAGTGATACAGGGTTTCAAAACAAGATTATAGGAAATCAACAATGACTACCATAATGCCTCTTCTTGTCTTCAAAATAGCTGCCCATACCATCAGACATAGGAAAATCAAACAAAACAGAACAGAATAGAACCAATAAAAACAAAACAACACAATTCAGGACTTCAAAACAAGATAATAGTAAATCCAAAATAACTACCATAATATATCTTGTTATCTTTGAAATAGCTGCCCGTACCATCAGATATAATAAAATCAAAACAAAACAGAATGAAACCCAACTCAACAAAACACTGAAAATGCCACAGTACTTCAAAACAAGATAATAGGAAATTAACAATGGCTACCACCTTCAGAAAGAGATCCCCCATAGATGCTATACTGCATATTGTTATCCTCTAAATAGATGATCAGATCACTGGCTTTAGGCCTTCAAAGTCAGTGAAACACTAGACACTACAAGCATTAAGTTGTATTTTACCTCAATAGCTATCATCACAGTCTGTGTTTCTCTGGATTAGCTGTTCACTCATGGTGGGGAGGGGGGATCTTGGCTCTTGTTTCCCAGTTTGCGTGCCGGGAGGGGCTGGCATCTGGTTGTCCTCCCCATGGCCTGCACATGGCATCAACTCACAGGAAGTGGCTGACTTCTTGTTCTCCTCCCTGTGGCTGGTGAATGGCAGTTGTCCTCCCCGTGGCCCGCACATGGCGCCAACTAACAGGAAGGTGCTGGCAAGAGGCTGGCATCTGGTTGTCCTCCCCACGACCCATGCATGGTGCCAGCTCACAGAAAGTGGCTGACTTCTTGTTCTCCTCCCTGTGTCTGGCGAATGGCAGTTGTTCTCCCCGTGGCCTGTGCATGGCGCCGACTAACAAAACGGGGCTGGCTTCTAGTTCTCCTCCCCATGCCTCCAAACCTTTTGAGGAGAGTTTTTTGTATGCTTTTCTAACTCATTATGAGTTTTTTGAGGCAAAGTCTTGCTACGTAGTTGAGGCTGGCTTTGAACTATGTAGCCCAAGCTGGCCTCACTCATAGCACTCCTCTTGCCTCAGCCTCTCAGATGCTGGGGTTACAGGCATGTGCCACCATGCTGAGCATCATTATGAGTTTTTGATGCCACCTCTTACCAACTATCTAACTAGAAAACTGAAGTATTAAAACATTTCCATTACAGTACCAGGAAAGAGTGGGTAATAGGTTCAGGCATATAGCTCAGCGGTATAGGTGCCTGCCTGGCAAGTGCGAGGTTGTGAGTTTAATTCCTGTTACAAAAAGTAAAAAAAAAAAAAAAAAAAGTAGGTAATGATGTTAATTTGCATTATGTTGAGTGTTTATTACAGTGATGGCGAGTGTATGGGACGCATGCAGTGGGCTTTTTGTTATCATTGAAAGTGCTTAAAGGTTTGCTGGCACTGGTCTACTATGTGCCAGATTCTGTTTTGATTACCTTTCATGTACCAGCTCGTTAATCTTCAAAATGAGGGATGGTAGATTCTATTTTATACATGAGAAAATTGAGGTACTAAGAGGTTAAATGATTTACCCAGTGTTACTCAGTTGCTGAGAGAGCAATGATTTGTAAATAATCTGAAATCAGAATCTGCACAATTACGTTTCTCATAATAATTATTCTAATCATTAAAGGTAAGAATCTCATCTCTAAAAAGAACAACCCTTGACTGATTTAAAGAATCTAATGGTTTATAAACCCTCTTGTCCATATATATCATTGACATAATGTGTCTGCTCTCAGTCTTTAGGTTTATTCAGAGGTACAAATAAGCAGTTTGAAGTAAAGACTTCAATGGCAACTTCTGCGTTATTTACCAAACCTATATTTTCTCCAGATTTCTCTATTTCAATACATTAAACCATCAACTACCAAACTGCACAAAGACTTAGTAGTGTCTTATTTATTTCCTTTACTTCTCACATCTTATTGGTCATTTCTGTTGTCTCTGTGTCCAGAAGATATCCTGAAACTTGCCTTGCCTTTTTGTCCATCAGCATACACACTTTTGTCCTTATTTGTCATAACTACTGCAGTGAGTCTCCTACCAGGGTTCCCAGATTGAATCTTTGCTGTCCGCTCAGTAATCAGAGTGGTTCTTTTAAAGAAAAAGTCAAATCACAAACTTGCTTCAACACTCCAGTGACTTTCTCTGGGCACATAGAGTAAAACTTATTACCATAGCCCATTATTTGCCAAATCTGCTACTTACTCTCCATTAATTTATGCTGCTTCAGTGGCATTGGCCTTCATTCTGTTCCTCAGCAAGCCAACCTTATTCTTCCTTCTGTTTTACCACTTTAAAATAACTTCTGTACCGTCCTGATTTTCAAATCACTGGGTTTTTCTTAACTGCAAGAACTCAGTTCAAACATTACCTATTCAAAGAGGCACTTCCTAGCTTGTCAGGCTAGAATAGATGTCAGTATACTCTTTGATTCTGAGGATAACATTTAGCACCAGCTGCTACTTTCCTTGCTGAATTATTGTTTGTTTGTTAGCACTAGAATGTAAGCTCCAGGTCAGCAGGGATTTTTGTTTTTCTCCTTCTTTGCTTCATCCTCAGGGCCTTAAGTAGTATTTGGGTACATAGAAGGTAATCATTCAATACTTATTAATAAATTAATTGTTAATATTTCATAGCCACATCTTGGAGGCCTCATCCTAGGAGTTTTGCATTCAGAGAATTCATATCCTGGAGGAGTTGCCAAAATCCTATACTTCCCTATTTCAGTACATAAATGTACAGACTTGGCAGGTGCTGCTCTTCTTTTTTAAAAATTACATTAGCAATGCTTGTATAATAGTGTCTGTCTTACATTATTTTAATCATAAATTGGTTTTAGTTTTATAAATTATGTTTTGAAAGGAGACAACAGACTCTTTATAAATGAGCCTATAATTTCTGTGGGTGACAGCTTTTGGTACGTTGAATCTTTGTGATTATTCATTTTGTTTGGCTGAAATGAGCATTGTAAGTACTTTTTGTTTGTAATATTTTATGGTATCTTCAAATCACAGCTTTATGCTGAACTTCTTCTATAAATCATGAAGCGGGGGAAACAGTGGATCTTTCTGTAAAACATAGTAACCAGTTTTGTTTTGTTTTACCTTTTTTTTTTAACACCAAATTTAGACCTTTGTAGTATTAACTTTATGTATCAACAGCCATACCTTGTGTTTGTTGTAAAGCACTGTCTCTGCACATAAAATTTAGATTTAGAATATTTAGACTCAATATAGAATTAACTTCAAGGCATAGTGTTTTCAAAATCATTGGTTCAACTTAGTATTTAAAACACTAAAAGGAAAAAAACGTAATCACTATGAAAAATTTATATGTGGATATTGTTCAGTCAAAATACAAGCAATGTAAAAATATATTGAAGGGCACAATAAACAGGATTAAATTTTTAAAGTGAAGGAAAGAAAGAGAAAGTGGCTACATCAGTAGTCATTGTTCTGTACTTGAAGATGTAATAGATGAACCCTCAGATAACCTTCATGGGCTAGTTTTGCTTTACTGTATTTGGTTTCTATAATTCTTGCAAGTGAGTAAATGAATGGTTCTTGATAAAAACTATGAAAGTTTAAAGGTTCAGGTGTACGTTTCTTTTGCCAAGCCATGCAGTTGCTTCTCTAATTTTGCTAAATGCCCATTGCTCTGGCAAAATGTTCATAAATGTAGAAGCCCTATAAATACTTTTGTTTTCTTCCCTCAGATTCAATAATAATACATTATATTATCTTGTGGCACAAATCCTTTGATCTGTTTTTAATCTTATGTCCTTTAGGTGGAACATGTTAGATTCATTCATAGAACTAACATTTTACTAAATATACTCACAAACAACTTAAAATGTTTATTATATATAATCACAAAAAACTTGAAATGTTTTTCTTTTCATCAGCTTTCATAGAATTCTTAATTGAATTTCGTAAGTTGTTTAAGTATTGCTTTTAATAATTAGCAATTGATGATACTTTTATTCCTGAGATTCTTGTCAGTCTAGTTCATGCTATTCCAGGAGTTGGGAAACTTTTTTGTAAAACTACTGTAGGTTTTTCAGATCTGATGTTTACTGTCAGAACTATACTGTTCAGCTCTACAGTTGCTGTGTAAAAGCAGACATAAAGGGCTGGGGATTTAGCTCAGTGGCATAAGTGCCTGCCTGGCAGGTGCGAGGTTGTAAGTTCAATCCCCGGTACCAAAAAAAAAAAGCAGACATAAATAACATGTAAACATAAATATAGTCCAGTAAAACTTTATGGACAGTAGAATTAGAATGTTATGTAATTTCACATCACAAAACAGTCTTTGAATTTTTTTTCCCCAAAGTTTAAAATATAAAATGTATTCTTAGCTTTCAGGCCACATGAAACTAGATGTTGGGCTGAATTTGGCCTACTGGTTAGAGTTTACAGACCCCACACCAGCCCCAAAGTTGTACGCTGAATCGAATATTTTGCTGGAAGATGGATTTGAAAACAAACCCCAAGGAAACTTGTGTTTTCCTTTAGTTATTCCATTTCTCAATCTGTAATTATCAGTCATACATTAGCCAAGTCATATTTCAGTTAAAATCAGATACTTTATTCAGTATTTCAGAAGATCATTGAAGCTAATAAATGAAGGTTTGGGGAAAGATTCTAACAAATGTATCAGGCTTTAAAAAATTTTGTTAACAAATTTCATTTCATTAATTCAGATTTTTATCTGCTTACTTTTAAAAATTTATTTAACCACAGCATTTTAGAATTATTAGAACTTCTTTTGTTTACTTTTCTTCAGAAGAGCTACATTTCTGCAGATTCAGGATTATGCTCAGGTGACAGGATTTTTATGTTTTAGTTGAGCCTTATGTTAAGCACTATTTTGGTAGACTCCAAATTGTATTTCCAAGACAATTCCCAGTTCTGTTGTATTTTCATTTTCTTGATATTACAATATTGCTTAAAATAAGCCCTTTTTTTAGTAATCCTTTTGTTACAATAGAACATTTTAAACACTTCCATCTTAAAGTAATTTTCTTACCATTTAAAAATGAGTAACTGGTGGTTGCCACAGAAATGCCCATTTTTTCCTAACTTTTTTTAGTAGGTACTTGTCCAATATCTTGTCATTCAGTTCTTGCTTGCTCTTGGACTTATGCCAGCTTGATTGAAAAATGTACTTTCAGGTGTCTTCTGGTGGAGAAAACAATTTTGAAATCTCAAACATCACACATATTTTGTGTTCCTCTTCAAGGTGAAATGTTCCCAGGGTATTCATATTTTTCTGGGATTCTTAGTGGTACATATTGTTTTCCTGCTTTTGTTTGATCTATTAGATTTTCATTGTAAGGGTTCCAGCAGCTCAGTTCTCAATGTTGAATGTCACCACATCACTATTTTTGCTTATCCTTTCATATTTCATTGCTACCTTTTTTTATGTCTTAACTGAATGGTCCTCTCTTTTTTTGACTCGTGTACTATAAGATTTATCAAATACTCATTTTCCGTAGAGCTAAAGATCACCCTACACACACACACACACAAACACACACACACACACACACACGTATATTCTTTTTGGTGTCTGAGCTTCTTCATCTTCTTTTGTGGTCCATTCCTTTCCTCTGCTCTCTTACTGCTTTCCTTTAATTTTGATTTTTCCATTTCAGGCATCTAATTTTTTTGCTCTTCCCACCTTCTTCCTCTGCTGCTTGCCTGAAAGGACGTCTTTACACCATCCTTCTCTGTGGCTTACAGAGCTTAAAGCCGCTCAGCCCTCCTCCCTCCTTGACCCTGGATGGGCTTTGAGGCATTCGTACGGTGGCATCATTGTATTGAAGCAAACTTAGCTAAATGAAGATGGGGAGTGACAATTCCTTTGTCTGTTCTGCTGGCTGCATTCCAGGACAGCTGGCTAATGCAGTTTTTGACCACAAGGATTTTTTCCAGCATCGTGTCTCTAGTTTTTGGTGAAAGATCAGAGAAGACACTGGGTCATACTGTTCATTGAAGTTTTTTGTTTTTGTTTTTGTCTTTTTTTAATTTAATTTTTTCCTTCACTATGCTTTATGTAATGGAACTGTGTCTTCTCTGTCAAAAAAAGCCTCTTTGTAAAATGTCATTTTGTTACTCTGTCCCAACTGAATTATAAGCACATGTTTCTTTTGATTCAGTGAAATAATTTTCAGTGTCATAAAAAAGGAAACTGTGGTGCTCGCTTCAGCATCGCATATACTAAAAAGGGCTATCTGAAGCCAGCATTTGTCAGTGGTCATACTAGTTAGTGAGTTATCATACCTGGAATAGACCTGAGGAAATATTTTACTTTCCAGTTTTATGTAAGGAAAACTCAAGGCCTGGGTTGCTAAATGCCAACCTCATTAGCATGTGAGTAAAAATGTAAGATTGAAATTTGAGTCTCCGGATTCCAACATTTTGTTGAATAAACTGCTTTTGTCTATAATATTAATTCAAGGAAGAAATATGATTGAAGAATATTCTATAAGGTGATAAGTTACTGATGTTTTATGAGCACGCAGGACAGCAATGCCAGTATTATTGATCTTTGATTCTCCTATGCCCTAATTGCTATAGAAAGCAGCAATACCAGTCTAGAATGTTTTGTCTTACAAGCCTACCAATATAATTCCATTGCCTGTTATATATTACGAGGGGCAACGTGGTAGAAAAAGGGTAGAAGACTGAGTGCAAGTGGTCAACTGTACACACAATATCAGTGGTTGTCAAGTAAGCCACACAAGGATATATAAAATAAATATATTTTTTGTTGCTTTCCTCTGTGTAACTAAGAAGTATCACTTTTTTCCCTTCTGGTCATAAAGAAGTCATAGTTTTAGACCTTAAGGTTTGATTTTAATTGTCCTCCCGTTTTGATGGAAATGATCCAACTTTTTTGAAGCAGATTAGAAATTCTTGGTAGCATATTTTCTTAGTAAAATATAAGTTTTCAATGAAGTCCTACAGAATTAATACCTCTTTGTTCAACAACAGTTCTTCAACTATTGTTGTAAATTCATTTCACTTCTGGGTTGATGATATAATCCACTTTGGGGTGAATGTTAGCTTTTCATCACTGTGACAAAAATACCTGAGATAAACAACTTACAAGAGGGAAGGTTTATATTGCTCATGATTTCAGTCCACGGTCATTTGGTCCAGTGATTTTTGGGCCTATAGTGAGGCAGTCCATCAGGATGGGAGAATATGGCAGAGGAAAGCTAATCAGCACATGGTGGCCAGGAGGAAAAAGGAGAATGAGCAAAGGCGAGGGTCCCAATATACCCTTCAAGGACACTTACTTTAGTGACCTACTTGCAATTAGGCCCCACCTCCTAGAGTTTCCACCACTTCCCAATAGTGCCATTAGGTGGGGATCAAGCTTTTAACATGTGATTTTTGGGGGTACATTTAAGATCTAAACCTTAACAGTTGGGTTATAGTAGAATGGGGAGGAATGTGGTTGGATTTGGGGTATGAGTCTGAACCTATGATTATGTGTGTGCATTTATGCGCATACAGAGGTGAGATTATTATAGGCATGCTGCTCTTTGATGAGGTCCAGCAACCTGTGAAGGAACCATCTGACAGTTTATTGCTTCACCATTTCTTGGAGAGATGGCCATTTTTCTCTGGTCTTCCACAGTGATAGATCTTAGGTTTCCAGGTATTTCTAAGGTTGAATGTGTCCAGATAGTGTATTGGTATGACTTACCTTTTTCCTCCCTTGTGGAGGAAAGTGTTAGAGCTGACAGTCTTTATGATATGTTGCTTTCCACAACACAGCCATTTTGATTAATAGGTTTATCCATAGTCCTTGAGGGGGATTTAGTAGAAATTTTGGCAATGCTTGTATATTTTGGTTTAGGGATCCTTGTTGGGATTCTCTGCTTGCATATCTCCTTGATCTTGAATTAAACAAAGGAACAAAAAAGTAGTTAACAGTACATTTGGTGAAAAAGCAGATGTTGTTCAAGACATGAAGTTAGTGTGGAGGGTTTGACTTTGAAAGCCAAATACAGGTTTAGGGAACATATCAGAGTTAAGACTGTCAGGATGAAATAAAACATTGTAGCAGATAATTCTGCCACATGTTTTAGATATGTGCTGTGTGCATAGTGGTAGATACAGAGGTAAATAGGTTGTTTTTTTACTTTTTGGCAAGCAGAGTATTAAGAGTACTGTCCTGATTATTGCCAAAGAAAGGTTAATTTCAACTGAGGAGTCTAAGAGCACTTCACAAAAAATGTAGCATTTAATCTGGGCTTTAAAGACTTGAAAGGCTTTTAGCAGCAATGATGAGAGCATTCCAGGATAATGAAATGCTTTTTCCAATAGGATGAGGGATCAGCTTTCCTTGCTCCACCAGTTTGAAAGCTAATCTCTTCTATACACAGCTTCACAGACACATCCAGAAACAATGCTTAACCATGTTTGGGAATCTCATGACACAGTTGACATATAAAATTAACCCAAAAGGGTGGCTAAGTAGTGAATGACTCAGAAAATAAATACAGAGGCCCCACACTTAGCCCAAGAATGTGGTCAATAGTTGTTAGCTCTCTCTTTATATCTTTTAGCTTGCCCTATAATCTCTACTAATCTTTGACTTTCTTTTTCTACTTCTTTCCCCCAGTAATTGGGATTGAGCCCCAGGCTTTGCACCTCAGTGCACCTTTTTTATTTTGAATTTTGTGACTGCATCTTGGTAAGTCACTAAGTTGCCCAGGCTGGGCAAGTTGTGTTGGTCCTGATCAACCTCCCAGAGTGCTGGGATGTTAGGAATGATTCTGTGCTCTTCTAAGAATGAGCCCCCTCTCCTAATTAGGTAACCATGATTTGCATTAGAGTTTTTACAGCACAGAGTACAGACTTTAAACTTTGCTGAGTACAGAGCTGAGGTCTGACATTAGCAAAGTAAATGACCATGGGAAATTAGCAAAGTAAATGACCACTCTAGCCCTCAGACTCATATGTAAATAAGAAGTAATTACTTCATAGAAGTAATCTGAGAAATACATGAAATGATAAATATGGAGCACCTATACATGAAAATCATTTTAAAAATTCTGCATATAAGCAAAACATAAGACACCTGGGACCAGGCAAAAGGAACACAGGAGTCAGAAGTCATGGTCTAGCCTCATCACTGAGCACCTGTTGTGCTTCTAAGTCAAAGCATTTGATTTATGTCAGTCTCCTGGCATCTCTGTTCCTCTAGTTATTTCCCCCTCTGAAATATGATGTATAACACAGTTCCTCTCTGGTACTCAACTTTCCACTACTGTAACAAATACCTGAGATAATCAGCTTGTGAAGAGAAAATGTTTATTGTGGCTCAGTTCTGGAAGTTTTACTCCGTGACTGGTTGGTCCACTGCCATCGGCCCCTGGCAGCACGTCATGGGAGTGGGGGTGGGGAACACATGGCAGAACAAAGCTATTCACGTCATGGCTGGGAATTGAAGAAGGGGGTGAGGTCCTACTGTCCCCTTCAGGGGTTTTTGCCCAGTGACCAGAGACCTTCCACTAGATCCCAACTCTTGAGGGCTCCACCACCTCTTAGTAGCCTTTGGGGAACAAAAGAGTCAAACTGTAGCCACCTGACAGGGTCATCATGGGCAACGAGTTACTGCACCTGAAGTACTGCTCCCCCAGTAAACACTCAGACATTAGTCATTACTATTGAAAGACAGAAGGTGGCAGGAAGCAGATGCTAAAGGGCCTGCACATCTGCCATTCACTTGACCACTTGTGTAGAAGGTACTCATTCACGTGCCCTGCCCAAGCTATCTTGGGTAATTTCATACCATATTCCCTGAAAATAAGATCAGGTCTTATGTTAAATTTTGCTCCAAAAGATGCAATAAGACTTATTTTCCAGGGTTGTCTTATTTTTTGATATACAAAAATCTACATTTGTTCAAATACAGTCTTGACATCTTTTTCCAGAACACTGTCATAGTTCTCCAAACCCCAAATTCTGGCCTGAATGTCTTGAAACTCCATTTCTATAGAACCATTGGCCCTAATCTCTCATGTTCAGCAATAGAGCCCCTTTTAAGTGAGCACATCTTGTCCATGTAACCTACTCACAGTGCATTGCCAGCTGTCAGTGACTTTATCACATGAATTCTTCACCCAAGTCATGACCCCTTGCAGACTGGGCTTCACAGAGTTTCCATTAAATCAAGTGTTAATTGAAAACTGAGTCCATTAAATCAAGTGTTAATTGAAGACTTAGGAGACAGGAATAGCAACAAAATGATGGCAGTCAAGAATCATTATGGTTCATACAAAAGCGACGAAAAATTGCAGGCACCAAAATTCAGAAAACTTTTATTTTATACGAGTGTATTAAGTATGTCTATTACAACAACAATGTATTGAATTCTTTTTTTTTTTTCGGCACCAGGGATCAAACTCACAACCTCGCACCTGCTAGGGCAGGCGCTTAAGCCACTGAGCTGAACTCCCAGCCCTAGTTTTTGAGGCAGGGTCGCACTATGTAGCCCAAGCCGGCCTTGAACTCACAATACTCCTCCTACCTCAGCCTCCTGAGTGCTGGGATTAAAGGCGTGCGCCACCACGCCGGCTTGTATTGAATTCTTAAGATTCATATTAGACACAACCACATTCAGTTATTGCATACACACATTATTCATGGCTTAAAACCGACTGATACGGCAGACCTTCAGTGAGTGAAGAGTGAGGCAGAGGGCAGTCATAAGTCATCATGAGTCCTGGTTTGGAGGTGGCAGACTTCACTCTAGGTTTACTCCAGATGGAGACCAGTGGAAATGCAGTAAGATCCCCTTGGCAGTTTTATAATATGGCTGCAAAATCTTTTCATGGCTGTAATGTGTATTACATGTTTTAATTAAAAGTTTTTAATATGAGAAAAAAGGTACACAAATACAGATTATATTATGATCACCAAGGCTGCATGCTACATGACAAAAATCCAAATAAAATAAATTTATAAAGTAAATGTACCAGCACTGAACAAGGTACTTGAAATGTAATCCAGACTGCAAATGCATAAAATTATCTGACCACAGGCTTATGCAAAATAAGTTATGTCCTAGAATACCAAAATGCTAACCATTCTGACTGTAAGCTGGCTTAATCTCCCAGTGAGAGAACTTTTATATAATAAGAACTGGCATTACGCTGAAAGATTGCAAGAAATAGAATACAGTTAAAAATATATTTGTAATGCAATTCTGCATAAAGTATGCAGAGTAAATCTTACTGCTTAAAAAATTTAAAAACCAAATATCACCCTGAATAAAGGTTAAAACCTCATCAAAGAAAAATGCTCATCATTTGTGTATCATTGGTATAAAACTGATAAAGTTTCTTTGGGGGGAAACAGGAGATCTACCAAAGTCGTCCATTTAAAATTTGTTCAGAAACATTCATTAGGTTGTAAATTGCTGCTTACACCATAAATATACTTTCTACTATTTAAGCAGAGGACAAAAGAATAACGTGAAAAAAGTGTTTCTCAAAATTGGACCCAAAGGTCCAAAAGAATTCTAATGTGGGCTCAGTAATAAACATTTTAAACAAATGCCCTATGTGATTATTCTCCCTCCTGAAATGTCCAATGGCAAAGAGCAACACTTAAAAACAAGATCATAAACATATTTCTGACATGTCAGAATTCTCTATAAGTTTATGTTGTGTATACTGCTTTTTGTTTTTAAACAAGTTCCAGGCATTAACATAAACATATATATCTTGCAAATGAACATGTGAGTCTGCATAAACATTTTCCTTTGATGTTTTCATTACTTTCAAATTTAGTTATTTGAAGGAAAGGTAATATATGACTCCAAGGTTTGGAGAAGTTACATTTCTAATGAAATGGGGCGTCCAACTAAAGATAAAAAGATAATTTATTAAATGCCTACAAATGTTGTCATCCTAAATTTAAAACTGGATAGCTTACTTAAAATTAAACTTTATCAAGGGTGTGCCATTGCAACTTATTTAGATGAAGATGGTTACTTTTCAAGTCCTTATTCATAGAAATGGTACTGAAACAGGTACTATCACATATGAAGTACATAGTGCAATTCATTTCAGGGGCAGAGTTGTTCAAACTATTTTTATTAAAATTAGTAGTTAGCAATTTATTATTTAAAGAGTGCCAGATACAGCATTCCTCTGTTTTAGTACCATTTCTATGCAAAGGACTTGAAAAGTAACCATCTTCATCTAAATAAGTTGCAATGGCACACCCTTGATAAAGTTCAATTTTAAGTAAGCTATCCAGTTTTAAATTTAGGATGACGTAACATTTGTAGGCATTTAATAAATTATCTTTTTATCTTTAGTTGGATGCCCCATTTCATCAGAAATGTAACTTTTCCAAACCTTGGAGTCATACATTATCTTTCCTTCAAATAACTAAATTTGAAAGTAATGAAAACATCAAAGGAAAATGTTTATGCAGATTCACATGTTCATTTGCAAGATATATATGTTTATGTTAATGCCTGGAACTTGTTTAAAAACAAAAAGCAGTATACACAAGCTTATAGAGAATTCTGACACGTCAGAAATATGTTTATGATCTTGCTTTTAAGTGTTGCTCTTTGCCATTGGACATTTCAGAATGTAGAATAATCACATAGGACATTTGTTTAAAATACTTATTACTGAGCCCACATTAGAATTCTTTAGGACCTTTGGCCTTTATTTTGAGAAACACTTTTTTCACGTTATTCTTTTGTCCTCCGCTTAAATAGTAGAAAGTGTATTTATGGTATAATACTTTAAGAGGGTGAAGTGAATTCTACCATGTATGTCACGTGTTATCCTACTAAATAAAAAAGCTTAACTAAGGAGATAGAGCTATCATATATGTGTTTTCTGCAGATTTATTCAAAATTGTTATTATTTTTTGGATTTCCCTGAAGACTACAAAAACAGGGGCACAAATATATGGGTAATACAGTTTGGAGAGAAACAAGCATAGTTAAGACATTCTACTTAAATGACAGATTATTTTTCAGTATAGTAAATAATAAAAAATATCAGGAATCTGTTTCCACACAGCAAGTGGAATTTGTTTACAAATTTGGTAAACAAGCAATTGCCTCATCGTTATTTAAGTCATATCATAAAAAGTAACTTTATCAACCAAAATATTCAATATTCTCTAGTGTAGACTATAAGAATCAAGTAAGACATCTAAATATAACTGCAAAAAAGAAATTAAAATTAACTTCTAGACAATTATGAAGTTGTTAATTGAATCCAAACTGGTAACAAGTTTTTCCATGCATTAAATAGCAACACAGGCAGAATGGTTAGTTGAAAGATGAAGATCAGACTCATTCTTCATATATCAAAAGGTGATTGATGTACTCAAAACCTGAAAATCCATATCCATCCATCTTTCTCACAATATCCTTGTCATCTGGAGTGAGTTGAACAGGTTCATTAGTAAACTCAGGATCAAAGTTGTCCAAACCGAATTCTCTGGAAATATTTGGTTTAAAGGGAGGTACCACCTGCTTTTGCTCCATCATGTTCCAGTCAGCATTTTCAAAAAATGGATGCTACTGAATATCAACAGATCCTGTGTGAGGGTGTCAACCCAATCATATCTCTGGGTCCTTCTTCAGAAGACCCTCCAGGACACTTACAGCTTGTACAGACAGATGACATGGCATGCGAATTTCTCTTTCTAAAATAACTTGCAAGACATTGTTGTTTGTGTTTTGATCTGGGTTGTTGGGGCTCTCCACAAGATGAAATGGAGAGTTTCCAACCATCATTTCGAACATTACTACTCCAAGAGTCCACCAGTCCACACTGAAACCCTAGTCCTCTCTTTTTACAATTTCTGGAGCAAGGTAACCAAGAGTTCCACAGAAAGTGTTGGTCTTGTCTCCTGCCTGCAGTCCTTCCTTACATAAGCAGTAGTCAGTGATTTTAATGTGCCCCTCCGAGTCCAGTAATAAATTGTCCAGTTTCCAATCTCTGTATATTATCCCTTGCTCATGAAGAAACTGGAGTGCTAAACTGAGTAAAACCTGGCATGTGCTTCTGGAAGGATTCTTTGTTGCTGCACGTGAAACGTCAGGTCTCCTCTATTTACATAGTCTAGAATGAAGAGCGGTCTGCTTTGTGTCTGAAAGTAAGAATGTAGTCCAACAAGAAAAGGGTGTTTCATTGTCTTCTCCAGTACCTTCTTCTCTGTCCGTAGCTGATCAAGGTTGGCGTGCTCTTTTTTCACCGCTTTCATTGCATAGGTATGATCTGTTTTTTTACACCGAACTAATAGTACTTTTGCGTGGCTTCCTCTCCCTTCACTTGAAGAAAGTCAAAGTCTTGAAGACCTAAAGAGTACAAAGCTTTGCCACTTTTCCTGCTGTTACTTGTCTCATTCTCTTCATCCACTTCTTCTAAACCCTCATGACTTTTAGGATTTGATGGGATTACTATCTGTGTAGGGTCTAAAGCCATGGATAATTGATTCATTGGCATCATGCATTCATCATGCAAAAATGATGCTTGCATTCGACTGTGACAAGTATGTGGCACTTCTTATGCACCAAGAGTTTGCAGTCCATTCATTTGTATACCTTGCCTCCAAATCCCCCCAAAGGGACTGAGCAGATGGCACAATTAGTACGCTTACTGAAATGTTTGGATTAAAAGTGTGACCATTAGCACGATGACCTTTCTCCAGAGGCGTGCAGCTCTGTGGTAGATGGATTTATCTTCTGGAGAAGAAGGTTACCTTAGGATGTTCTGTTACATAAGGCACTTTATGATGTTCTGGTATACAAGACCCTTTAGGATGTTCTGGTACACAAGGGACCTTAGGATATTCTGGTACGCAAGGCACTTTAGGATGTTCTGGTATACAAGACCCTTTAGGATGTTCTGGTACACAAGGGACTTTAGGATATTCTGGTACACAAAGCACTTTAGGATGTTCTGGTACATAAGACAGTTTAAGAGGTTCTGGTATGCAAGACACTTTACGATGTTCTGGTACAAAGGTACTTTAGAAGGTTCTGCTACATAAGGCACTTTAGAATGTTCTGGTATACAAGACCCTTTAGGATGTTCTGGTATGCAAGGTACCTTAGTAGGTTCTGGTATACAAGGCACTTTAGGATGTTCTGGTATACAAGGCACCTTACAAAATTCTGGTACACAAGGCACCTGAGGTGGTTCTGGTATGCAAGGCAACTTAGGAGCTTCTTGTATACGAGACACCTTAGGATGTTCTGGTATGCAAGACACTTTAGGAAGTTCTGTTACAGAAGGCACTTTAGGATGTTCTGGTATGCAAGGGTCCTTAGGAGGTTCTGGTTCACAAGGCATCTTAGGATGTTCTGGTACGCAAGACACTTTAGGAGGTTCCGTTGCAGAAGGCACTTTAGGATGCTCTGGTATGCAAGCCACCTTAGGAGTTTCTGGTTCACAAGGCACTTTAGGATGTTTGGGTACACAAGGCACCTTAGGAGGTTCTGATACAAAAGGCACTTTAGCATGTTCGGGTGCACAAGAAACTTTATGATGTTCTGGTACACAAGGTACTTTAGGAGGTTCTGGTATGCAAGATACCTTAGGATGTTCTGGTATGCAAAGCACCTTAGCATGTTGTGGTATGCAAGACACTTTAGTATGTTCTGGTGCGCAGGACACTTTATGATGTTCTGATACACAAGGTACTTTAGGAGGTTCTGTTATACAGGGCACTTTAGGATGTTCTGATAAACAAGGTACTTTAGGAGGTTCTGTTACACAAGGCACTTGAGGATGTTTTGATACGCAAGGCACCTTAGGATGTTTTGGTACACAAGATGATGTATGAATTAACAGTTCAGAATCTTTATTAAGCTCAGAAAGCATAAAGACATCTTCTAATTCCAACAGAGGTGACATAGTGTATGGGTCTCTTTTCCCATCTACACATTTTGTGGTGAGAAGATGTTTATTATCAAATAAGCATGTGTCTAGAACTTCATTGCCCTTAGAAGAGAAAGAAGTCTTAAGACATGTTGTCATCTTATCTCTTCTCATAACCTAGGCCTGTTGGGTGGAGGTGTGGGTCATGGAGGTACTTGGGAAGAAGGGACCATAGAAGGGTTGGCTATCCAGGAAAACTGGCACGAAGGGCTTAATGAGCAAGGGCAGCCTGACTGCCTGCACTGACCACACTGGCCGAAGTTTGGCATCACTCCCTGCCAAGTAATTTCCAATAGTGGCTGGGCCTGGATGGTTGTATAGGTAGGCTTCTCAGCATTTCTCGGGAGCTGGACACTGTGACTTTGGTATCTACCTCTGGACACCTTTGTCTCTCTAACTTTACTGCTGCCGGCTCTGGGGAGACCTGCCCAGAGCTGCTGGGTGTCTCTGGGCTTGGTGAAACTTGCCGAGGGATTTTTTGATTTTCAGTTTCATTGGTATCTGAGCTTAGGGAGATTTCGGATGGGTACCTTGATTTTGGTAGGTCACTGGCAGTTGGTCTTGGGGAGACCTTCTCTGGGCTCTCTGTAACAGTTGGGTGCCTCCTGCATTGTGTCCTGTGGTATCTGGATGGTGTCAAGTGTCTTCTCAATCTTTCACATATACTTTCTCTGCCTGGGGTCCTGGGGTTGCGGCCTCTGGAATGTGGAGAAGCAGCTCAGCATGTTCGCTGTTGACTGTCTCCAGGCAGATGAGCCGGGGAGATGGCTGGTAATGGATTGTGATGCCTTCTGCAAGCGTTCCAAGTTCTGTTTGGACATGTTGCCAGGATGTGAGGTCATATCTTGGGGTCCAATAACAGATAAGAAAACCTTATGGCTCAACTTTTTCTTTGTAAATCAGTGGCCAATTATTTTACTATTTTTATCTAAGTATCTATGAATCTTCTTATCTATCAGTTTATTAGTTTTTTACTTTTCATTATTGGTGTTTGTACCTTGCTTCTGCACAATGAACTACATGTATATCCTCAGACTTTTTTTTAGATACACACTAAGGGTCTCCCTAAGTCACAAAATTGGTCAGGTTGGACCCCATCTTGTGATATTCTTGCCTCAGTTGCCCAAAGTGCTGGGATTATAGTCATGCACCGTCTGCCTCATTCAGCATGCTGTATAGAAACAGCAAAACTGGGAAAACCCCTGTCACTATAAGTCATTGGTGACATCTTCACTTTTAAAGCAGTGTGTGTACATTGACACTTCTCACAGTGCAGGGAGGTGTTTTCCATGTAAAGAAGGCATTTTCTCTGAAATTTAGTGCTAGGGATTTGAACCTAGAGAGCCATGAAATTTTAGGATGCTTTTTTTTCTTATCATCATTTCTATTTAATTAGGTCATACTGTGACTTTCTAGAAATTTCCACAGTAACTTTTCTTAAGAGATAAAAATGTTTCTTTCTAAGTATAACATCTTGCGGGGGGTGGTTGTGGCTCCATAGCAGGTTGCAGTTTTGAGGTGCACATAATTAATTAGTCAGTGTTAGCTAATGAACTTAATACCAAAGTGTTGTGTTCAGTATAGTCATATACTGTGTTTCTCCCCAAAATAATTCATAACACTAGGGTTGTCATTTACTGCTTTGCTACTTTGGTGCTTGCTGCCTTCTGCTTTGTTGCTCTCTGCCCACAATGAACTGTTTCTCCTATATAGTGTCCACATTTCTGCCGTGCCACCCTGCCTTAGAGCCAACCGATTATGAAATGAAATCTCCGCAAACCATGAGCTGAAATAAAGTTTTACTTCTTTAACTTTGGGTGTTGGTCATTTTGTCTCAGCAACAAGAAAAGTAACCATGACAGATAAAAGTACTTATTGGTAAAGAGATGGGACAAAGGTCTCTTCTAACTCTAAATCTTCCATTATAATCCAGTGTTGATTATTATTATTTCCCCTTTTGGTTGCATCATTCTTGTTGTGAGTTTATAAGTCTTTTGTTGAAAATTCTTGGAAATTCATTGTAGTTTTTAATCATAGATTTCTAACACTTCTAATGAGAAACCACTCATTATAATTGTTTTTCATTCTATAGAAATTTGTTTCCACATTTTTATTTGTACTGATTTAGTACAGCGGAGTTCCTTTGTCTCTTTATGTACTTTCTCATTTTAAAAAAATTTAACATGTGATCTTAATTTTATTTTAGCATCCCAGAAATAGTCTGTTACTGGATGTTTTAACTAAGCATTTGGTGAAAAGGTATATTAGATAACACTTCTCTTTGTTAACATTATTCAAATAAAATGAAATAGAGTAGATGAAAAACATCAGAATACACTACATGTGATAAGGCTAGGTACTGTTTTGTGAATATTGTTTCAGTTTACATATATGTATGTGTGCATGTGTACACATACACTTGTATACCAGGTTGTGTTATAACTTGCATTTCTTATTGGGGATTATGGATCTTGGTAGTTTGAAATCTACTAGGGTAGTAGAAAGGAATGTTTTTGGTGTGAAGCAGTAGGCATTTATTGCTGGAATTGCTAAAGAAAATATAAGATGAAAATACAACCATGCTATTAACTGGAGTAATAGGTACTTTTCCTCCACATTTTCTGTATTTATATGATGATAGAAAATGAAACACTAAATTTGTTAAGAGGTAAAAAAGGAAAGAAATTGCTTAGATCACACTATTTCTGTGAATACCAGCCACATCCAAACTATGAGCAGTAGAAGCCATAGCTGAAAATCAATAATAGAGAAGTCACTGTTATTACTGTTATTGTGACCATAGGACTGTCTTTGCAAGATAGGTTCCCGTGATATCTTTAACTTGTCAAGATTTAAATTGGTTCTCCAGGTTAGTGTACAGAAATCTATGTTGGGATCCCATTTAAATTGTAGATTCCTGGGCATTACCCCAGAAGCTGTAATTCATTTGTCTGTGCATGTATAGGAATCTACATTTTAACACATTCTTGATTTATTCTGATACAGGTGGTCAGCATAACACACTTTTGAGACCTGCTGTCATAGCTGAACCTCATTCAGTTGTAAGCTTTAAGTTTTTTCACCTGGAACTCTGACCTACCAGACAGAGTAGGTATAGTTTGCCACCAAGAAAGACAAGAGCATCCTGGCCTAGTGATTATGTGGAAAGATCAGAATCATCTGTAAGACTTCTAAAACACAACAAGTGCACAGGCCATAGGTCGAAACCTGTGACTTAGATTGTTTAGAGCGGGGTCAAGGTGTGTGAATTTTTAATGACATAGAACACACTGTTGATGGAGTTTCTTTTAGGCAATGGTGAGATGGGTTAGTAAAAAAAAAAATGCAACTTGGGATGTTGTTCACTGATAGGGCCAACTGTGTAAAAGTTATTGTGCTCCCGTTGTTTCTCCTCCCTTGATCCCCTATATTCTTTGTTCTTGGTCATGCTTTCACTGCACAGTTTATACCTCTAGATGGCAGCAAAGGCCGCTTAGTTTATTAGTACAACCCTAAATGTCATTCCCTCAAATTTTTAAAACAATGCGTGTGTGTGTGTGTGTGTGTGTGTGTGTGTGTGTGTTTTATATTTGTACTTGTTTTGATAAATGAGGTATGGAGCTTAGATCATTTTTTTAGAGAATTATATCAAGTAGCTGTAAGACAGTTTTTTCCCAAATTTGGAGTACATATTACAAGAGAAATCCATGCATATGGCTCTTGTAAGACCACGCAGTGCATGTTCTACTCTGAGTTGGAGTTTCCTGGGTTTCATCAGAAATCAGATATTTTGGAGGAGATTAAGTAAATTGGAAAGTTAATTCATAGAAGAAAAAGATTGTCCTGTGCCTAGTACAGTGTGGAGGTTAATATTTGGAATGAATTACAAGTCTGAGGGATGATGAATTGAATGAAGCAGAGGCAGTGGTACTTTCTAAGGAACAGTAAAAAGAAAAGGAGTATGTTTGTGAAATATATTTATAGAATTTTAAAAGTGTTGGTCTGTTATGGCCCTAAGTTCTAAAAAACCTAACAAATCTTTTTATCTCCTTGGTTGCAGCAGTTATCAGTTAGTCTTACTTATTGAAAGAAGTCTAGAAGAGTGAAATGTTTTCAGTTTTATTCAGCTTCAATTCTGTATCCAGGTTTTACATTATGTTCTTTTACATTATTATGGAGGCAGAGATCTGAATGTGTACCAGAACAAAATCAGCATTTCTGAGGAAATTATCAGATCTTAGTTCAAGTCAAGATATTTTCTTTTCTCTTAAATTAATTTTGTAAATTCTTTGAACTTTTGCTGATGTCCTGCTAACATATTGTGTAATAAGGTAGTGTTCCCTCCGGAGAGGACCTGGCTTCCTGACACCTTTAGCTCTAGATATTGAGAAGTTCAAGACTCCCAAAAACCTTAGATCATTCAGACTTGTGATCATTGAAGCTAGGTGGGGAGATGGATCCAGAGTTTCTTGACTCCCCGGAGAATACAGCTGTGGAATGCCTGGCCAGGAAGTGTGTTATCAGAATGACAGTACTTTTGTGTTTTTGTTTTTATCTCAGTGTTTAATGGTAAAATGTTTAAGTAATGATGATGGATGTGGTGATGAAAAGGAGGAAATGCTGAACTGGAGGAAAATAATCCTTGAAATGTTATTGCTGTCATTTCTTTTGTCTTTTATGTTGTTTGGCAAATTGCTGTCAATGTGGGTGTGTGGGGGAGTGGTGTAGAAATAACAGATAATGAATCTGGCAGATAGCCTAAGTTATGGTCTTTTGGGTTTTTTCTCTCTTGATTTTCTTAGAATTTCCCATTATACAATAAAACTTTACCACTAAAAATGTTACAGTTTTATGTGGAACAGCATCCTTCAGAAGGTAACCTTCCAGTTTGATTAAATGCCTGTGAGAGAAGATTTGGTTTCAAATAGTGTTCCACTGTTATGATTTATATTAAAGAGTTGTCTAGTTTCTGAGGTAAGCACCAGAGCACTGGAGTAAATTGGTGCCTTTGTTCTGTGATGTAATGTGGTTTGTGGCCATACCTAGTTGCCTCCCAATCTCTATTTCTATAGTAATTACACCATGGGCACTGAGGGTAATCCAGAAATAAACATTGAAATACAGTATTTAAAATCCTTCTGGCCCACTTGCTTAGATTTTGTGCCAAACACAGCCTCACATGTACAAATATGTTAAAATATACCAACTGTGAATAGTTGCCTTCTTTATTGATCCTCTTTCTTTTATCCATATGCTGTTTTCCTTTTTCCTTGGCTTGTTTCCTTTCTTCTTGGATTCCCCTTCTCCTCCCCTTCCTTTTCTTTCTCATTCCCTCATTAATCTTCTTGTCTCAAGGCTTACATCTTATAAGAGCCTTCAGTATGTGACTAAAGCACGGGCCATGGAGCCAGACTTGTATCTCCATTCTGTTCTGGTAGAACCTAGCAGTGTGTCCCTGTACAGCCTAGATAAATCTCAGTTTCTTCATCTGTAATCTTTATCAGAAGGTTACAGTACCAACTCTTTAAGTTTTCTAGGGGGCTAGAGAGATAGTTTAGCAAAGTCTCTCACACATCCAAAGTGCCAGATTAGGTGCTGGTTGTTACTGTTATCATTAGTATGTTACCTTAGTATGTTGTTATCAGTAAGTAACCTTAAGATGCCCTTTTCTTGATAATAATCCTAACTTATCTTTGATGGTATATCACTTTTCTGGCTTTGTCCCTTGTTCTTTCATCTCTCCACTTATTCACTGGGGATATCTTACCAAGTATAGGTGTTGTTGAATAAGCAGTGCCAATTTCTGAGCCATTGTTGGCCAGAAAATTACAATTTCACATACTTTTTCCTTTTTATGTTACTTGGCCTAGTCATTGTGACTTCTTTTGAGAATTCACCTGAAGCATTTTATGTATCTTTTTATATCAAAGTATGGTGTAGACATCAGCAGAATCTTAGTTAATTCTGATTAAGTGGTCAGTGACTACATTATGCAATACAGTGATGAAAGTGTTTAAAAATCAATAATAGCCAATTCTTACTTTTGAGATTACAGTGTAGGAGAGGTAACAGTTATATCTCAAGGCAGAATGAAATGCTGTAGTGGAGATACAAACCAAAGTGTTTACAATACCTGTAGAATGTTTAAAAACTAAGGAAGTTTTTCCAGAGGAAGTGGCACCAGAATAGTGCATAGGATTTCAATATGAGGAACCAAGGGAGAACATTCCAGCCATAGAAATAGGATTGGCAAAGATACAGGATAAGATGGCCTGATGGTACTTTCAGGATAGTACTGTATTCTGGTGAGGGTGCAAGGTATATTTAGAGTTTCAAGAGAAGATGAGGAAAGAGGTGCAGGCCATGGTAGAAGGCTTGTGTAGCTATTATTTGGGTATGATATAAGGGGTGTGTGAGGGTAGGCTGAAGAATTGCAATGATCAGAATGGTCTTTAGGATAAAGGTTGAATTATAAAGGTGAGGAATTAAATGAGGATTAACTATCTTAAAATACTATCTCTACTAAGATCTGGACTTAGGGAATAGTAGCACAAATAGGAAGTAGAACAGAAAAAGAAATAATAGGGTAGGGTAGCTAGTTGGATATGGGAGGTGAGCAGTGTATTAGGGTTCTCTAGAGGAACAGAATTAATAGAAAAATAGATACATAGCTATTGCAGGGTGTTCATTAGATAGGCTTAAAGGATCAGAGGTGGGAGAATCCACAAATGGCAGTCTGCAGGATCTGAGGTAGGAGAATCCTCAGTGGCCATCTGTGTCCTAGAGAACTGGAGGATCCAGTAGCTGCTCAGCCCTACAAGAGAGACACTGTAGAACAAGAGAGATCAACAATGCAGTACCAGTCCAAGGTGTGAAAGTTCACTGATGAGACACTGGTGTGAGTCTGCACTGGAAAGCTAAAGAAACTAGAGTCCAGGAGACCAATGTTCATAGGTGACAGCAACAAAGGATGCATCTATTCAGGAAGACTAGAGCTCTTCAAAACAGGCAAATTCTTTCTTTTCCTTTTTTATTCCATCAAGGCTACAAAACTACCCACAGCTGGGGTGAGTCTTCACCCTCTGTTTGCTGGCATACATGTCAATCACCCACAGACACATCCAGAGCTGTGCTTTGCTAATCTGGTAGGCATTTTTTGCTCCAGTCACCGTTAACAGTCATAGTCAGAAAAGTGGAGAATTGTTCCCAGATATTGAGCCTGGATGAGGAAAAGGCGACGAGCCATTTCCAGAAGCAGGACAAGAAGCAGTTCAGGAGAGAGAGTGCATGGAAATATGAGCACGTGGTTGGTTTGAAATGTTGCTGGGTTTTCCATATGGAATATTTTGGTAGCACTGAAATTTTGAAGATAATTGCTTTGAAGATCATCATAGAGAAATTGACATCATATAAGTGACTGAGACACGTCAGGGAAAAATAGTTTCTCCTCACTTTGTACTCTTTTTCTCCCACCGTAGACTTCAGCATGCTTTCCCAGTGCTTGGCAAATGAATTTTGTTGGTTCCTACTGTGCTGTCATAGCCCCTGCACAAGACCTCCCAGTCTCACTAACTTGCAAGAACAGCCCCCTAAGAAAGCATTTCTCTCCATTAATTGAAGAATACACAGTAACTGAGCCACTGTCCAGGCACTGATTGGCTTACTTAAGTAAAGGAAATCCTGCTTTTCTTTCCTGATGACCTTGCTGGCTCCCTTGCCATTGTGTCTGGATGAAGCAGACAGATCACATAAATTTGTACACTCTGGGGAGATTTGCCACTTATTGGCACTGAGGTGTATATAGTAAGGACAGGATGCCCCTCAAAGCAGATTTCCTTCCTCATTGACAGTTTGAGAAAAGCCTAGAATAAGGCCAGAGTAGGTAGGTTTGGTCTAAAAATTAGTAATAATTGTCCATTGTTCTCTCTAGTCCTCTAATTGCTATTCTTTGAAGCAAAATAAGAGGTTTCAGAAATGTTTACATTTTCCAAAATTTCTGTAATATGTATTCTTATAATCAGAGACTTTTTTTTTTAATAAATAAATGGGCTGCTTCTGTATATTGCTATTAGAAATCTCCTCAGGATAATCTCTACCCACTGACTGCCTCCCTGATACCCTGTCTCATGTTGTGGATCTTTTGAGAATCTATTGCAGTTTTTAGTTAACTTCTCTTTCTGTGAAACTGTAGTTTTAATCTGGTGTGGTGGCACACACCTGTAATCCTAGTACTCTGGAAGGCTGAGGCAGGAAGAGCACAAGATTGAGTCCAACCTGGGTAACTTAGTGATTAGCAAGATTCTATCTCAAAATAAAAAGTAAAAAAAAGGGCTGAGGTTATCACTCAGGGCAAAGGTTCAATTCCCAGTACCCCAAAACAAAGTAAACAAACAATAACATAGTTTTTGAAGTGTCAAAAGTGACTGATATCAGTGTATTCTGACCAAAAAACACCACTAAAAAAAGACAAAAGAACAGAAAAAGGGCTAGCTCCACCCCCCCCCCTTTTTTAAGAGGAAAAAAAAAAAAAAAACAGAGCAAACCCACTAACAGGGAAGGATAGTGTATTCTTGAGAAATTACTTTAACTTGTTTGAAGGATGACTGATGAAGCAATTTTTATTTGTCTTTATTATGAGGGGAAACAGAAGAAGCCTACTTGAAGACTTTCCTTTGAAATGTCAATTTTGATTTAGGATGCTTCCATGGTTTGCGGTTATTGTGATCCCAGATTGGAAGCAGAATTTGTAGACTAAACCTTAACACTTCTCCCTATGAGTTGAGAAATTACACAGTGCTTGTTTTTAAAAATGATTTTGGGGGGCATCAGATTTTCTTATTAATAATGCTTGAGAAATGGACATCCTGAATTATGGCATAAAAGCAAGGAAAACATTCTAGGCTTCTACAAGGGCGGAAGTCCCACCAACCGTGGGCTAAGTTGTCAGTGCCTGTCTTTCTGGTGGCTAGACATTGATTACCTTTTCTGAAGTTCTTGAGTTCATTATCAAGGACTGTCAAGACAACTTGCTTATAATAAGTTCTGACGTCCTTAGTTGTGTTGCTGCTTTCATGCATCATTTTTATTCACTTTTAATGATTTTCTTGCCAATCATTTCTGAAGCCGATCAATGACTCTTGCTTTGCTCATCCCATATTGATGGCCTGTGCAAAGTTCATTTTTCATGCTTGGCATTTATGCCCTTTACTTACAGAATCCAGCTTTAGGATAGAGTGGACACTCACTGCAGCTCTGGTGCTTTCTTAAGTAGAGTATCCTGATGATGAGAACATGAACCTCTTCTTAGTCTTGCTTTCTTCAGTCTCCTGTCCCCAGCTCAGTCTTCTCCATGTCTGCCCATTTGTGCGGGGCTTAATCTCTCACATTCATTATCTCATTACCCTGTCAGTGGCTTCAGAAGGTAGGAGGGTTTGGAAGAGAGGCAAATCACTGTTGGCTGTAGTGCTCATGTAAGATTTCAGAAGAGGTGAGCCTTGAATCACACCTTTTAGTGTGGGTTTTAACTTTACTTGAGGAGAGATAATTCATAGAAAAGTGGGGAAGATGACGAGGAAAGTCTTGTCTGTGTTTAGGAGCATTCACAGTGTTCTAGTTTAAGTGGATTTGTGAGGCAGAGTACAAAGAAGTAATGTTAGGCAACCTATCACCATAGGTTATAGAAAACATCAAATGCAATTTATAATGCTTCTCCTTTCACTGAGGTAGCTTGTCTGTATGTTACGATGGAAAGAGAATGCGACAGTGGGGTCAGGCCTATGTTCACATCTCAGTTTTGTTGCATACTAATAGAATGACCTGCATCAACTTAAGTCTCAGAAGTTTTCATTTATTTCAAAATTTGTCACAATACCCTTTTTAAAAGGTTTTTATAAAACAAAGTAATATTTTATAACGAATTCTTTTCTTTCTGTTATGTTACCTTACTGATCAGAAGAATTCTGTGAGGATATGCAGCATTTGTACTATATGCAAGGCCCTTCAGTCTGACTGTGCTTTGCCCTTTGAGCCCTGCCCCTGCTCTAGCCACCTCAGTTTTAGCCACACTTCACTACTCACTGTCCTTTAACATTATTTGTCTGCTCTCCTGCCTTCCCCACACCTCTGCCTTATGAGTACTTCTTTAATACATCCTTATTGTCCTGTCTATACCAGGCTTCCTCATCTTCCAACTCCTGGTCACATCTCTTCTGTCTCTGAAGCCCAGCCCCCAAATCCCAACTCTAAGAAGCCAAACCCTCCTCCAAACTCCTACAGTACTTGTTATCTGTGTTTCCTTCCTTGTGTGTGTAGAAGTGGAACTGGCTTATTGGTGCATCTGCCTCAACCAACAGTTTAAAACAGAGGGTGATACTGCCCCCTAGATATTTTTGTCAGAGTTGAGTGCATGTTGCATGGCATCTAGTGAATAGAAGACAATGCTGTTCCTAAACATCCTACAACACATATAACACCTCCCCTTGCCTCACCAAAAATTACCAGTCACAAACTCTCAGTAATCCTGAGGTTAAGAAACTCCTCTGATGGGAAAAAAAGTGATATGAGGATGTTTACAATAATTGATAGATTCTTAAGGAAGGAAACAAGTGTCTGGGGAGTATCTCGTAGTTGTGACCCCTGCAGATGAGAAAAGAGGAAAGAGACTTAATTTCTGAAGTGGAAGAAACTCATCCAGGTTGTTGGCTTGTTTGCTTATGCCTCAGCCTTTAGATGATTAAACAAAAATGGCAGGAGCAATCAAAATTTATTAGAAGATAGAACTACACAATTTTAGATGTCACCAAGTCTAATTCACTTATTGCATAAAGGTTAAATGACTTGTCCAAGGCTTTATAGCCAACTGAAAAAGGTATGAACTAGATCTTTTATGTTGTTTGCTTAAATGTTGTTAGTCTACAGTAGTCTTCTTAATCTCCAGTTGATCGATAGAAATGTAGTTTCCTGCTTGATTAAGTGCTGTCTGGTACTCTATTTCTTGTCTCATTTCCTTGCTCAGGTTATCAAGGGAAGTGAAACTTCCATCTCCATAATACTTGGCTCAACATTATACCTAGGAGGTACACAGGAATGTCATGAACAGTGGATTGTTCAGTTATATCCATGTGTTGCTTTGAAGAAAAGATACTGTATGCTGAGGCACCATGAATGTCACTGAGATGCAGGAGTGATGTCTATTAGCCCACTTTGACCTATCCAGAGAATGAGAAAGGCTTTGTAGGTCTGTAACCTATATTTATATATTGTTAGTTGTTCAAAAATGAGTAGCTGTTTGAAAACAAAACAAAAACAGAGGCAAGGAAAAAAAAAGTCACAGTCTAAGACCATTTGGCTATGAGGAGAAAAAAACTTCATTAAAATAAGGAAATTAGTTTCAGTCATCCAAAAACTTGTTTCAAATAACCAGATAAATTTTATTTCTCTTGATCAATAATCTTGACAGAAAAAATTTAAAATAAGATCACAAATGAATAGGATTTCCCTGGGATGACTGGCTGCAATGCTAAAGGTTAGTCTGGAATATATATTTTTAGTAGCAGTATACTAAGTGTAAAATCTGGCATCCTGATGAAATATTGACCAATTTGTAAGTGCTGCCATGTGAGCAATGTTAATTCACTATCAGATTGTAAAGTACTTAGAGTTATTGGCTAGTTACCTTGGTGAAATCTTGAAGGATTCTTTAACCTATGTGGTTCCTTTGTGGGATGCATACTGTTAGGCGTTTCATTGCACCCTTTCAAAAGCCTTTCTTAATTTGAACGGTAGAAAGGGCTAATCAGTTTGAAAGGGCTTGGAGTTTAATTTCAATGGAAATAAACTGAAATGGATTTAAGATTTCGAACTTTAGTAAAACACTTATCTTTCTTGCATTTAGTTTTCTCTGTCCTAAGGTGAATGGAATGTTTGGTTTCGATTCTAACTGCTTTATTAAATGTGTTCTAGACCATTTTCCAGAGACACTACAGGGTTTTTTAAGTTTAGGGCCTGGGATCTGGAGGACAAACAGAGCTTGTAGATGTCAGACAGCCCGCTACAGTTCAGGTAAAGATTCCAGCATCTGTGGTTTACTACAGTTATAAAATTGTGAATCTTCCCACCCAAGTTTTTATTGAGCTTTGATGGAAAAGAAAACCTGTAGTTAGCCTTCTATTTGCCATTCCATCCACTAGAGGGCAGAATAGTCACACTTCCTGGGACAGGTGTAATTAATTCTAGGAGTAGAAGGATAGAAAGAACACATCTGCTATTGTTTATCAATACAGGAATTTTTAAACAGTGTACTTACAATTTAAGGATGCAAACTGATTAGCAGAGGAGTTTGTTAAAATACAGTTTTCTGGCCTTTACCCTCTAGAGATTCTGATTTGAGTGTTCTGGGTGGAACTTAATGTTACATCAAGGGATTCTCATACAGAGAATCATACTTTGTGAACATTGATCTATGTCTGATACATGCCATTTGTGCCTGATTTTCTTTTTTCTAGTGATTGCAATGAAAATGATTATTTTGGAGAAAAAACAAAAGCAGAAACAAGATACAGGGAAGCTAGAACAGTGGTTAATTTAGAAGATTTTTCCTTCCTTTGTATAACTTGTTGTAAAGGAGACACACTTTGAAAGTATTCAATATCAAGCTATAGGCTGGGCACAGTGGTGCACAACTGTAATCGCAGCTACTCAGGAGGCTGAGGCAGGAGGACTGCAAATTCAGGCCAGCTTTGGCAACTTAGCAAGAATCTGCCTCAAAATAAAAATAATAAAGGAGAGACCTGGATGTAGCTCAGTGGTAGAGTGCCCTTCAGTTCAATTACCAGTACTCCAAGAAAAAAAGGAAAGCTACAAAAACCTTATTATTGGAGTGATATTTCAATCAATGAACACCATAGAACCTTACATTATAAGCTTCTAAAAATGTGTAATAAAATATCCCTTCTCACAAGGGCCCTAATTTTATTTCTGGGGTGTCAAAAAGACCTCATTCCTAATGTGTTAGTGTTGCAAGATATAGTTGTAGAGACCTGAGTAGAATTTACATAACATTTTCATCATCTTGAACAAGCATAGGTTGAATATCCCTAATCTGAAAATCTGAAATCCAAAATACTCCAAAATCTAGAAGTTTTTGAGTACTTAATGTGGTAATGGGGCAAGTGGAAAGTTCCATGCCACAAAACTTTGTTTCATGTACAAAATTATATTGAAATATTCTTAAAAAATTGTATAAAATTACCTGAAGCCTATGTATATGAGGTATATATGAAATGTAAATGAGTTTTGTGTTTAACCTCAGGTCTCATTCCCCTCAATATCTGTCTATGTTCCAAAATCCAAAATCTGAAACAATTCTGGCCCCAAGCATTTCAGATAAGATATTTAACTCGTATACAGGGCCTTTTATATGTAAAGACCCATAATAAGTGTGATTAAGTGATTGATTTACCAGTATGCCCACAGAGCAATGGCATCCTCTTGTGGAAAGTTTTGCTGTTGCTTTTAAATGCGAAAAAAGAATGCGGTTAAATAAATAACTCGTATCTGTGGTACAAAGCTGCAGCTCAAAGACTGAGATTAGTGAAACTGTGAAGCTGAAACTTAGATCAATGAAGTATAGGATTTTCCCACATGTATGTAAAATCAGTTGGTCTTCAATGAGCCTCTCAAAGAATACAACCCCTGCTCTCACATATTTCATATTAAGATTTTCCAGCATCACTTCCTTTCTCTGTCCTGGTTTTTGGGGAAAGGGGACCTATGATCACATGGCAGTGAAAATAAATTCTGCAGTGTCTCAGTTCTTTCTTCCTCGCTTGTTGTCTCTCTTGAGCATGTGCACTATCTTGCACACAAAAAGGGAAAATAAACTATTTTTAAAATTAAAGGCCAAAAATTGCATCATTTTATATGTAATTTTATAGAAAAAGGAAGATGCTTTTGCAGGAATTATACTGTCTAAATCATGAACTGTAGTTAATGGCATTTTTAATTTAATGCATGTTATTAATCTGACAGTCTTCTAAAGTTCATTTTAATACTTTTATTAACTATTGTACTGAAGGAATCCTCCTAACACAAGAACCACTAAAAGAGGTAATCCTTGAAAGTCCAATTAATTTCCAGTTTGATTAACTACTTTAGGAAGTCTGTTGATAGTTAAAATAGGGAAAAGATGATAAAATGGGTATTTGTGCATTATAATCATGATATACAGGACTTGTGTAAACTTTATTGTGCAGAATGCTATGGTTTATATGAGAAATTGAATCTTTACAGAATAGGTGGGTTGAGCTGGGCGTGGTGGCGCATACCTTTAATCCCAGCACTTCTGAGGCTGAGGTAGGAGGAGCATTGTGAGCTCCAGGCTGGCTTGGGCTACAATGTGAGCGCAAGGCCGGCCTGAACTACATAGTGCAACCCTATCTCAAACAAACTAGGGTCAGGGAGTTTGGTTCAGTGGCTTAAGCCCCTGTCAGGTGCGAGGTTGTGAGTTCGATCCCCGGTGTCACCAAAAAAAAAAAAAAAAAAAAAAAAAAAAAAGTGGGCTGACTTGTATTAGAAATTTAATCCTTAGGAAATAGATGGAGCTGGGTGTGGTGGCTCACGCCTTTAAACCCAGCACTCGGGAGGCTGAGGTAGGAGGAGCGTTGTGAGTTCGAGCCCGGCTTGGGCTACAGCCTGAGCACAAGGCTGGCCTGAGCTACATAGTGCAACCGTGCCTCAAAAAAACTAGGGCTGGGAGTTTGGCTCAACAGCTTAAGCGCCTGCCTGGCAGGCGCGAGACTGTGAGTTCGATCCCCAGTGCTGCCAAAAAAAAAAAAAAAAGATGGGTTGACCAATAGATTTTCCAAGCTTTATTACTTCAAGGTGTGTCCAGAGTGTATTCTACCCACTCTCCCCAATATTTAGTATTTGTGGCATCCAGGAAGAACTTTGGATGATGAGACTCCCTTGTCTGGGTCTCTATTCCCCTTTCCTTTTTTTCCCACTGCCATGCAAACATTTTTTCTCTTTGTACAATTATGTGACAAATTTGGGAGACTGTTCCTGAGTTCATTTTAATTCTTGTTTCTAACTTTATAATAGTTGATTGATAACTTCCAAAACATTGCATGTACCCTGTCTTTTTTTATTAACTATAAAAAGCTCTCATGCAGCAGCATTTTCATGTTCTACTTTAAAAGAGCTAAAACAACTATGTAGTTTCTTCTAGAGTTCTAGTTCAAGTTGACTTAAAAATAAAAATAGTTTTGAAAAACATTTAGACTATCATGTATTTTGTAATACAGTTGGGTCACTGCCGACTCCCAAGATAAATGTGTTTAAACAGAAGCTTTCTCATTCATCATCAGTCTCAGCTTTCATCCACATTTATTTAATGATGATGCAAGCCCACAGCGTTGGTGTTGCAGTTCATCACCATGGAAGTGTTTCTGTCAACAAATCCTTGCCTCAATATCATGAAATTGATTTTACAGGGAAAAGGAAGATGATTGTGGAAGATTCCTTTTACTCTTGAAGGAACTTCACAGTTTGCTTGGATGTATAAATGAATTGTGTTTAAAATCAGTAACTGGCAATACTGTAACACTGACTCTAAATTAACAGTTAAAAGGTTACAAAAAAGAAAATGTCAGTGAGCTCCTTTGTCTGAAATTAACGTTATGGAATGTGACTTGGAAAACAGACTTGTAATTTAAAATGTTTCTATGAAAACTGTTGGTTGCTCAGCAGTATGGATTATGGTTTAGGAGTCATATGAATAAGTTACTAGTATTTCTAGGATGCTTTGACTGAGTCTGTCTTTCCTGTCTTGTAACTACTGTAACAATAATCACAGAAGAAATTCAGTGTGTATTAGTCCCCTCTGTTGACATATTATATGGTTGTTTAAAAAATAAGCCTTTCCTGTAACTTATGATCATAATTATCTTTGGTTTTTATTTGCTTGTTAAGAGGTTAAAACATACACACAATAAAATTATAAGCTTCTGGTTGCAGTGTACTTTAAAACATTAGGGTAAAATAGCACCTATATTAAAGTAATACAAATGAATTTGGGAACCAAATAGGAAAAAGGAACAAGAATGACACTTTTGAATTGAAGCAAACTCTTTTAAGCTTGTCAGAATGGTGATTCCATGTTTTACACAACATTCAGTCCATGTTAGAAATAGTCAACTCTTGATTGTCAAGATACCCTTGCTTCCTATCACATTTCAAAGCTTTTTCTTTCACTATAGGCATATATGGGCTCACTAAAGGCAAATTATTTAATATTTTATCTATTATCAGTGAAAATTTATTAACTTTTTAAATATATGTTAACCACTGTGCTGGGCACCAGGGATATTGAGATACATACCAAGAATGATTTTAACTTATCCTGAGAGATCTTATTGTGACTTCACTTTGAAGTCACAGAGATGTAAACTGTATTCAGCCATTTTCTCCTACTCTGTTACCAACAGTTAACTATAAAGAAGTAGTTCCTGCTTGTTTTTTAAAGAAAAATCAATAGACATAAATAGGAGATAAAATTATATTGGACATGCAAATATATAACACAAAATGACCAAAAATAATTCAGCAAGTGATGGTAAAAATAACAAATTATTTACTGCTTTATCATGTTAATGTTCTTCACCAAGACAAGTTACAGTCAAATTAAAGCAAGTTATGGAAAATGAAATACATGAAAATGTATTTGTAAAAGTGCGGACTAAATGTTTATTTTCCATAGATATGTAAATGAAATATACAGTAAGTGCACACTTGATACGACTACGTAGGCAGTACTTTGTTTTAGATACTCTTGGATAGTTCATACACATACCTTCCCAAAGTACAAGTTCAGTCAGTCTTTTGAGGGATGTGGAGGGATGATAAAAAAGGATTGTGCTCCTTGCAAGAATATTAGTATGGACTAGAAGAGGGTGAGGGTGGTCAGTTATATATATTACTTACTGTAATTTGTGATTGTCGAGGAAGAGTTGTGCCTGTTGGTGTGATAGTAATACTGCTGGTGACTTTATTGGTTGGTTTGTTTAGTGCCCCATTAGTTATGCCTTGAGTTCGGTTATCCTGAAGTGGTGTTGACGGACTTCCAGGTCTCACAGGGCTGGCCACAGCTTGCATGTAAGGACTTCCTAAGTGAATGTGGATTTTATTATCCTCAGTAGTTATCACACTTGAACTGTTACTGTTTGAACGTTGAAACTGCCATGACTGTCGGTCTGGGGAGACTCTGAAA
This sequence comes from Dasyprocta punctata, assembly GCA_004363535.1. Taxonomy (NCBI): domain Eukaryota; kingdom Metazoa; phylum Chordata; class Mammalia; order Rodentia; family Dasyproctidae; genus Dasyprocta; species Dasyprocta punctata. The sequence goes on from RJWM01000006.1 coordinate 256,637, forward strand.
ATTGCGTGCTTGGCACTGATTTCTATTGGCTCTGGGGAGCGTCCCTGCTCAGGGGAGCTAGTTGAACCAGTCACAGCTAAAACCTGAATAGGTGACATTGTCCTTTCTGGAGACGTAGTGTCACAAGACTCTGGGGTCTGTGCTCTGGCAAAGGTTGCCACGGTAATTGGGGGCATGCCTTGCTCTAAATTCATGAGGCCTTCGGTAGGAGTTTTGGACTTCATTGGTGTTATGGAGGCATTTTGGAGAATGGTTATCCTTTGCTTTGGGGTGCCACAGTTTGGGATCACTGCAGTACTTGTGTAACAGTGTGGACTCTCTGTGGTCGGACTTGTGATTTCAAGGGTAGCCGTGTTTTGGACATGGTCTGGAGTAACTTTTATATGAAGTGGCTGCCCAGGTGTATGGCTTAGGACTAGATCTCCAGGCTGTACAAAGTTGCCATTGGGTTTAGTTTGTATTTTCCCATTCTGAGGATGGCCCTCCTTAGATTTCATCCAAGGAATCCATAGCTTCCTGTTCACAGGAAGGGGAGTTGATGGGTTGCATTTGAAGGACAGTACAGAGTCCTCATTAAGGTCCTCATCCTGGTCCTCACTCTCCTCATATAACTGACCATTGATGACTGCTCGCTCCAGAGGAATGAGACTCTTGTAGTCTGGTGGTTCATTGTCTGCTGCTTCTGTTTGAACTTCTTTAGAAAATACTTGAGGGTCAGAGATTCTTCTTCCATTCAGACTGGGCCGGAGGCTCTTATTAAAATGCCGGTACCGTTCTAATTCTTTAGTGAGGTTTTCAATCTCTCGGCCTAAATCTCTGTTCCTGTTTTCTTGTTGATTTAGTTTCTTTTGCAAAACTGAATGATCTCCCTGGAGGTGGCGTATTAGGTCCTCTGTTGCCATGTACTCATGAATTTTCTCTTTTAATGCATCTACTTCTCTTGAGAGATGCCCTGACTTACTTTCCTCTTCTTGAAGCCTTTTGAAAAGCCATTGCTCATGGCTGGACTCTGTCTTTTCTGCTAACTTATACTTTGCAAGTTCTATTTTAACATGTTCCAGCTCTTCAGATAAAAATTGGGCTTTATCTCGTTCATCAGCATACCTTCGTTCTAGAGTCTCATACTCATCTTCTGTTTTCATGAGGTCATCCTCAATAGCTTTCATATCTTTTAGTTTCAGTTTCAGTCTTTCCACTTCCTGAGAGAGCTCTTTAATCTTATTGTTTTCTTGGTGTAATGCTGTAGTGGATTTACCAGTGTCTTGATTTAATTTATTTTTAAGAAAATCTTTCTCAGTTGTTTCCAATGATTGAACCCTATTTTTCAACATATTAACTTTTGACAGGAGATCATTTCCTTTTTCCTCTTCTGCTTTCAATTTATTTTTAAGATCATCTCTTTCCTTGGTTACACTGTACATCTTTTCTTCCACATCAGTTTTGGATTTGAGTGCCCTTTTAGTTTCTTCAATTAGCTTCTCAGTAACAGTTGTTACTTTATTTTGTTCCATCTGAAGCTGAGAAGAAGCAGCTTGTAACTTATCTTCAGTTTGCTTTAATTTTTCACTCATTGTTTTCCGTTCATCTACAAGCATTACAGTTAATGTTTTCAATTTAGTTAAATCCTCCTTTAGGGTGAATTCTGTCTTTTCTAGCCTACTTTCAATGGCTTCTAACTCTTTAATCCTCACTTTTAAACTCTCCAGTTCTTGAGACAACTGTTTTGTAGTCATCTTTTCTTTTTCTAAATTGCATTTCAAAGAGTAACATTCTTCTTTGCTTTTGTTGAAAGCATCTTCTAATTTTTCCAGAGCCATAATCCTTTTATTGAGTTTTTCAACCTCCACTTTAAAGTCTTTAGTCTGTGTGGTTTCCTTTTCCAGCCTCTTATTGAGATCTCTACACTGTTCCTCCATTTTTATGAGTTCTTCATCTTTCCCTTCCATATCTAGCACACGCTTCCTGAGCTCCTCCACTTCAGCCAGGATACCAATGTTTCCGTATTCTCCTTTGTTGATTTTTTCTTTTATATCTTGAAGCTCCTCTTCCGCTTTTCGTAATGACCTGTTTGTTTCTTCTAACTCATCAATTTGCCGGCTGAGTGCTGCCAGTTTTTGTCGGAGCTGGCGATTCTGACTGTCCTCATTGGTGAGCTTAGCCATAATTTCGTCTTGGTTCTGATGAAACTTTGTGGTCTGTGTTTGCAGTTCTTTCTTCAATCTGGTTGCCTTCTGCTCTTCTTCCTGAAGTCTGGCTTCAGCAAGAGCTAATTTAGCATGTGTTTCTTTTGTACTTGTGGTCAGGTCTTGGATTTTCTGTCTTTGAAGGGCTAGCTGTGCTGTCAGCCTTTGTTGTTCATCCACCACCATCAAAGCAAAAGACTTCAGCTTGGTCAGCTCCTCTTTCAGGGCTGTGACCCTTTTCTTTTCTTGATTCTTCTCCTGGGACTCAGTTTGTTGATCTGTCAGCTTCTTTAACCTGCAAAATACAAGAGGGCATTCTGTTTTGTGATTGGTGCTTTAGTAACTCATTAGCTGTAATAAACATTTACACAATTTTAAAAGATTGTATTAATTCATTCAGAATGTGCAAAGATGTTCCTAAATTTGATGAGGGAGGAAGATCTACACAGATACCATGCTTTTTTGACTATCATTGATTAGTAACAGTTGATTAACAATGCAGTTCACAGGGAACCTTAGTAGAAGAGAAAAAGTAATAATATTTGTTTTAAATTGCTTGTGTAACATAATCAGTGGTCATTCTGGCCTGAAGGCTGTGAATATAGGTGTAAGCTTGAGATTAAGGTAGACCTAACAAGACTTGAAGACTAGACCTGCTTTTACCAGCTAACTAAATGGGCAGGTACTTAATATTTCTGAGCCTCAGTTTCTTCATGTGAAAAATAGGAGTAATAATGACATTTACTTCTGGGTCTTTTTGTAAAGGTTAAATGAAGTAATTCATCTAAAATAATCACAGTTCTAGTACATGGGAAAACATTCGATGTGTTGTTACTCTTGTTCTTTTTAAAATTATGGTTATTATATTTATTAAATTGCCTGCTTGAACCATTCAGATATTTGGTATATTAATATTTGGTGTTCAACTCCCTGAGTTTTAGTTGAGATGATATTTTATTCACATTGGTAGTTATGCACTTCCCTGATTCCTCCCCCACCCCCAACCGACCATGAAAATGGTTGATACTAATATGACATTATGCTGGAAACCACTTCAAATATATCTTTATCCAGCTAGTGAGTGACAGTTAAATGAGTAGAATTGAGAGGCATCTGGACCAGGTTTGGAATATTCATAACATGAGAAGAGTAAGGAGTTTGGTAGGAAAAACCTTATTGATGAGAATCCAGTGCTAGAAATGGTGGAGGAGAAGTTATTATCAGGAACATAGTGATTCCCTCATAAATGATGATTCTGTTATAACATGCTACTTTTTCTGTTATATTTTAAATTTGTCTGATTAACAGGAGGGCATTTTAAATGAAGAATAAGCTGTTCCACATAAGACTAGTTTTAAACCCATGGCACTCTTAATTACACTGGGAATGGCCTGATTATAGAAGTTGTAATTACAGCTCTGCAACATTGTTATACAGAAGCTAAAACAGAATGAAATCCCTGAAGAATTTAACAAAAGAGCTTGTCATGAATAAAAATATAAATACTTGGTTTCTGATTAAGCCTAAAGAGTGTGTAGTATCTCAATATCTTTTCTATTAAGAATGAGTTAATTATGCAATGCATGCATTTCATCCCTGTCACAGAGCTTTCTTTTTGAAAGCTAAGGATTAAAAGGACATTTTAAAAGTAAACCAATTTGGGGCTGTTTTCTTAGAATAAAGAATCCTTTTTTGAGATCCTAATCGGCTGTGTCCTATAATTACACTACACAGGAAGAAAATAATTGTATAATGTTAAGAATTCTCGAACTTTGCTGGGAGGATCCATTTTTAGTTTTTCCTGTTTGGAGAACCTGACAAGAGGCTGGCCCAAAAGCTGGTGGCCTGTAAAATTCATAAGAGACTAAGCAGGATACTGGGATGGGGTTGATGATGATTTCAGCTAGATTCTGGTAAAAAGTCTTGTCTGTGGCTTCTGGCTGAACCCCCCTCCCTAGATGAGACACCTAGAAACCTAACAAGACAAATGTGGCAGCTCCTTCCTGGATGACTTGGGGACTTTGCAACTCAGTGGTGGAGTCTAAGGGTTTATAAATGCTTTGGTGGTAAAAATTACAGATATTAGCAAAGTACTTCTTCCTACCTTAGCATTCAAAGTGGAGTTAAATATTTTCCCCTTGACATAACATTTTCACAAAAACTTACAGATTCTTTTTTTTCAACTTTGTGCTATTTCATTCTTTATGAGAAGGGAATGTAATTTTTTAGGATATTAGGGAGGAAGGATTATTTTTGCATTAAAGAACATTAAAATGGAACGGTAGTTACCCATGTTTCCCCCAGAATAGAACTTACCCAGGAAACAAGTTCTATCATGGCTTTAGAAGAGACACCCCCTGAAAATCATGTTAGAACTTGTTTTCTGGGTAAGTTTTATTTTGGGGGAAACGCGGTAATAAATCTTGATAGTGCAGTAGCTGATAAAGTTTTTGAAAAAGTTTCATTTGTTTCCACTGATGACATTCTTGGCAGTATGACGTATCATTTTCAGCAAGTGTGATGCACCTCTCTCTTTTTTTATGGTTTTTATAAACTGGCTAGTATCCTCATCTGCTCCCCTAGCTCCATTTTACAAAGTAGTCACATAAAACTGAGTTGCTTCTCCAACTGTTTCCTCACTACTTTTTCTCCAATAACGTTATTTCCCTTTGCCACTCAGGTAAGTACACCATGGCACAGTGAGCAGCCTAGTTTACTAAAGCCTATCAGGAATGGAAATGGAAGTTTGTATGTAGGAAAATCTATATCCCTACCATCAACTAAGGTGTTTCAGACCAGAAACCAATGAGAACCACTGATCTCTCCATGTATATGTGTGTTTATATGCATTTGTACATGTCAGTCTATCTTTAGAAGTAGACTCCTTTGACCTCCCTTATTCTGCTTTATTTAAGCAAGTGATACGAAAAGTTTCTGTGTTAACCATACACCTGATGATTGTTTCTTCCTTGCTAATGACATGTTCTTTACCAGTGCTTCTTACAGTTTAATTTACATTTGAGTCCCCTGGGAATCTTGTTCAACTTTACATGCCAAATCAGTAGGGAGGGGAGGCTGTTAACAGTTGATAACAAACCTCCAGATGATGCAGGGTCTGCTGGCCCTTGGAGTGACTGTGGGTAAGCAAGGCTGTACTCTACATTGTCAGATGTTTCCTGGGAAAGATTCTCAGGCTCAGGAAAGTCAGGAAGGAACAAAGCCTGTGCTGCACACCCACATCACATTGCTTCTCCAACCAAAAAATAGAGGTTTCCTTATCAAAAAATACTAGCGGAACAGAGAAACTCAACCTAAAGAAAAATTCTCATTTATCATTGTTCTGGATTCTTTTTAGTTTGTGTTTTTTAGAACAGTGCTTTTCAAATATTTCCCTTTTTTTTCTACTAAAAGAATTAAGAATTTTTGAACAGGAACCTCTTCATATATTTTAAGCTAGCATTTAGATTTTTTAATTCAAGGTTTAAATACTTGTAAAGGGACACATATGTATGTATATACATTTTTTTTTTTTAATTTTGGTACTAGGGACTTAACCAATCAACAGGTATTTTAATATCTGCCACATTATCTAAAAATCTTTATTAACAAATCAGACATACAGATCAGTCATTCTTTCAAGAAAAGGCTGACTTCATTTTTTAGTTTAGGTAAATGTGTACTACACATGTAGTCCCCCTTATAAGAGATGAAGCAGGGGAACTTACTTGCCCTAAGTTGTTTCTACATTAAGAAAAGGCAGCACTCCATGCAATAGTTGGTTTTGAAGCTTGCTCCCCTAGGATTCTGAAGTGTAAGGTTTTCTACTTGTTGAGAGAAAAATTGTTTCTGTCTCATGCCTCAGAGAGGTTTCCAACTCAGGAAGGTGTACTTGTTAAGAGTTCGGTGGCTGTTTTCCAAAGATTGTTGGAAAAGGACTCACAGAATACAAGCATTTTTCTGGGAGATCAGTTTTAGAAAGGGGTGTGTGTGTGTAATGCAGATGTACCCCCTGCAAAATATCAGTGTATCCTTAGGGGTACATGTACCTCAGTTTGAAGACTACTGTCTTGGAGTAGTCATATTCATGTTTAAGTACTGACACTTCAGGATTACAGGAACAGTCACTGAATCCTGTCCAATGAAAACAGGTTGTGGAAGATAGTTTTATGGACACAAATGTGAGGCAGTTAAATCCAGACTAGCTTAAAACAATGTCTGATTACAGCTTTTCTTTGCAGTTTCCATTATGGCTCAGAATTATTGTAACTTACTGTGGTTTATCACTATTATTATGTGCAATACCAGTTACTTATCTTTTCCCCTTCCAAAATATCACATCTGTGATCGTGAATGTTCTTTGGTACCAACCATAATATTGGCTCTTCAATACAAATTACATATTCAGAGGATTCTTTCAGTTTTTATTTACACACATATATATTGTGCACATATGCCTATATTTTATCTTCTCTGAAACTGTTAGTAATATTCATCATATAATACACCTATGATTCAGAGGTTATGTATAAGTGTTATAATGCCAGTGGTATGCATAAGAATTTGTATTACAGTCCTCAGTGTTTTTCATTTTGCCTTATTTATGTACATCATAATTAACACTACTAAATACAATCAGGATGAGTATCTTATTTTTTGTGTTTTTTACAGTGTCTACTACAGAGTCCTTTGAAGGGAACCAAATGAGGGGTCTGTGTGTGTCTGTGTGTGTTTAATGAATGAAAATAATGTACAGATATACCCTCCTGTGGAAAACACTGCAGCACTGTCCTAAGCAATTTTATTCATTTTTTAAAAAGAGCATTCTGTAGTGTTTGCCATGGGGGTGTCCTAGGCATTTAAGAAAAGGAATAAATGAGTTTCTTGTCAGTGTTATTTAAGGACAGTCTCTATTTTATAGTTATGAAGCCTCTAGGAAGAATCAAGACTGTCGTTGGAACAGCTTTTTTTCCTCAAACCCCTGCCTTAAAACTGCATGTGTCTACTTGTTCAAGGGAACCAGGGATGGGTGGTAAATGTCCACACGCTTGCATATGACTCTCTTATTACTCTCTTCTGGTTATTTCAATTCTGAAAACAAAGGAGGGTGGCTCTTCTATTTTTTGTCCTCACAGTCCAGAGCTCTGCTGGGTAAATACAAATATGTTCATTATCCAAGTAATATGACATCAATAGCAAATGAAGTTGGAAAAGAAGTAATTCATCTATAACGTGACTATGCTGATTCATTAATGATGTTTCTACTTTTGCAGATTCCTTTCTAGTCTTCAGGAAGATGGCCCATACAAGTGAGCTTAGGGTTATTCCAGTTAATAGAACCAATTCCGTTAATGACAATGTATTGTTTCTGTTAGCTACAGAAATCAGTAGTGAACAGCAGCTTTTCGTCTGTATTTCAAAGAGACAAATACTCCACTGTATTCATGATATGGATCTTAAAGTCTCTGATGTTACGAATATGGCAAGATTTTGTTCATTTAATTTACAAAACAACAGAGGCTATATTGAGGTGAACAGGGAGGGGAAATTCTGCTCTCAAAGTTTTTAGGCTGTCAGTAAAGAACAGATAGTTTTAGTACAATTCAATAAAGGATCCAGAGAAGCAGTTCTTAACCATTTAGGTATCATGACCCCTTTGCACTCTTAAAAATTCTGAGGACCTAAAAGCTTTTGAGTGTGAGTATATCTATCAGTATTATATTAAAAGTCAAGCTAACATTTTCAAAAATTCATGTATCATCAAAAATAATAAACCCATTATATTTTAACATAACATTTTTATAGGAAATAATTTTGAGACACAATTTAGTGAGAAGAATTGCATTGTTTTATATTTCTATAAATGCTAATGTCTAATTTTATTGAAAACAGCTGGATCCAGGGCCTCGAGTTTGGCTCAGTGGCTTAAGTGCCTGCTTGGCAGCAGGCACGAGGTTGTAAGTTTGATCCCCAGTACTGACCAAAAAAAAAAAACAGCTGGATCCTCAGATCAGTTCTAAACATTAGATTAACTGTCATAGCAATGATGTCATCACATCAGGTAGCCTCTGTAAAACAACTTGTATACTTCTGAGAGAATGTGTATTATTGCTGAAGATAGCTTTGACCTGCCAGATATTTTGATGGAGGCCACACTTTGAGAACTTGCTCTACAGAATAGACAGCAGAAACAAAGTGGCAAATGTTTCTTTTTCTGGAAAATCTTCTGGTTTGGGCTGTCACTCTATGCTTCTTCAGGCTGTCACTGGTCAGCCCTTTGCTCTTCATCCTGATAAGTCCCCAGATTCACAGGCTTAATCACTTCCTTGATATTTCCATCATTAATAAATGCATTTGTTTGCTGCCTACCACAGGTAGATAGAAGGTTCTCTGTTTTAAAATGTCCTCTGTTCCAGTTAGAACCACCTCCATAATTTTAATATGGAGACAGTTAAATAAGTGTTTGAAATTGCAATTTAAAATAAAGGCATGAACCAGGAGTGGTGGCACATGCCTGTAATCCCAGCACTCTGGAGGCTGAGGCAGGAGGATTGTTGCGAGTTCAAGACCAGCCTGTGCTACAAAGTGAGCTCAAGTCCAGCCTGAACTGCATAGTGAGACCCTGTCTCAAAAAGACCAAAAAATACAATAAAATAAAGGCATGGAAACCAGTGTGTTGCCTGGGTTTTAAAATGGTTTCATCAGTAATACAGTTTAGCTGAGATTTATTTCATTTCAGGTCTTTGTAAAACAAATAAAGTGAGTTCTTTCCCTCGGGTGCTGGGGATTTAACTGCCAGCCTCAGATATGTTTATCATGTACCCTCCCACTTAGTATACCCTCAAGAGGATAAGTGGATTTTAAATGTTCTCACAGCCAAAAACAGGTTAGTATGTGAGATAATGGGTATGTTAATTAACCTGGTTTTACCATTCACAATGCATTACATACATCAAAACATCATGTTGTAGCCTAACCTGATGGGTCATCCCTGTAATCTCAGCACTCTGGATCTCAAATTTAAGCCCAGCCAGTGCAACTTAATGACTCAGTGAGACCCTGCCTCAAAATAAAAAATACAAATGTCTGGGGGGATAACTCAGTGCCAAGATCCTGGATTCAATTCCCATTCACTCACACACACACACACACACGCGCACACACACACACCCTGCTATAGACTACATAGTGTTTCTTTCAATAACAAATACAAATACAAACAATTTCAAGATAAATAGAAGTGCTATGTATCAGCAGTGTTAGGAGGAGGAAAAAATGGTCGCAACACAGTGAAGCAGCTGAGCCATAATGGGCTGGACTCCAGAAGCCACCTTTAGGAGGAATAGTAGCAATTCACATTGGAATGAAAGTTAGGACTACCCAGTCTGGTCACTGTGGCCTACCTGCAGGCTTTTCAGCTATTGTCATCCTTAGCCATAGTGACTGTCATTTTAAATTAGGGCCAGATTTCAGCCTTGGTACAGCTGACATCTGGGTTGAATAAATCTTTGTTGCAGGCTGTCTTATGTATTCATTATAGGATGTTTTGGAGCACTGTGGCCTTTAGCTACTAAATTTCAGAAGTAACCCTTACCCCTAATTCAGTTGTGACAATCAAAACATGTCTCCAGACATTTCACATGTTCTCGGAGGTGGGGACAGAGGGGATTCTGTCTGGTTGAGAATCACCATTATTAGGACACAATTTTAGGAAAATTTGTTAAATCTCTTTGTGTTTGTTAGCTGTGGCATTCATATTAACTTCTTGCTGCTGAAATGTGATCTGCTACTATCCATATTTTCCATTTCTCTTTTGTTCACAGATCTACTCTACAGCTCTTCTGTCTTCCTAGAAGAAAATGAGGCTTTGAATGTGCAGTATCCAATGAAATGCCAGCATATTAAAGTGGATGCTAATAGCTGAACTTCCAAAAGCCTTTCTGATGTTCTATCTATCTTACCCTTACTCATTATTCTTCAGTATGTGAGCGTTTGGGGGTTAGGGTGTGGGGGTTGAGACAAGGTCTCACTATGTAGTCCAGGCTGACCTTGAACTCCACAGATCTTCCTGCCTCAGCCTCCAGAGTATACCACCACACCTGGGCTTCCTTCTGTGAATATGATCATGCACTTTTTCTACTGATTCAGATACTTACAGATTTGTCTGCTTAGGATTGATTCAAAATGCAGAGTAGGTTAACTAGTTTGGAACAAATCTGAAGGGAACACCTTTTTTTCTATGTACGTATTCTATTGCAGGGTATAGTTAAGTATCCTTAGTGAAAGAAAAACAAAAAATGTTGAGGATGTTAATGTTTTTTGAGTTCTTCAGAAAAAAATACAAGCTAACAGGTTGAGAGATACCCAGGTTATTTGAGAAACAGGTGATGTAGCATTTTCTTATTGTTTCATAATTAAGTTTGCAGTTTACTTTTCATACTTTTAATTTTTTAAGCAATCTAAATTTCAGTCTGTGATTTTAGATTATTCCTAAATATATGATACACATTTTAAAACAGATAAATATTAAAAGATGCACTATTAAGAGCCATTCTCCTACTTTATCCTTCATCTTTCCGACTAACCACTGATACCAGTTCTTATACTTCTAGAGTTTTGCATGAGTAAACAAAGTTTCTTATTCTCCCCTTCTTTTATATAAAAAGTAGCTTATTTAACAGACACTATTCAGCATCTTGCTTTTTGCAGTTAAAGATTTCTATGAGATTTTTTCCATTAGGTTAGTGTTCTTAAGCAGGGGCAGAAAAGGGAATAGAAATCAACCCAATTGTGAAGTAAAATCTTCATAATTTCATGCTATAAAAATGAAAATGTAGGATCTTTAAAAAATGGAATAATGTGTAAAGGTATGGGAGTCATACCTTTTGCTGTTTTACAATCATTATTAAAATAAATTCAAATTTTTTTTTACTTATAGCAGCTCTTTAATTGTTGTATGTATGTCTTCATAGTGTCTGCGTAACCCTTGCATTTATTTTCTTAGATGAGTAACTGAGGCATCCACAGGTTAACTGCCATGGTAGTCTTGTAACTGGGATGTAGTTTCCAGCTTCCAGTGTAAGATGGGGCTTTTATAGAGAAATGAGCATATTAATGGTCTATCCTGGGCCACTTGATCTCAGTCCTTGTAACAACCTTATGAGGTAGGCAGTATTGCTTCCACTTTATAAATGGAGAAGGGACTAAAAAAAGTTAAAATTTAAAGAGGTTAAATAATTTACTGAACAGCACAAAAAAACAGACCAGAATAAGACTACACTGACTACAAATCCCATGTTTTTTTTGTTTGTTTGTTTGTTTGTTTTTTTCACTTAACTAGGCCACATGCTAGAAAACCCAGAGTGTTGACCTCTGAAGAGTCTTTTTATCCCATCCTGCCTCCTCCTGCTCTCCCCTTGGCTTACTCTGCTCCAGCCACACTGGCTTCTTTGCTGTTCTGTCAAACACAACAGAACTGTCTGGCTGTCTTCCCCAGGAGCCACTGGACTTTTCACTCACCTCATCTAGTTCATCTAGTATACCATTTTTTGTACTTATTTGATTACTAGCTGTGTTTTCTTCTACAATATAAACTTCATGCAGTTAGGTATGCATGGGTAGGTGTGTATATTATTCAGGAATTGGACAATCATTGATCTATTATATTCAGTGCTGTATTCCAGCTTGAGAACAGTGCATGGTATTTAATAGGTGTTCAATAAATATTTGAACTACTACTGTTCTACTTCTGAACTAGATATGATGTTATGGGAGTAAAGGTGTAATTATAACCAGTAGACATACAGTGTCCATCCCCTCCATGGTCTGGAAATAACAGTTGATTGAACAATGATGATATACCATGTACCATGTTAGTCTCAGAAACAGTCATAGGAAACAGGTATTATTGTCTTCATTTTATGAAAAGAACTCAGGCTCAGAAGTTAAATAATTTGTCAGAGGTCCTGCTAGTAACTGGCAAAGCCAGAATGCCAATTTAGTCTATAGCCAAATCTTTTTTATTACCACCAAGACAGACAGCCATCCATACTTCCTATCATATATCTCACCAGTGAATTTGTATATGCTGCCTGTCAAAGACACAGAAAATCACTACCACTAGCAGCACATTGTTTTGTGACAGTATTTTCCTATAGGTTCATGGCTACTTTGAGCCTTGATCATGAGACATTAGCAAATAGTCTCTTAATCATTGTAATAATATAGCAACTTCAGTCATTTGGCATATATTCATAATTATTTTTGGATGGTTTTAAAATTTGTGACTTTGCCAGTAATAACATCTCACATTTCCCAGAGGAGGTGAGTTTGTCATAAATACCATTTCCATAGAACATTTCAAGGAACTTAAAGTTCTTGGAAAATATTTTTAACAGGCAGCCCTTTCTCAGTCAGACTTCAAGGGCACAATACTATGTAACCTTAGAAATGTAGGTGCATTATTTTATCTTATTATGAATACTTATATGCATTTCTTATATTATTTAAAATTAATTTTTATTTAGATTTTCTTTTTGCATCTTAGTGGATAGAGAAATCAAAAAGGGATTCTGAAAAACATTTTGAGGTAGCTGTTAAATTTTCTTTAATCTTCATTGGGTCCTTTTCTTCTCATTCAAATGTTGCAAGTAAGTATTTTGAAAGATTAGAATGATTCTTTTCTCTCAGTACTTATTCAATTGAGTTTTTTTTATTCTCTCCTTTACAAAAAAAAATTTTTTTTACAGAGTGTATTCTTTTCCAGACTATTCTGAGCCAAAAAGTATATTCTGCTTAAAGCCCAAGGTTCTCATCGTTTTTTTAATTTTTAAATTTCTTTAGACTTTCTTCCTGTATTTGGCTTTTTTTTTCCCATTAATAATTGGTGATGTTAATCAGATTTATCAGAAAAGGCCAAAGCAAGGACCAGTCATGTGCCAGAGTACGTAAGTTCACTTGTTTTCATCTCCTTATAGTCTGGTTCTCTACACAGAGGCAGTGGCTAACATGGTATGCTTGGGAAACCAAACATTTCCAAACTCCTAAGTGGGAGATTCAAACTTTAAAAATTCAGAACCCACAACAGAGGCTTATGTTTTACTGTGACTACTGAAGTCACACTGTTTACCATAGAAACAGGGAAGACAGGAAACCAAGAGTATAAAATGTGAAACATTTTGATCCTCAAGGGTGGACTTTAAGGGTTGCTTTTTTTTTTTAATTAACATTTTTTATTTTAGCTGTAATAAACAAGATACAAGGGAATTAGAAAATTTTAATACATTTAATAGCAGTTAGAAGTTAAGGCGGTTGGAGAGGTCTGACTTTGTGCTAAACCAACACACCAGGAATCACAGTATCTTCCATCTATGCTTATCTGCTTTTCTTAATTCTTAAGGTTGATTGGCTTATGTCTCTTTCATGATTTTTGGAAAGCCAGAATTTGGGCCATATGTAAAGTCTAATTATAAAAAGGTGAAAAAGTGTTAATCTAGAACAATCTATAGAAAGATAAATGATTTTTCTTGTGGTATTTTGTATGTCCTTTTATATCCATTGTAAAAAATTAAAATTATTTTGGTAATTGGAGCCTTAATTGTCCCTAACAGTCCAAAATACTTGGGTTGTACTTTTCGGTTCTGCTACTTCTGAGATCAGAAGACTACTGAACTCATAAGCACAGAGTTTGATCCCACTTAAGTCAGGTTCTCTTAAAATGAGTATGTTCTACAGAATGTATTAAGTTAGGCCAGGGATTTAGTTCAGTGGCATAAGCACCTGCCTGGCAAGCACGAGGTCATGAGTTCGATCCCTGGTACCACAAAAAAAAAAAAAAAAAAAAAAAAAAAGAGCATATTAACTTTGTGTGAGGAGGACAGTTCCATCAAGATAAATATAGCGGCTGGGGATGGTGGTGTGCATATCTATAACTCCAGCTACTTGGTTAGCTAAAGCAGGATTGCAAGTTTAAGGCTAGCCACTTATTGAGGCCTTACCTCAAAATGAAATTTTAAAAAGGAATGGAGATGTATATATTTGAAAGCCTACTATATAATATGCAGTGGTCTGCAATAGGTCTGCCAGAGATGAGAATAATGACTTCTATTCCACTGCTTTTGGTCTTGAGTCTGCTACTGATTTTGTCCCTCAGCATGAGTTTCTCCTATTTCGTTATGATTATCTACCTAAGACAAGTTTATTACAAAGTTAAAGAAAAGGCAGTAGTGTGCTTCATGTATATGTTGTTTCAGTACCTATCCATTCTTGCTTTACCATATCTTACTTTGTGATCTTAAGACAGGACAAATGATTTCATGTGCTCAATAGATGAAAAAAATTTTTGAAAAAAAGCACTGACTTTACCATTCTTCACTTCTGAAGTCCCATTATAACCAAAAACAAAGAAAAAAGCCAAACCCAATTCTTAGTTTAAAATCCACTTTTCACTCTCACAGAAGAAGTGTAGCCTAACAGGAAATACTGGATCAAAATGTACCACCAAGTTAGTTTGGCCTTGCCTCATCTGTCGATTACCTCAGCTGCAGCGTGGGGCAAAGTAATGCAATTTGTTCCCTTATAATTTAGAAAGCTTCTGAGGATCCTCAAATCTCAGTTCCACAAAATAAAAACGTCCAGCAACGCTCAAAATTCTTTCTTTCCTTCTTTCCTATTTGGGGCCTTACAAAATTCACATGTCAAGAGATTTATGGCTTGTCAATTCTCAATGGTTCACAACTATCCTGGAAACAATTGGAGTTTCATGAGATTCAAATTCATTTATGGAAAGCATCTGTTATCTTTACAAACACAGAATTGTTATTCTGATGGTCAAATAATGAATTTAATAATCAGAGTTTAGTTCCTAGCCTCTTTTCTCATTTTACCTTAAGTTCTCGTTTCACAATACACTTTCCATGAATAAATCTACCATCCTTTTTGGAATGCTTCATTCAATAGCTCTACATTTTAGTTCCCATCTTTCTGTGAATATTTTACTCTGTCTGATTCCCCTATTCCCATGATTCTCCTTTTTCAAGTCTCATAGTCTTTACAGTTTTATGACACAAAATACTGATATTTCTGTATCCCCTAGATGGGTTTAAACCCCATCCATACTTGATGACCAAATGATTGAAAGGTGAGAAGCATTTTCTTAGAAACTATAATTTCCTCTTAGGCCGACTCAGAATTTTCACTTATTAGAGCAGAGGACAAGTAGAGTTTTGTTCCTATTGTTCCTGCCACTTCTGCAAAGGGAGGATTATTCAGTGAAGTGAGGAATTTACTTGAAGACAAATTTAGATTAAGTACAGAGAGAGAAAATTGGCCAGAGAATCTTAACTTTGCCTGTGATTCTTCATATCCTTTGGTAAGCCAAATGAATTTTATGAGACTAGAAAAAGAATTTTATGGGGTGTGATCTGGGGGAAGGTAAGTGGAACCACAAATCACTTCATAGAGTTGTTGTGACCTTTATTTGAAAGACCCCCATATGGCCAGTTATATGAAAGTCTCAAGGATCAGATCATATGCAACCTCAAACATACTGTATTTCATTTTGTAATGTGCATTTAATAATACATGAGTTGATGTTATTTTTATTTTTTTGTGGTACTGGGTATCAAACTCAGGGCTTCAAGTGTGATAAACAAACACTCTACCACTGAGCTATAATCCCAGTGCAGTGTTATTTTTAAAGAGTAACTTTCCCCTTAGTAGCAAGGGATTCATTAAAAAATAAATAAAATTTTTAAAAATACAAAATGATTCACCTCTTCTGCCATTCCCAGTTAGCAAACTGATAAGCTAAGGCAGAAGGACTTCTACAGCATCTCACTGCACTCCTGTCTTCAACAAGAATAGAGGACTTTCTCCTATTTTCACCAGGCTTATAGGTCAAACAACTCCTTCCTTCTTTTTTATCAGCAGGATATACTTAAGTCTTTGTCAGCCCAAACGTGATGAACGTTTTACATTTCTCTTTTGCTCTGTTTTCAGGATTTGTTTTTGTTGGGTTTATCCAAAAAATTTTTTTGAAAGAGGAAAAAAAACTTTAGTTCACCTTTAATCTTTTGTTCCAGGATTAGTGGGCCATGAGACACAATAAATTTGGCAGACTTGCTTCTGTCAGAATATCCTGTCTTGGAGGGCTGATCTCATCTTTGAGGCTGCAGTAGGTACAATGATTGGGAGTCCTCAGTTTAAAGTGCTACAGTTATGTTAGGCACTGTTGTGCACATACATGTAAACTCTTCCTCACATTACCTCTTTCTTTAGCTGATGTTTCTCTGTAATGATATGATCAATAACTGGCATTTTTTATAGACTCTGCTATAACTGATCAGTTCCCTCAGGGGTTATTGCTCACTATATAGTCTCTACTCAGTACTGAAAAATGCATTGGATGAAAACACCATTCTTTTTTTGATGTTCAGGAAACCAAAAATGCAGGAGGCTAACCCAATGAATGAAGAGTCTAGTAAGAAAAGTAAAACTCAAATTTATTGATCCATTATGACTTATCTTGGAGACAACACAATTTGTCCATCTCTCAGTTCAGTGTCACTAGTAAGCAAGGGTGGCAACTAACTTTATTCTATGCTAAGTTTAAAAAAAAATACTCCCATATTATCTTTACTTTTTATGTATAGCTTACCTCTCTTATTGTTTTATCAGTCCCTTCAAAAAGAATGGGGATGAGACCATGATTATTGTCTTTTGTGTAAGAGCCACTGGTGTTCTTAATCCTTGCCGTTAATGCAGTGTTAGCAATGCTGCTAGGTGTAGCTAGATTAGTGGTGTGGTGTGGTATGTAGTGAATTTAGTTGTTGGGCCTGATGTCCTGTCTCTACTTAGGAAAGCATCGGAGTTATCTAATTTTGAAATTACAGAAAAATTACTCCCCTTTGTAACATCTGGCTGATATAAACTTAGATATAAAAAGAATACACACATACTTGGAGTCAAAATATGTGCTTAAGAAGAGGTAATCTGCTGGTTTCTAGTTATTGCAAAGATAAGGCCTTTCAGCCCCATGACTGCATCTTCTAGGCCCTCAGTTGAGGCAAAAGAAATTCAGAGGAATCCACCTTTCACTTAGGCCAACGCCACTATAATATGCTTGTCCTTACTTTGCTTGAGTACATTCCATACCCCATGGCGATTCACCTGGTACTCTGTCACCACCTTGAATCTCATTATATTGGGGAGGGAATTAAACTGAAGTAGATGGAGATAGGCAGAGACCAAAGAAGCATCTGACTTAGTCTGTTAACACAGTACATCCTGTATAGTACAAAGCTGATTTCACTACTTGACTTAATCTGAGCATAATTTGTTTTCAGATTTTTGTTTGTAAGTGAGTTCTATGGGGTTTACGAGTGATAATTTGTTTAGGGCTCGTAGACAAGATCTAGAAGAAAGGGCCCTCCCTAGCCCACCGTTCCCTGGTAAAAATACTCGTCTTACTGTGTTAGAAGCTTTCAATGTATTCTTTCATACATTTATACAACATTTTTGTCTCAGTGACAAAACTACTAACTATATAGCTAGGTGCTAAAGAAAAAGCTGGTTATAAAACTGATCTCAAGGGAGTTTACAATTCAAGAGACAAGTAGACAAATAGTTAATGTATAATTCAATGTCACCTCACAGTCTGTAGTATGAAGGAAAATAAAGTTACTATTAGGAGCTTACAGCCTTCGTAGGTGACTTACTTCGCAGTTTGGGGGGAAGTGTTTTGAAGACACTGAATTACGTCGAATTTTCAAAGGGAGCTTGTTAGCTGGAAAGGTCTGAGGAGTACAGAACGCTTACTTGGAAGATACTGAGGAGAGGTCACTTGTCAAGTGAGTAGTTCAGACCTGAATGTCTTTGACCACAGAGCACACACACCAGGGCACCTCTGACCTTCCAGGTAGAGAGTGGGCTTTACCATCTAAATGATCTTTTAAGTGCACTTGTTATTTGTCTTCTCTGTCCTCTTTTTACCTCCCTCACTATTGTAGAATGATTGAACTGTATTTTTACCTCCTTCCTTTCTTGTTGCCTTACTACTTATTAACAAGAACTTTGAACCTTTCCAGTCTCAGTTTTTTTTAATGTGTTTTATATCCAAATTACCACCTACTGTGCCAAGGCTGTTTCTGAGGCTTTGTTGGCCTTTCTTCCTATCCCTAATTAAAAGAGAAACCAATGGTGGGTTGTAATCCAAGAATGCAGGGGAGCCTGGCTCTGCCTCTCTGTGTAGCTTTTTATTTCCTAAGCAAGTTACATTATGGATGTCAGTTTCTTCTATGAAGTGAGGCATCTAGATCAGATGACCTTCACCAGCTGTTCCAGCTGTAAAGTTCTATGGATATGTGGCAGAGGAGTGTGTAGGTGGGTGTATACGTCCACACTTTTTGGGACCTGGGATATTCCATTATCCATTTGGTAAACTTATCAAGGTGCTTTCCAAACTCACATCTATAGAGTTGAACATTAGCTATTATGATGTAATATATACTCTTTTTGCTTACAACTGTCCTTTGGGCTACAATCAGTAATTACCACAAATAGAAACAGAATTGGGTGCATGTCTGTACCCCTGTATGTCTCAAAGATGCACTTACATAAGTCCCTTCCTCCGTCCTCCCACACAAACACATTCTTCAAACTTGTCCTTAAAAACCAGTATTGGGGCCGAGGATATAGCTCAGCAGCACAGGGCCTGCCTGGAAATCACAAGGTTGTAAGTTTGATTCCCAGTACCAAAAAAAAAAGGAAAGAAAATAAAACAAAACAACCCTAGTATTGCAATCTTAACAGTGAATTATATTTGGGAACCAGTACAGCATAAGAATGTGGGGATGGTCAGATTGGAGAACAAACACTGCCAATATTCTTCAGTGTACTTGGGCTCAGAATTAAAACTGCTGCTGTCCTATCCCAATCTGCTAAAGCACATGAGAGAAGAAGCATGAAGACAGTGTTTCTTCCTGTCTGAAAAGGAACCAAGCAAATTTGCTTGGCAAGTCTTCCCACCTTTGTGTGACCAGCTTTCTGAGTCAGAGGCACTGCACTGTTAGTGCAGATAAAGGTGAGGGAGAAAGAATCTCAACTCTGTTTTTAAGACAAGAAGGGATGTGGAACAGTTTGCCAGTGTTGATGATTCAAAACATGTAAATTCCACCTTCAAATGACAGAGGAAGTTCTAAAAGTCTTTGCAGCTTGCATTAAGCAGAAGTGGCTAGGTTGGTAGCTCTAAAATACTGCAGCGATGGCAAAAGCAGCCATAGAAATTTGGTATACAATAGTAAAAACAGAATTGTGCATCACAAAGACAGAGTTTCACTGTATGTCAATAAAAGAAAATATTCCCTTATATTTGTGTGATGCTTGCCGCATATGTAGTATATTTTTGTCTTTAAATCTTTATTTAAATATTATTTACAGAAACAAATCACTTAAATGGAAGCTAAATGCACAAATGCAAATTAAGTAAACACTAAAAAGTATTTAAAACTAAAAATATGGCCTAGAGAATTAGGTAAGATGTGTTAGATTTTTTGAAGACAATGACTGCGTATGTGAACAACAGATGGAATCTGAGTTCCTAAGGGAGGTGAAGAACTATATTGCTTTACATTCCCTGATTATTACTCCATAATATCCAACCTTTTATAAACAGTTCTCTTCCTGCTCTCTTTCCTTAAGAAAGTCTAAATTTTTTGGCTCTATTCACCTTATAAAATACTCTCTTTGTCCTGAGGTACTAGAATGAGACAAGACATGACTTAAGAAAAATTACTGGAATTTTATCCTTCCCTTGTTTTTACTTCATCTCAAAATCCATGTATTACACCAAAGGTTATTTTTTGTGGTGAAAGGGATACCCTAAAACAAAATCCACAGTTTTTTGAAAAGGCAATTAATGGAGATTGTAAGAAGACTGCAAAATTAAATTAGTCAAAGCTTGATTTGTCTTTTCACATTGGCTTTTACTATAGTCTGCTTCACAGAGTAGGCAGACATACCAAAATACCAGTGAATAACAGGTTAATTGCTATGAAGGTGCAAATGAACTTATTAAGCATAAAATTATTTTATGCTTTATTTAGAAGTGTAAAATTCACATTCCCATCAAAAAACATTTTTTCCAACATACAGATTACCCTAAGGACTAAGGAATGCTCAGCCAGAGAGCCCTTTATGAGATAATATATATCCTTGATAAAGCTTGTTTAACTTTCAGTTTTAAAAGAAGTCTTAACATGTGACTGTACTTCCAACTATGCTTTAAAGCTAATAAATGGAAAAAAACTGTGGAATATTACATTGTGCCATATAGAAATTTTTAAAAATTGGTGTTTGCCTGCTTTTAAAAATAAAAAGGAGACTGGGACACACAGCTGTTAGAGCTTTGATAGAGGTTATGATTTTCAACAGTTTAGCTATAGTTTATGGTACAGATGGTACTCTGGGTATAGCTGAAACAATAATTGATGATTTCTGTTTCCCTCCTCCTCTGCTAGATTCAAAAGTGCAGAATACCTTTTTCCCAAGGCAGGAATTTTTCAGTTTCCAATTACTGCCTGTATTGAATAAACAACTCTTTTTATTGCATATTCTGTACTACTCAGCAGTGACCTGGGTGTTGGCCCCTCTTTTTTCATTATGGTAGGCTTCCCTAGGTTTAAAGTAATAGTTTGGGGGAAATTCTACTTCTCAATACTAACCTGCAGTTTATATAGCCTACCTTCAGGCCAAACAACATGTAATTTTTCATTTAAAATACAAAAACCATGTCTTGCATTCTCTAAACAAAATTAGCAAAAACAAACAAAACAGAAAGCCTTGTAAGAAGCAAAAATGGTAGGTACCAGTGTCATACACCTTAAAAAAATATTAACTAGAGCAATTGTTAGAAACCTAGGTACTTCCCCCCCAAAAGAATTTAGCATATTTTTAAGAAACATTTCAAATGAGATATCTTGTGTCTGACTTTGCCTGTCACTGATAAATATAAATAAAATATGAATTTGTAACACCCCCAGTAGTTATAGTTCTTTTCTGTTAAATTTTTACTAAATATCCAACTAGTTGTCTCAAATGGTCTTTTCACTACCAACAATATTAAGCACTTTTAGTCTTAAACAGTCAGTGTATAAATGACACCCCATGGCTTCTGAATTTGTACTGTGTATACTTATAAAACATGAAGACTAAAAAGGGAAGTAATTTTGTCACATAGTTCTTAAAAAGTTTTGTTTCACAATATTTGCTCATACCAGATAAAATTTGAGGTCATTTTTTCATCTCTTCAACATTCTAAACTTAACATAGTATATCTTTTATTTTTAATTCTTCTATTGATTTTATTTTCAAAAAGTAAAATATGTAGATTTTCAACATCTGTTAAATGTTCAGTTACTGCACTGTGAGGGTTCATTTAGAGAAAAGCCTGTTCGGAGTTTAGGTACAAATATTAATGGTTCAAAATGCCAGTGATTAAATCATTCTAGAAGCTTTGTATTTAAATTAGTATCTTTTACATGTTATCCAAAATAGTATTCTGGTGAGAGGAGAGCTTTAAGTGCAGCTTATCATTTATACAATTACTGGAATTGAAGCAGAAAGTTAGAACTCAAAACTGATAGGTCCTTGCACAAAAGGACGTATGCTTGTAAGACACAATTTATAAGAGTTTGGAAATTTAAAAGTTTTTTTTTTAAACTAAGTGCTAAGATATATACCGAACAGTGGTTTTTTTTTTTTTTTTTTCGTCTCTTATATTAAGATGGGGGAAGGGTCACTAACAAATCTAGTACCATGTGGCAGTGTTTTGCACTCTGCTCTTGTGATTTGAGCAAGCTAAGTCGCGAGGAGAGAGAGAGGACTTGGAAGTAAAGCTGTTACATTACAATATATCTCCCCCCACCCTTTCCCCAAAGATTTCCCAGCACAGGCAGAATTCACGTAAAGCAATCTGTAATACACCATCAGCTTCCATCTCTCAGCCTTTAAAAGTAAATCCCAGATCTGTTTTCTCCGCCGGAGAAAACTTACTTTCAAACTCTGTGTGAGCTGGAAAAGGTCCTGAAGTCTAGTTCATTGGATGCGCTTGGCGAAACCTGTCTGCAGTTCGTGATGCTGAGACATTAAATGCGACCTACACGCTCCCCGGTGCCCGACCGCACTGCCCCGCGCGGAGCTCGAGCTCGGCGACTCTCCCGGGCTTACCTGAGCTGCGTGCGCCGAGCCAGGCAGGGCGGGCCGAGCCCCGGCCGCTGTCGCGCAGCGCTGCGAGCCGGCTGTGCGCGCTCCGGGAGTCGCCCGAACAATGCGAGCGGGACGCCGAGCGCGCCCGGCCTTGGGGCCTTACGTCATTGCGCAGCCTTATAAGGCGCTCGGCATGTGCGGCGCGGGCGGCGGGGCGCCCGTGACAGCCAGACCCTCTCTGCTCCGCGGCAGTGCGCGTGGCTCCCGCCGGCTTCGCGGCGGTGTGGACCCTCGGTCCCGTCTTCCCGCGGCGGGAATGGGCGGTGGGCCCGGGATGCTGGCGCCCTCCTGCAGGGCTGAATCGTTGGGGGTCATGGTCTGTCCGCCTGTAACTTTCTCTCTCTCCCTCTGGGTCCCTAAAACTTCTCTTAATGTTTTGGATTCTTAAGTACATATCCTGTTATTCTCATGTAAACTGTTAGAAATACTTTTTTTTAACATTTGTTTTCTGATTGCTGGGAGAGCGGGAAAGAGCAGTGTGTTTTTGGACATCTCTGGTGGTGATTTAGACTTCAGACCTTCGCTTTCCTCTTTGTAAAGAGTAGGGGTCCTCAGAGGATAGTATTTTATTTCCTGATGATGTAACTACCAAACAATTCTTCAAGTGATGATGGGAAGGCCAGATGAAATCTTACTTTTTTTGCTGTTTTTACCGAAAGAATCTCTTCGTTCCTCATTTCTTTCTGCATGCCTGTGTTTTAACGAAAGCAGTTAAAACTAATCAGATTAGTTGGCGGGAATATATTTCTAAAGAAAATTATGTTTTGTGCTGCACTTGCAAGGCAAAGTATAAAAATAGAACTTTAGGACCAGTTTTAATCTGTTTGTTCTCTTCTACCAGCAAACAAAATAATACAAAATAAAGACAGAAGCAGAAACTGCCCAAGTGTTACTGAATTAAACCTATTATCCTCTGTGTGGGACAGATTAACTTATAAATCCCTTTTCTGGTAAATGAGAATTCGCCTCTTAATTATCTTGAACATAAAAGAAGCAATCTCTAAAGTCCTAGCCCAACTATATGAATCTGCTACATAAATTAGGGACGTGGCAGTCTTATTTGCAAGCTTCAAATGAGTTGAGTAGTTTTAGTAGCTTGAGTCTATTTAAAATTTCTTTTAAAATTACATTAAAATAGGATCGCTTCCTATTATGATACATATGTCTGGAATTATTGTTCCCATATGTTTTGGCTAACAGGAATAATGAAAATAGTCTGTTTGTTTCATTTTCTTAGTGTGGGGTGGAGAAAGGATGGTTACAGAGTTATATAGTTAATGGAACTGATGTGAAGATTCAGGACACAAAAATAAGCATGCATTCTCTTTGCTAAACCAGCAGCTCAATTTGCCAGTTCATCTAGAATCCTACCGAGAAAACTAAGGTCACTCCTGTTTAAAGAGAAGTGAATGACTGTGCCCTCCTGCTGAACTGAAATTGTAACACTTGATTTGCAGTTTTTGTATTAGCATTTTAGATGTTGGTTTGTTAATTTTACTACTCTATCTTAATGTGAAATACACTAATCTTTCTTGTTTTCTATGGTTGCCTGGTACCTATTAAATATAACTTTGAAGACTTCTACACTAGATTTTTTAAATTACAAATGAGGTAAAATGACTTATGGAAGTTGCATGAAGTACAAGCAGCTGGATCTCAGCCCCAAAATGAGAATAAAGTACCTTTACCTTAAAGCTACCATTTCTGTAGTTTGTGTTGCCTCTTTTTCCCCTCTCTCGGGGGCAAAGACTTCCTAAACTCTTACACTACCATTTATTTCTTTCTCATATTTTGCATTTATGTTCATTCTTTTGGCTTCTTAGTTTCCTTGTAAAATATTTATTATTTCCTGTATCATTCTCCCCTCCCCCCCTTTTTAGCTCTGTTCTGAAATTAGAGAGATTGAATAGCTGTAAGACTGATCCAAGGTTCTTGAAGCCGGAGGAAAGAGTACTAGGGCTGCTACTCCTATTTTGCCTTGCTTGGTGCCCTGTTGCTCCCAGAAGTACTGGTCTCTGACCCAGCTGTGACTCAGCTTTCCAACTAAGGTCATGGTATGTGACCACTTTCTTCAGTAACCAATAATAATCTTCATTTATTGAGTGTGTAGATCATGCCTGGTGACTGTGCTCATCACTTAATTTTCACAGTACATTTCGAGGTGCTGTTGCCCATGCTTTTCAGATGAAGAAATACATTTGGGAGGGTGAAGGGGCTTGAACAAGCTTGTACTCAGAGTAACATGCAAGTGTTTAATACAGCCTTGAACTTAGCTTCTCAAAACATTTGCTCAGAATCTCTCAGATGTGTTTTTGGTAAAGGAATATTCTGATTTAGGTGAGAAGTTTCAAGTTTCAATATTTATTTTCTAAACTAAATGTTGAACCAGGAAAACATGTTTACCCTGTTTTCAGGTTGCACACCATACCCACTTGCTTATGCAATGACTAATTCTCAGGGATGTCATTCAAGTGGGGAACACGGATTTCCATATTTGCTTAGACAGTTTTCTAAGAGGCAGTAACAGTGTGTCCTGTTCTAATAAAATTAGAGTGTCTTATTTTAATAAAATTAGACTATCATTTTCTACAGATCGAAGTCAAGACTTTTGAACAATGAGGCTTTTATATGATTCAGGAGCCACTTGCATTGTGCTCCGCTGGTAACAAGAATTGATGAGTGGGCTTTTATTTCCTTCCCTCTTCCTACGAAAATTCTTTGGAGATGTAATTTTTGTTCTTTTAGCTTATAACATATATTTACTACAAAAATAGTAAAGTTATAACCACCGTTCCTCAAAAGTGCCTGAAAAAATTTTATTTCCTAGCATAGTTCCTTCCAATTACTATAGACTGTTTCTTTCATTTGTGATCAGAAATTTCCTGCAAATAATCATACACACAAATTAAGGTCCCTTCTACAATTAGTAATCTAAATTTGTGGTCTGAACCAGCAGCTTTAAGGTGTTATTTGGAAATGGCAAAGTAGGGATATTTTCTGTATATCTAATTATTTTCAGATATGGGAAAAGAGATTTGTAGATGGCAAGACTGAAAACTGGGAAGTATCAACTGAATTTAGCTTTAGGAAATAATTTGCTAGATAGTCAAAAGCCACTGAATATCAGCAATTTTACATGGTTCAAGCTAATTTAGGAGGTTATTACAATGGCCACAGCAGTTGTTATTAACAGTCACTACTAATCATACTGACAATACCTTTATTGTTTAATTGGTTTAAAATACAATTAATGTGCTACTAAGCATGTCAAGCTCAGCTCACACTTTGAAGTAATTGCTATTTTCTTTTATGGCCCCTCTCCTTGCTTTGTTTCTTTTTTGTCATCCAAATAAGACCGTGAGACACAGAAATTAACTGAATCTTTAGTTTTCACTGCTGCTTCTTTAGTGTATTGTGCTCCCTAGGAGCTGTGCTTCAAGTTCTGAGATGATAAGATTAACTTTGAATGTGACACATTTGCTCCTTCAACTTTATGAAATAATGTATATTGACACAATATACAGTTGTCTCCCTTAACCATGGTTTCAGAAAATTATTAAGTGGAAGCATTTCATAAGTTTTAATTCTTGTAGTACATTGTTGTAATTGTTCTCTTATTATTACTCCTTGCTGTGACTCATTTATTAAAGAAAATTCATCGTAAATGTAATGTTTAGGAAAAACAAAGTTTATATAAGGGCCAATACTATTATTCTCAGTTTCAGGCATCTGCAGAACATCTTGTACTGTTATCCCTTGCAGATAAAGGATTACCATATGAACAAAGAAAAATAGCAATTCTTACTATGTATCCGCTCCTGTACGGTAATCTGGCCAGGATAGAAACAGATACTGGATGGTATGTTGAGAGGCAGAGCTCCATAGTCCTGCCTTGCTTTATGCTACTATTGGATTGACTGGAATATGAGCCTCTAGTGCTAAGGCATGCTGCACCACAGTTCTTCCTCACACCTTACTGACAGCCTCCTTACAGAGCAGCTTTGCTTCTAATCACCAAGTAATTCTCTGGTGAATCCTGTGCTGGTAGGAGGAAGGGCGAAGGAACTACGTGCCATACATAGGTAACTGTAAACCAGAGCACAGGACGATATCTGGGGGTGAAAGCACTTTCTCTGTTCTCCTGCGATAGTAATTTTTCTGACCTTTTCTTTTCACTCTTCTTTCTGTTATCCAGGTCCCACTTGCCTGGCTGTAACAGCACAGATACCCTCTCCTTGGGCAGAGCAGTATTCACACTGTGTTCTGGGAGCCTTTAACCGGCAGTTAATAGGCTGAACCCTCATATACAAACAGACTGCGGGGAACCTGGGTATACTTATAGTCTCTCATTTTTATCTGTAGGAATCAGTGATTCCAGGCCCTTATAAATGCTGCTGTTTTCGGAAGTATTTCAACTATTCCTTTTTTTGGTACAAGGAATTGAACTCAGAACCTGGCGCATGCCAGGCAGTTGCTTATGCAGCTGAGCTATGTCCCCAACCCTCAACTACTCTTAATACTTGAGCTGATTTTGATTCTAGGACAGCAACCTGTTCTCTTGGCATCAACTCAGGCAGATAGCAGCAACAGTATCAATGGTGAGATTAGGGATAAGAAGTCCTTTATTAATATTGAAGTGAATGATTTTTTAAAAAATAATTTGCAATAGTTCATTTTTGTTTTCATTTAAAAAATAATAGATGTCCTCCTAATTTGGAAATGCAGAAAAAAAAATCTTACACATAGTCCTACCATGTGAATACTGCCAACTATTAAGTTTGGTATTCTATATTTCCTTTCAGTCTTCTAAGCATTTTAAAAACATAATGGTTTTCATACACTGTGTGCTCATTTGTGTATGTGTATGAAAAGATATGTTATATTTTTGTACTTCTTTTATATATATTTTATTCATGTTAGTTGCTTTTCTGTAGATACTGGGTTCTTTAGAAGCACATGTTTATATATTCTCCCTTGAGATGGTGGTCACAAAGCCAATCACTCTCTGCCCCTTATCATTACTATGGCTTTTGTTCTTTATTAAGTAAAACAAGAAAATCTGGATTTAGTGGAATCTTGTGTTGACCAGTGATCTCTTGGTCTTGATTTACTTGGGATGCTGTGAGTCCACTATGGAACCCCAGTGAGCAAGCATGCCAACCTAGAGACAATGAAGAGTTGATAATATAACACCACCATTACTTAGGGAGCAGGAAAAGCCTGTTATTTAGGCTCAGTCCATTTGCTTATTTATTCTTGCATTTTTGTGTTTCCCTGGCAACTAATAACAGTTTTTGAGAAATTGTTGTACTCAGAAGTATTACTGCAAGAGTGAAAAAAAAAAACCCAAGAATGACAAAAATTAGAGAAGGAAAAGACCTATTAGGTCATCTTTCCTCTTTCTTGCCAGTACAAATTGTTCTCAATACTTTATCTAGTCCATTTTTTAAAGGGACTTTTTCAAATAACTTGTACACCACATCTTAAGTAACACATTTTAAAAGAAACTACTCTGACAAATGTTTTCATGTGGATGTGGACTTGATGTAATAAGGGTAAAAATATTTATGGAGAAAAGATTCAAAGGACAATTTAACAGGCTTTTGTATTTGAAATAGTTTTTTTATTAACTAAAATAGTTTAGGATATCTTTGGAATAGTTGACCAAGTAAGGCAAAACAGGTGGATAAGTTGAATTTATTCTTTTTTATCTTTGAAAATAAATGTATCAGTGCATGAGAACAAACTTCAATCATATCATTTAATCATGCAAACTCTTTGAGATGGGTCTAGAACACTTGAAAAGGAACTTAGCAAGATAGTTGTCACAATGAAAGGAAAGAGTTAAATATTTCCTTCTAAGACTATTTTTATGAAAGAGAAATTTTATAATCTCCCTTTCTGTCCCTAGTTTTGCTTTGTTCATTATTTATGTAGTCAGTTTTTTAATATGAAGGTGGCTAATTGTAAAATCCTCTGACTGACAATTTCTTCCAAACTCTGAACAAACAGAATAAAACTATCTCATAGATACAGTTGCTGGTGATATTAACACTGAATACTTCACTTTTCCTATTTTATATATGGCTGAAAATGTCTTCACTGGGAAAAGTGATGAACAAATTAAGAAGAATTATACTTAAAGTTCTAGTACGAATGATGATCCTATCATAAAATCACATTTTAGTGTAAAAGACCCTAGAAAACAGAACTCACTGATTGCCACTCCCTATTTCCTCTTTTGAAATAGATGAGATGGTTAGTACATAACAGAGGTTGAAAAGGGGACTTCCAAGTTCATAATAGTATACTGATGATCCAAGTACTGTGTTTTATGAGGCTGCATGTTTCTTTTGGAAAAAAAAAATGGTATAATGAATAATGTGATTAGAATTATCAAAAAGAATGTATCTGAAATCCTAATATTTTCAGTAATTTATCTAGGTTATATTTACTGCAGAAATAATTTAGAACATTAATGAGCTGGTTATCTACTTCAGAGATTTTCGTTATTCACTTCTTTGCAGTACTGGGGATTAAACTCAGGGCCTTCATACTGTGCTGCATGTTCAGCCCTTTTTTGACTTTTTATTTTGGGAAAGGAGCTTGCCTAGACTGAACTCAATTTGCAGTCCTCCAGCCTCAACCACCTGAGGGCTGGGAATATAGATGTCAGCCACCACACCTGGCTATTTTGCATTTCTTTTAAATAAAAGATCTTACAGGTTGTGGTTATCAACTCAGGCTGCTAAAGGTGACTACACTGTTGACAATTCTAGCCAAAAACTTAATTGAGAGGTATGAACTTTTAATATTAATTTCCCTATTATCTTCTATGCTTGCCAACTGGTCATTGACATGCATGAGAAATTCTATTGTAATGTATGTCATTGAACATCCAGTCTGCAGTGTAAAATATAGGATTGAAAGATATGTCATAATCTTGTATCTACTCTTTGTCTTGTTCTTATTCTCAGATGTGAACTTCAGGATATGAGGTCGATCTGGCTGAGACTTCTGTCATCTCATTGATCACCAGGGTTGATTCAACTGATGTGGCTGGCTAGACAGGTGTCCCCTTGCTCCCTCACTGCTCTACGTGTGTCCTTTCCGAAGCTGCACACTCAGTGAAAGAGGGCGACCACCCCTGATACAGGAGGTAGAGGAGGACCATTTCCTTAGTCAAGGGCATATAAGTAGCTGTGCTCTCCTTCTGAAGCTTGCAAATTCTCAAATGAGAACTTAAGTGTTTTGCGCAAGAATTGGTATATGCATGATCCATCATTAATCAGTGATGAATAGCATCAGAGATTTTTACCTCCCCAACAAGTTTATTCCATTCCAAACTGAAAACTGATCTCTACTACATTCCACTGATTATTCTTGGTCTTTTCATGCATCCTTCTTGAACAAAGCATTGTTTTGACATGATAGCGTTTAAGTATTTGAAAATCATTTTCCTAAATCTTCAGCTGTTTCTATTTGATATTATTTGAATTGTTTCACACCATGTGTCCAAAAGTTTGATGTTCCAGCAAAAATTATTTCAGTAGTATTGGAGCCATCCTCCTCTTTTATATTGTTTGAGTATGTGTGTATGTGTGTTTGTGAAACAGATTTTCTTAGCACCTTAGACAGTCATATTACACTGTTGGACCATAAGCTTACTGAGTACTACTCTTCTAATGAACAATCATATACTTAAGTTTTTTCATGTACTGGTTCAGTGATAATCTAGGGTAATTATTTCTATTCATTTGTCTTACATCTATGACAAAACAGCAATTAACTATTGCAAACAATATATTCAATGCTTAATGAATGTCAGGTACTACCTGCTTTACATACAATATCAACTTTGATCCCTATAACAACCCTTTAGTTAACTAAAGAACCAGAGAGATTAATTAACGTGTCACAGTGCTAGAAAATAGTGGTGTCAGAATTTGAACTATAGGTTTGCTTCAGCAATTTCATTTAGAAATCACACTGTCCTCTAATAGGTTTTCAACTTGGGATAAACAGTGCTGACTTGAAGTCAGAGACCTTTGTACTTCTCTTATCTGCCACTTTATTCATTGGGCTTGTACTGCACCGTGGAAGAGTGAGAATGGGTCTTGAAGATCAACACAGTTCATGGAACCGAGACTCAGGCTGTGCGGGTGTAAAGGGCTCAGACCAGAATGCAGGGCTTTTTAACTGCAGAATTTGAAAGTGTTTATGCTTTACACAATTTCTTCTTCTATCCCCCATCACCCCCATCTTCTCTCCCTATTTATGGCACTATTAGCACTGAAACTGGAAATGGCACTATTAACATTGGAAATGAAATGAAAAGGATCACTTAACATTCTTCCATGCCATGTTTCAAAGTGTTTACATTTATTGCCAATTGTGACTGTTACGTTGTTTAGCTTACTGTTTTTAGATTATGATACAGATTTTAGAATCTAATGAAATATATTGCTAAAATTGCATCGAATGATGTTTCATAGCTCAAATATGCCACTTCTACAAAGAAGATCCACGTAGTGGGAAAGGAATTGCTGACATTTACTGAGAGCCTACTGTGCATTGATGTTTGGTGGGCCCTGATCTCTGATATCTCAGTCCTCCTTCCCACTTCATGAGATTCTATATGACAACTGGGCATTCTGCAAATCTGATACATGAAAAAATGAATGGAAAGAAGTACTTCGAATCCAGCAGGAGAAAGAGTGCGATTTGTGGATGAAGTACTCACACCTATGAACTATTAGCTTTTGATTCATTTCTGTGCCATTTATTTCCCAATCATTAAGGCAAATATGTATGCAAGATGTGATGAAAAGCTATTTTCAGTAAACAGTTGTATCTTTCATTCTTTTGAATCAGCTGAATACTAGTAAGACCTATCCCCAAAGTATTCTCTCTTACATTGAATCAAGTTTCTTAATTTTCCTTGACCACAAATATTGTTTGCTAGTGAAATATCATCCATGGGAAAATTTTTAGGTATGCAAGTGAAAGAAATTGTGTCATGGGCTACTCTGACAGCCTGTGGACTTAAGGATGAAAACTAGAGGGCAGACTCAGTTTTCTTTCATCAGTTAACTGTGGCCTTTCAGTGATTTATTGGCAACGTATAGTAGACAATGGTGCTGATTCCTTTTTAAACATAATCAAGTCTAACAAAACCTCCAGCTGAGTTTGAAACGTGCAGATGCAAGTTTTAGTTACCATGTATGATTACTGCCCTAGTAATGCCTGGAGCCTGTTACAGCTCACTTTTACTCTACACAGGGCCATTTGATGGGATCCTCATATTCTCAGTGATTTCCACTTTACACTCTGAGATTTAGCTCCAAATATCAGTGTACTGTGATAGGACTGATAGAATAGCAAGTCTATTGTATAGTTGCTAATTTATTTCATTACTAGAGTGATTTATGACACTTAGATTATGCAGAGTTAATTTTTAAATAAATGTTAGTATCTGATGAATAATTCAATTATTTTTCATTCTCTTGCCTTGTTTCCGACAAAAATTATTATTATTTTTGTTGTTTGGGTTTTAGTTTTGAGGCTGATCTTGAACTCACTATGTAGCCCAGGCTGACCTCAATCAAACTCTAAAGCATTCTTCTGCCTCATCCTCCTGAGTGTGGGATTACAGGCATGCACCGCCGTACCTGTGTTCTCTTAAGAGCTATTAAGCAGCTACCAGGTTGAATACCTTCTGTGTGTTTATCACTATGCTGAGTTGGTGGCAACAGGGGAGGAAGTGTAAAGCATGTCCCAGGTTTTGGTGGGTAGATAGAACAAATAAACAAAAGCCAAAAATAATTATTATTAACTTGAGGTTCTGTGTTGAAAAAAATTTGTTGAAGTATTAGTTCTAGAAATATCTCTTCAGTGTTCACAATAGAAGTTAACACTTCACTTGGACCTTGAAGGTGAATGAATAATTTCAGAAAAGAAAATGACAAAGTGAAGGATGCCTGGGTTGACTGGAGTCACCGGCACTTGTGAAGCAGAGCTTTGCCTCTGCAGACTATTATTCACTTGTGCACATTATAACTTTGGCTGAGAGAGAGATCATGTAAGACAAGGCCAGACTGTGAATGGGTCTTAGATTTCAAGCAAAAGGTTTTGGGTTATAACTTCATATATATGATTGAGTAACACAGGCAGCTTTTGAGCAGTTAAATAATGTACTAACAGCAATTTTAAATTAATCATGACATTGTTATAAAGTTCTTTCTTAATTTTGTATATTTAAGTGTAATACATACATATGAAAAGGAACTCAGAGAACCCCAGCCTTATTAATGACTCCCTTCAGTACTATCATTGGACAAGTTGGGGGGAAAGCAAAATCTCCTGAAAACTTTTAAATGTCTGCTCCGAAAATCAGAACAAAATAGGTATATGACTTTATAAGTAATTAGGAAAGTTTTTTTGTAAAGACATTAAATATTGGATTGGCTGCTAAAGAATGGTTTTCTTGAGTCATTTACTTAACGAGTAGATACTATTTACCAAAAGTTTTCTCCAAAGAAAAAGTGGCTAAGTAAAAATTTCAGGCAATTTCAAATCCTATAAATAAATAACCTCTGAATATGAATGAATTTGTTTGTTAATTTGTTTAGTTGATGACAATTTTAGCAGAGGTCTCTTATTTGATCCACTACTAAAAATAGAAGGAGGCTCTGTATGTTTTAGATACACCTTCTTGACTACTTATGTATGTATCAACTATTTTCTTTATTGGCCATGGAAGTGAGAGTTGTGAAGAAAATCTCCTTACAATGCTCTTTGTTGTGATATGGACATTTCTTCATTTTTCCGTCTTTCAGAGAAAAAAAAATCTGTGATTGTAGTCATTGAGTAAATTTTGTTTTTTGTTTTTGCGGCACCGGGGATTGAACTCACAGCCTCACACCTGCCAGACAGGCCCTTAAGCCACTGAGCCAAACTCTTGGCCCTGGTTTTATGAGGCAGGGTTGCACTATGTAGCTCCGGTCGGCCTTATGCTCGCGTTGTAGCCCAAGCTGGCCTTGAACTCACAACGATCCGCCTACCTCAGCCTCCCAAGTTCATTGACTAAATTTTGGTGTATCATAGATTTCATTGCAAAAAAAAAAAGGTAGCTCTTCTTAGAACTTTTGCTTCTTTTTTCTCTGTGGTATTAGACTTTGATATCTTTGGTTTATTATTTATTGAGAATTGTGCTTAACTTTTGACCATGTATTTTGGGGTATAAAGAAAGTATCTTTTTGTCATTGATTACCTTATAGTCAGAGAATATGTTATCTATCCTTTGAAATTTGTTAAGGTTTGTTTTAGTGTCCCACTATGTGGTGCTTGTTATTACAGTTTTCTGTTTACTTGATGAAGATATGTATTCCACTGTTCTCAATACAGCTAAAATCTTCTAACAAAAAAAATATTTTCTAACATATACCCTTACTGATTTTTTAAATAATTTTCAAAGTTTTGTTGGAATATGTTTGTGATACGTAATTATTACATTCATTTTTGGGAATTTGGTACATATGCATGTTACATCTTGATTATTTTTATTCTCCTTTCACTCCCTACGCTCCCTTCAATGCTCTTTTCCTTCCCATCTCCAAGATGTTTGCCTTCTTGGTTTGTTGATTACTAAGGGGAATGTTCTGTAATTTTCCAGTGTGATACTAATTAGTCTATCTTTCTGTAATTGCTTGCTTTACATCTTTGAAACCCTATTTATAGATTTGTGTACACTCAGACTATTCTAGGATGTGTAATCTGTTCATGTCATATGATTACTCCTTTGTAGATGCTTTTTACCTTAAAATTCTTTTTGTCTGATAATTTGATTATTTGTTGCATGATATGCCTTTCCCCTGAACTTTTACTTTAAGCATACTGTATCCTTAATGTGCTATTAAGTCTCATATAAACTGCACATGGTTGGGAATTAGTATCCTAGTACTTATTTTAACCTACTTTTATAATCTTTCTCTTTTGTCAAGATCATTTAGTCTACATTTATAGTAATTGTTGATCTATTTGGATTTGCCCTCTGTTATGCTTGATACATTCTGTCACCTTGACAAGTGTGGAAGTTTAACTAAACAACTTAGAGAGACAGTGTCTTGAGGGTCTCACTTTGTAAACATCCTAAGCCTTTGCAACAGGAGGGCAGGGAGATGGTGTGAGTGTTACACCCGTCCTAGGGGGTGGTAGCCTGCTTATCATATAAGGGGGAAAAGAGGCTTACTCTTCCCCTTTTTCTCTTGCTACTTTTGCTGTCGTCTGCTGTCTTGAAGTGTTGCCCCAGAGAACATGCCACCCTGCCTTGGAGCCAGTTGATTATGGGCTGAAACCTCCACAAACTATGATCTAATGATCTAAATAAACCTTTCCTTAATTTTGGGTGTTGGATATTTTGTCTCAACCAGAGAAAAGTAACAAAGACACCCTCTTTTTTGATGGTTCTTTTATACCACTTTTAGTTCTTGTTTCTCATTCTTGACTTCTTTTCAATTTTTTTAATTCATTTTCTGCCTTTCTATAAGTTACACATCGTATTCCTATTCTTCTAGGAATTAATTAGCATATTAATTCTTTTTTGCATGTTAAATTCTTAATCCAGAGCTGATCAAGATCTTAATCGTCTTCCAAAAAAAGAAAAAATAAGTATTTTTTAAAACTCTATTTTTTTTATTTTTTATTTTTATTTTTTTTTGCGGCACCAGGGATTGAACTCACAACCTCGCGCCTGTCAGACAGGCGCTTAAGTCACTGAGCCAAACTCCCAGTCCTGGTTTTTTGTTTTGTTTTGTTTTGAGGCAGGGTCGCACTGTGTAGCTCAGGCTGGCCTTGTGCTCACGCTGTAGCCCAAGCCGGCCTCGAACTCACAACGCTCCTCCTACCTCAGCCTCCCGAGTGCTGGGATTAAAGGCGTGTACCACCACGCCTGGCTTTTTTAAAACTTTAACTTTGAGCATAACAATTTATTTGATATGGTTACATATTTTAGTTCCATCTTTTTTTTAAAATTCAAGTAAGATCATCTATTATTGTCATTCTTGTCAATGTTGGCTTAGCCATGCCAACATTTATACTAATTTTGCATATCATTTCTCCTTTTATTAACAGATTTTCATCTGGTATCACTTTTCTTTAATCTTTCAAAGTTTCTTTCATGAAAGTCTGTTCTTTGCATGCTCTCTTCTTACTTATTTCAGCATCTTTATATTGCCCCTGTTCTTAGAAGGATTTCAACTGGGCATACACTCATTGGTTGACTCTCGTTTTTGTGTCACCATATGTATGTAAAAGATGCTGTTCCTCTGATTCTTGGCTTTCCGTGTTACCATTGAAAAGTGAGTCATCAATCTAATTATCATCCCTTTTTTCTCTGATTGCTTTTCTGATCTTCTTTTTGTCTTTGGTTTTCTACAGTTTTATTGTGGTGTATAGATTTTATCTAATTTATCTTCCTGGGTTTCATTGAGATTTGAGTCTGTGAATTGGTGTCTTTTGTTCTGAAAAATTTTTCTCTCCTTAGTTTTTTAAAAGTTAGGCACATGTTAGACTTTTTTACTCTGTTTTCATATGTCTTAACTACTCTTTCAGTTACTCTGTTCTGCTCTTTAGACATATTCTATATAATTTTTTCAGATTTGTCTTTAGTTCACTAATTCTTCTTGCTTGGTCTGTAGTTATTATATACTTCATTTCCAATTTTTTTTTTTTAAGTTTGGAGATTTTTTTTTTGTAGTCCCCTTTTTATTTTTTATTTTTATTTTATTTTATTTATTTATTTATTTTGGTACCGAGAATCAAACTCACAACATTGTGCTGGCAGGCACTTACACCACTGAGCTAAATTCCCGGCCCTATCTTTTGACACAGGGTCTCACTATGCAGTTCAGGCCAGCCTTGAACTCACTTTGTAGCCCAGGCTGGTCTTGAACTCACAACGTTCCTCCTGCCTCAGCCTCCTGAGTGCTGGGATTAAAGGCATGTGGCACCACGCCTGGCTTATAGTCACCTCTTAAATAGAAATATCAGTCCTTCTGTTTTCCTTGTAACACATTAAGTATGTTTTTACATGCTGTCTGATAACTTAAGTATTTGAAATCTTTGTAGCTCTGGTTCTGCTGTCATTTCTTTGGTTTTCAAGAATTGTTATTTTCTAGTGTGATTCAGATTTTTTAAAATATGAACTCATTGTATCGTAGTAGAAGTTCTTATATGAGAATTCCTTGAACCATGGGTTGGAGGTAGCTTCCATCAGAAAGGATTTCTATTTGTTTGTGCCAGGTCCCAAGGGATATTTTTAGGCCAGAATCTCTGTGAATTTAATATTTTCAGTTTATTGTTTTGTTTTTATTTGTTCATTTGTTTTGGGGGATTGAGTTTTTTTGGGGTTTTTTGTTTGTTTGCTTAGTCAACCAGTTAGTGTGAATCTGAATTACGATTTGTCATGTGTGCTACCTTGTTATTATAGATTATCAATAGAGTTTCTCTCCTTGCTTCCAGTGCCACAGTTAAGAAAAGTAGTTATCAGCCTGGCGTGGTGGTGCACGCCTTTAATCCCAGCACTCAGGAGGCTGAGGTAGGGGGAGCATTGTGAGTTCGAGGCTGGCTTGGGCTACAATGCCAGCGCAAGGCCGGCCTGAGCTACACAGTGTGACCCTGCCTCCAAAAAGCAGGGCTGGGAGTTTGGCTCAGTGACTTAAGCGCCTGTCTGACAGGCGTGAGGTTGTGAGTTCAATTTCCGGTGCCACAAAAAAAAAAAAAAAAAAAAGAAAAGTAGTTATCCTTTCAGTTCCATACAGATTGATTTTGTTTCTAAATCATCCTTATTTGGCAGTGTAACTCTGTAGTTCCATCTTTATGTGGGGCCACGAGAGCCCTGGGGCTGTGTCCTCTGTCCTTATGCCCCTATGATGCCCTTAAGACAAAATGTAGAGTTCAAAAAACTGCTCTCAAAGCGAAAGCCATAGGCAACCCACTAAGGACCCCTTCTGTCTCTGTCTCAAACAGAAGCTTTCTTTCTGTCAAAAAATATTTTCTGCTCTTAAAAAATAAATAAATAAAAATTAAAAAATAAAAGGTAATGTAAACATGAAAAAAAAAGCAAAAGCCACCTTTGGTGCTCTGCCTAACTGTTCTAGGCTTTCACCCAGTCTTTGGCCACCAATATTTTTAAATAACTTGCCATTTCATAAATAAATACATATATATATATATTTTTTGTTGTTGTTGTTGTTGTTTATTTGTTTTTTTGGTACCGCGGATCGAACTCATAATCTCGCGCTTGCCAGGCGGGTGCTTGTGCTGCTGAGCTAAATCCCCGGCCCTCATAGATATATTTTTAAAAATATGTATCATATTTTACATTTTAAGGTGTTTTTGTTTGGGGATTTTAGTGATAAATAGCATAAGGCTGCTATTTCATTTCACCATCAGCAATGACCATTAGAACAATATAATGTAATACTAAAAATCAACCTAAAAATGATATGAGAAATACCTAAAGGAAATATGTTAGAGTTGTGTGCTCTTTTTTGCTAATAAATTGAATTTTAACTTAACTTCATAAGTTTTACATCTCAGCATTTTCATTCATCATTCAACTTACAAACAGGACACCAGTAAATTTCCACCTCCTTCCTGCCTAGAGCTTCAGGGGAAACTTCTCCGGTGAATGATGACTTTGAGAAAGGCTCGCTTGAATTGGAGAGCTTTTTACAGAACACAAATAAGTCTCTGATTTTGGATAGAGTACCATGTAAGGTAGGATAGTTTTATATTAATGGGAGCTCCCAGGATATGACGACTTTAACTCGTTTGCTTCCACTTCAGACCTGTCCTGAAATAATGGACCAAGCTCTCCAAATGGTCCAGAATGTAACAACAACAACAATAAAAAAAAAAACAGTAGCGTATTGGCTTGGATGCTTCAAGCTACAATCAGTAGAAAATGTTAACTTCCTTTAGTTTAACCAGCAATCAAATGTATTGCTTCACAAGAAAAATATCAAAACTTGGGGCAGGCTCTAGATGTGTAATACTGCCTCTGGCTCTCTGGTTTTAGCTCTGATCTTTGTCCCTTAAAATCTTGACTGCCACACTGGTAGCAAGATGACTTCCATATTTCCAGGCATCTCATCCAGACATGCAAAACCCAGAAGTAGAAAATGGACCATCTCTTTTGGTATCTCCTTAGGAACCAGGAAACCTTTTCCAAAACTTGTCTCTTCCTGCCCCTAATTTCACATACCTACCCCAAAGACTTGCCCTTATGTCTCCACAGACAACTGAATTAGAGGTGACAGGAACTGTGAATGTGGATAAAAAGTGATTCCCACCCTTAGATCATCTAAGGCTTGCTTAAATGAAGAGTTTAGAATGCTCTGTGTGTCTGTTCTCACAGCGTGTTCCTGGGGGAAATCTGGGGATGACTTGGAGACTCCTTCTGCTTTCTGTATATTTCTACTAATAAAATTAGCATCTAAGCATTTAACAGTAGGCTAAAAAATACTGTCTGTTTTATAGAATTTCAATTCTCCCAGATCTAAGACTAGATCTTAGTTCTTTAAGGTATGGATTTTTTACATATTTTTCTATCATAGTATAGACATCTAAAAAAAAAGTATAGACATCTAAGAATTATGTTGTTTGGTGAAAGCAGGTATCTAATTCTTTTAATGTAAGTTATCAGAATTCACTGCCTCTGTAAAGTTATCTTCAATTGATTTAATCTCTATAGTCATTTATGCTCTATAGGGAATTGATTTTTTTACACAGAAGTATATTTCCATGCTGACAGAATTTTTTTCTATACCAGCATCATCTTATGAAATATGAGATTTTTAAAATGTAATTAAATTTTTCTACTATCATTTTCAAGGTTAAAATATCCAATTTTCTCTTCTGAATTCATAAATATTTCTATTACTTGCTTTACAGTTTTCTTACTGAAGCTGAGCAACATTCACTATTTATTTATCAAGTTAAGTGAGATAACTTGTAAGGGAAGAAAGCTAGTTAATGTAGAACCAGCATGTAACAGGGTTCAGTAAGTTCAGTTTCTTTTGTTAAACACATTCCTCCTTTTAGAAATTTACTGCCAGGTGTTTGGACAGGTATTAATATAGAGATAGATTAGTTAAAAACTAAGTGGATTGCACAAGTACATAAATAAAGCGCCCTTTCTGTGCAGAGGAAGAAATTGCACATCTGAAAAGGTGTGAGAGAAGGTAGTTAGGTGAAGTTCCACCACATTTGTTTATCTGTAGTAGACTTCATAGTTAGTTTCCTGCCAGATCTGGCCAAAGATTTGCTTACCCCATTAGTTTTGTGTCCTGGTTTGCTGTTCCTTTCTTTCCAGTGTAGCTGTTACCTTTTCTTGTTTTGTTTTTATCATTATTATTATTTTTGATGCTTTTAAAGGCTATATCATTTTAGTTGCTTCTGCTTATGGAAAAAACATGACATAATAGTGAATTCTTTCTGAATTTATATCTTAGGACAATCTGCTTTCTTCAGTGAAGAGGAAAGTAAATACTGTACTTTATTCTTCAACATGTAAGAAGTTCCCCGTCATGCAAAAAAGACTATTTCAAAGATTTCATTTGTGAAACATTTCAGTTCATTAACCCTATAATAAAGCCGAAAACCTGCATTTAGTCTGCTGCAATAGTATGGTGATTTTGTAGCACAAGAATAGCATAGCTTACAAGGTTTGTACATAGTGTGGTTGTTACCACACAGAGTGGAGGACAGTATGCTTACAAATGTATAGATTTTAAGCTGTATGTCAGGTCAGCTAGCTTTTTGTGTGGTAGTTGAGGGTCTATGTGCTACATAAAATATAATATTTATTAGCAAATATGTTCGAGGTTTCCACTTCAGATTCCAGGTGAATACCTCCCTGTCATTGCCATGGTAGCCTCAGGCCAGTTTACTTGAAGAAAAGTCATGTAGATCTGAAAATAATCTCACTTCAGATGCGATCCTTTTGAACAGAGTGTAGGTTGACCTTTTATATACAGGGGAAAATCAGGTGTTACTAACCTAGAGAATGCTTGTATATATTTTATATGGCCAAGATGATTAAACTTTATATCTTACTTTTAGTGGTCCCAGGTTATAATAGCATGACAGCATGTTCTTTTGGGTAACTTATAGTCACACATTTTCACTGCTGGAAATGTTTCTTCATAGGATGAATATCATTTAGATTTGCATTTTGTTTCATAGGTTTAGTTGGCTGTCAGGAGAACTTTTAAAAACTTTCTTATTATGTTCTATGACGTATAATGTATAAATGGGAATATTTGTGAGTTCTTATATTTCTTTCTGCCCAAGGACAAATGCTTGTGTTTTAAGTGCTCTCCTTCTCCAAGAGGCTAAAGTCCTGATAGTGTCTGTCTGATATAGTGTAAGAAACTTTGAGTTCAATAAAAACAATTATTAACTCATAGCAATTTTTTGTTGTTGTTGTTGGTTTGTTTTTGTTTGTTTGTTTGTTTGTTTTGAGTCAGGCTCTTTCTCTTTAGCCTTGAACTCACAATCCTCCTGCCTCAGCCTACCAAGCACTGGGATTATAGGTATGCACTACCACACTGGGCTGTTTATGGTGATGTTTCTTGATTCATAGATTGATTGCAGTAAGCCAAAAGATGGTAATCAGTACAGACCAAAATCAACATTTATTTCTTGTTACTGTACATATAATACCAGACCTCCACATTTTTATCTCCTTAAATCTCTTTCATCTTTGGTGAAAACCCTTGACTTCTCTATTGGTTTTCATTTTTCCCCTCTTAATTTGGGGCAGTCCCCTTGCAGCACATATCCAGGAAACAGGTGCCTCATTAAAAGACTAGTTAAATGTCAGAAGAACTATCAAGAGATTGCTAGATGAGAAAGTCGTGTTGATAATTGATGAGGGCTAGACAAAAGACTCCCTCCCTTTGTTGATCAAGCTCTGAGCCATAAGGATAGCCTTTGTAAAGGAGGCATGTAGCTCACTGAAGGAGGGAACTATTTGCTTCTGCAAGGAATTACTGTGGGTCCATATTCTAAAGCATGAGTCACGGATGTTTTTATGATTACACATCCCTCTTAGCACATGAGGAATAAACTTTAAAGAAAAGGAAGTTAAGAGAAAACAGAAGTGTGAATAACTGCTAATGGTACTCTCTCTGGCTCCATTCCGTCTGCCATTTCATCATACATCAAGAGGGAAGGTCAGAGATCCTTTTCCTGGCAAATAAGTGGCAACATATGTTTGAAATAGTGAATGGAAACTATAGGAGGAAAATGACAGGCATATGGCAATAACAAGGCAGAGGAAAATTTGTTGCCCTAATGTTAGCCACTTAATTGGTATGATCTTCCATGGAGGGACTGTTTTACTTTAAAAATTCTGTATGCCCCATTAGTACAGCATTTCTGTTTATTAAAAAAAAAAAATATATATATATATGTATATATATATTTAGTTCTGTTTGTCTTCGTGAATGACAATTACTTACAACTCTTGAGGCACCATACAGACTCCTTAAGGAGTCAAGAAATAGGACCCTTTGTTAAAGTAATAAAAGCAAAAAAGGCGGAAGCTCTTAAAAACGATCACTTTGATGAGCTGAGAACAGAGGAATAGGGACCAAATACTGTCTTCAGGCCTGCTTTTTATTTAATAATTCTGCAGTAACAGTGTTTATGATTCATTTGTTGCTGTAGCAATTAAGCCCTTGCTTTGTTGTATTCAAGATTCACAAGATACTTAGGAACAAGGATTTAGTGTTTTTGCTCTGCAATGTATTTATGAATCAGTGTTCACTTTCTAACAAATTGAAAGCACAGTGATTTACTTTAAAAAGAATAATTTTCTGAATAGAAAAATCAATATATACAAATGGGAGTTGAAGCCCATTTCTAGTTGTCTGTTATACATAGCTAATAAATAGGAAATCTATATTTAGGTCTCAAAATTTAACTATGACCTCTATTATATTGGAGAAAAGAACTAGAGATAGTACATGATTTACTTCTCAGAACAAATTATGTTTTGCTTTGTGCAAAAATGTTTCTGATAAAGAATATTAATAACCTTTGTGTTTCTAAGATTTAATAAGACTTAATTTTAGTTTGAATAAGAGTTAACATTATTAAATACTTGTCAAGGAAGATATGCAAAAAATCAATCGATGTTATCGATTAGGGCTTTGAAAAGGAATGATAATTGCATGATTGAAAGACTTATACTAAGATTTTATATTATATATATATAAATATATATATATATCTGTCAATATTATTTAAACACATGTCAAATCCTGTAGATTCCAAATGCTTTGTAATTGCTCTCCTCCATCTCCTTCTTTTTTATGATCTGCATAAGTGGTGTGATTCTTTTTTTTTTTAGTCTCTTGCTTTAAAAATAAATATTTTACTTGTAGTCATAAATTTTGTTTACATTTACCCATATGAGACATGACAGAGAAGTCATAACTAAGTTTTGTAGCCATGTCACTGCCAGTTTTGGTGGTGCAGGAGAAAGTATCTTATTAAGTCATCTCAGCTGGCCTTGAACTGACTCTGTAACCCAGACTGGCTTCAAACTGAAGATCCTGTTGCCTTAGCCCTCCAAGTTCCTTCTAAGCATATGCCACCACTCTCAGCTTTAGTCCACTGCCAAATTTTGTATGGGCTCCAAGCTAAGCATAGTTTTTATATTTTTAGAAAAAAAATCAAATGGTTATATCATGACATATGAGCATTATATGAAATACAAATTTTAGAATTCAGTCATAAAATTTTTTTGGAATAGTATCTTACCCATTTATTTATACATTATTTGTGATTGTTTTCCCGTTAAAGCAACAGAGTGAGTAACTACAACAAAGACTATCCAACCCGTATAAACTAAAATATTTACTACCTGACCCTTTACAGGAAAAAAAAAAAAAGAATTGCTTTTTCAGATCTTAAGTGTCCTGTATTATGTAAGGATTGGTATTATTGCAAAGAAAATGTGATGCATTTTGGTGGAATCCTGAGGTGATATGTTTTTGAGGGGAAATCTGAAATACTAAAAATAGAAAACCAAAGTTATGCTTCTGAGATTAATGGAAAATGGTATGACTCTGAACTGGTTACTTTAGTTTTCCATTTCTTGTCATATCACTTTCTTTTATTTAATTTTGTCCAGAAGGGGATGTCTAGGATGAGTGATTGGTCTTTTAGAGGGATCGTTTGTAAACTATCCCCGAAATGTGTTAAAGTTAAGCAGACAACCATGTCCAGTACTTTTTTTTAATTTCCTTAGTTGTCAAAATATATTTCTAAATGTCCTTATCTAAATTATGCTCAAATCAAGAAGCCAAATCAT
The DNA here is from genome assembly GCA_004363535.1 of Dasyprocta punctata. NCBI lineage: Eukaryota > Metazoa > Chordata > Mammalia > Rodentia > Dasyproctidae > Dasyprocta > Dasyprocta punctata. The sequence continues at coordinate 300,467 of RJWM01000006.1, forward strand.
GCCTTCCCGTGAGCCAGCCAGTGCGTGGGCTGGGGGACAGTAGGAGCGGCAACACTCCTCCCCATCAACAGTGGGCTGATTCGGAGGAAGTTGGGCTGAGATGATAGCAACAGAGGTAAAAAAAAAATAATAACTTAATGCTTCTATTGTTTGATTGGCTTTGCAGGCCTAAAGCTGGTAGACTGAGCATCTATTTGGAGAATAACAATATGCGTTATAGCAACTGTGGGGGACTTCCGTCTTGTTTTTGAAGTCTAAGGTTTTCTGCTTTGCTGTTTTGTTTTATTCCTGTATCTGATAACCTGAGCAACTATTTTGAAGATAACAATATGCAATATAACAACCATTGGACTTGTTAAATTTCTATCATCTTGTTTTGAAAACCTATATAGCTATTACTGTTCTTGGTTGTTATTGTTCTTTTGCTTTTGTTGTTTTTTTATTTGTTTGCTTCTTAATTTTTCTGTTACTTCTTTTTTCTCTGAAAAATAAAAAACATATAAAGTAAATAAATTATACTCAAAATGGAAGGAAGCATTCAAAAGATGACTTGGTTTAAATTTAGTAGCTTATTTGAGAGTGGCACCTTTTGTTGAGTATCTTGAAGCATTTTAAAGGTTGTTAGTAAAAAAATGCATTTCTGTATTGCAGATTCATTCCACATACCCACATAGACACAGCATTTTGTGTCTATGTGGGTATGTGGAATGAAAGATTTTTCAAATGTATTACACTACATAGAATGAAACAATCTTAGGGGACTACCCTGATTCTTTGTGTCCAGTCTTATTCTCTTCCTTTTTAAATAAAAACTTGAGAAGGTCAGCTAAATAATTTTTTTTTTTTGTAGTGACAGATTTCCATCTGGGGTTTTTTTTTTTGTTTGTTTGTTTGTTTTGTTTTTTTAAATCTTGTAATCCATCCAGGCTTTTGACACACACACTGACACATTGAAATGTATATACATTTTCCACATCATTCAAAGAGTTTTCTATTGCTTTTTTTTTTTAATGTGTGTGAACCATCAGTCAAAAATATCAGAAGGAAGTACAGTTAAATAAGATATGTTCCATGACCACTGAGTCTAAAGTTCTCATAGACGTGTAGGTACATTTCAAAGTACTCTTATTAAATAATTATTAACGTAAGTCAGACTCCTGCTATTTCACACCACCTGAGGAAACCTGAACATGCATACTGAAAAAAGGTAGTCACTCTTGATTTAGGGTCTTACAGAGCTCTATAGTGAACGTACTTTGATATATTAAACAGGTATTTTTATGTGTGCATTTTTTAGAGGTTTAAACAGAACTCATTCCTCTTCATCCAAAAATATCTTTTAAAAGAAAATAATTTCTGATGTTGATCTTTATTTTGTATCCTATAGATTTTCTCAGTTTTATTTGAGAGTATCTGGTTATACTTTTCAAAAGCAGATTTCTGGTTTCCAAACCAAGTTATTATACACTGTGGGTGTTTTGATCATTTCTTACTGTGATGCATCCTTTTAGCCATAATGAGTACCACTAATGCACTAGGGTTAAAAGTGGAAATCACATCTTTTAGATCATATTGGAAATATTCCACCTAATTCTTTTTTAAAAGTTTTCCAAGAATTGTACTGATTATATAATTAAAATAATCAAAAGTTACTGTTTCTATGGCTTTTAGTGTTTTGTGAAGTACGTATGGTAGTTGTTGTGATTCCTGTTGTTGCTTTTTCTTAGCAGTTTCCTAACCCTTCTTCATCAAACTATTTCTAAGACAAAGTATGTGGACTCAAACATAATGTATACTCTTCTTGAAACTGTTAATGATGGTCTTTTTGGACTCCTACCTCCTTCTTGATTGAAACTCTACCATAGTCCTCCTTCAGGGCATCTTTCTTCAGTGCATGTTAACTCCTAGGGTGATGACCCTCAGTTTGCATCTCGAGTTTACTGTGTACCAGTTGTACAATCTCTCTGTGCCTCCATCTCTTCATGTATAAACTGAAAATGCTGAGAGTGCCTTCTTTGTAGGATTGTTGTGTTTATCAAGTTACAGCCTTTAATTACTTAGAGCATACACATAGTTAAGTATGTATTCAACTCATCAGCTCTTAATACATCCCTAAATTCTGTCTGTGATGTTTTTCTTTAATGAATCTGTGAAACCTTTTATTCTGAAGTCAGAACCAACTTGTCAGAATTTTAGGATGAAATAGAGAAGTACATTAAAGCGGTTTTTGTTTGTTTGTTTGTTTTTTTGCGGCACCGGGGATCGAACTCACAACCTTGTGCCTGCCAGACAGGAACTTAAGCCACTGAGCCAAACTCCTATCCCTAGTTTTTTGAGGCAGGGTCGACTATGTAGCCCAAGCCAGCCTTGAACTCACAATGCTTTGCCTACCTCAGCCTCCCAAGTGCTGGGATTAAAGCATTAAAGCGTTTTGAGAAGCTAGTTAGCCTATCTAGAATGATGTTTCAGACATAGGAGGTACTCAACAATGTACAATAAATAAATTAAAATATTTTATGTATTCAATGGTGATGTCATTTAAATTCATAGTCACTAAATTCTGGAAATCAAAACCACTTGACTTCAGTTTGAAACAGTACATTTAGCTCTTGTATTCATATATGAATACTAATAAGTAACACATACCTGGTCTTATAGTGTGTAAAGCACTATTCTCACTTTATATTGACATTAACTAATTCTTTTTAAGTTGTATACTATTATTTCATTAACTGATGAAAGAACTAAGTGTCTAAGCAGTCATAAATAATGAGGATTCAAACCTACGAAAATTGGCTCCAGACTCCATGCTTTTAACTCTATGTTACAAATAAGCCATAATTTCATAAAAGTTATTCAGTACAACCTTTTTTTTCTCACACTTGATGTTCACCACAACTTCCATGAAGTGTTGAATGTGCTGATTTTTGCCTAACTCTGCCTCTTTTTGCTCTCCCAAACAAGTCTAAAGCACCTGTACTCAAACTGTGTGGCAAATTGGAATTGGCCCAGGGAGCTTTCATTACTACTGATGCTTTTAAGTCTCAGAAATTCTGACTCCATCAGTGCGATCTGAGAAATTCAGATTTTTAAAAACTCCTTTGATGATTCTAACATGCAGCAAAGTTTTAGGACCACTAGTCTAAGGGAAAATGAAATTGCCCAACAAACCTTAGACTAGACTAAGCATGCCTAAAGGGTTAGGGTACAGAGGTAGTGTGGTCTAGACTCCAGACCATCCAAGGGTTGAAACTCAAGCCAATTGCTTTGGTTATTGTTGACAATTATGAAAACAAGCAAAGAATGCTAGGTGGAATACTATGTGATTCTCAGTTTAAAATTTACCAACAGATGAGCGGGGCATGGTGGCGCACGCCTTTAATCCCAGCACTTGGGAGGCTGAGGTAGGAGGAGTGTTGTGAGTTCGAGGCCGACTTGGGCTACAACGTGAGCAAGGCCAGCCTGCACTACATAGTGCGACCCTGCCTCAAAGACTAGGGCTGGGAGTTTGGCTCACTGGCTTAAGCGCCTGTCTGGCTGGTGTGAGGTTGTGGGTTCGAGCCCCGGTGCCACAAAAAAAATAAAAATAAATAGAATTTACCAACAGATTAAATGGTATATACTATAAACTTGTTATAAAAATGTTAAGTAAGCTTTAGCATTGCTTTGATGGTTAGGCCTTAGCTTGGCCATTAAAAATATTGAGGAAGGTATTGTTTGAAAAACAAAATGGTAAGATAATGCTTTCTTTTAAGGATACCATCTTAATGCTCCAATCAGAAGAGCAGCCTGGTTTTACTAAACTGTTCGGGAAAATTGATATTTGTTTCAAATGTTTATGGCTTATTGTCTCAGAAGATTAATGCCAAATCCTCAAAAATGTAGTGATGAGCGATGACTCATTTTAGCTCATGTCAAAACAATGCACTTTTGTAATTTTCCTGTCCCTAGAGAAGCCATTAAACACTAAACAAATGCCTCAAAATGAAACCGATTGAGTGTTTCAAATTATGTACTTGTGTTTGGCTATTAGCCAGATGTTCTTCAGAAAAGCTCACCATATATCAAGACCCGTGATTTGTGATGACAGTGATACTACAATTTATGCTGCTTAAATATAAGCAATGTGTATTCTAAAGCTTACTAGTCAAACAGAGCGTATTACATAAACAATTTGTGTAACTCTGTTCTCAGCCAAGTGATTTTCCCTTTGTTAAATCTAGACAGGATGTACCTAATGGATAAGGTATTTTTCTCTGCATTATCTTGTTGATAAATAGCACAGATTCCAACAAGCTTAACAGTCTTACATGTGCTTTTTTGTGTTTGTTTTTGTGTAAGTAGTACTGCATATCTTGATCCCAGCAGAGCTCAGTATAATGTTTTATATGTAGTAGGTACAAAAAGTATGTTGATCATAAGAGTGATGCCAATAAATAAAACAAAGTGCAATGTGATTTTTTCATTAATTTCCTATTATCTGTCAGTATTATATGAAGTTTTATAAGAATCATTCTGCCAACTGCATTTTATTTTTCAGCCAAAAAAATACCTAAGTGATTTGATTGCTTTTACTGATTTCCTAAGTAATGGCTACATTTGTGATATTAGACTTTACAAAAGACACTTTTATTAATATAAATAACTCATAATATCAACATCCAATGTATTTTTCATATCATATAGTTTTGTGTGTGTGTGTGTGTGTGTGTGTGTGTGTGTAGGGTCTGACAACCAGAAGTATAGGTTCAGCCATGTCTAACTTGCAACCCACCTTTTTTTCTTTTTTGTCCTCTTTTTTTGAGTAAAGAGAAATTACCTTGGGCCACATATAATAAATGCACAATATAGAATGGGGAACCACAGTCTGGCTACAGCTAGATATATCCAAGACCTAGGAAACAGTAGGTATTCCACAGGTATTTATTTAACTGAATTGAGCAAATGTTCTACTCATACTCATTTTCTTTTTTCCCCTCTTTTTCCTCCCTTTCTTTTTCTTTCTTTTTCCTTCCTTCCTTCCTTCTTCTTTCTTTTGAAATGAGAATCAGTCTTTCAGATGCAATTCCATAAATGCACTTAGAGAAGGTAAGGAAAATGCTTTGGGTTGTTCATTCTATGGCTTGTTGATGTGCTATCATTCCCAAAGAAGTTATCCTGATACGTAAGTTATCATTATCTAGTTGTCAGCCCATTTTAAGATGAAAAATAGTATGGTGGCTAATAATTCAAACTATATCTAAAGCTGTCATTTTGATCCAATGACTAAATCTTGTATTACAATCCTTTGCTATCTGTAGGCACTGGATAGCCAAGAAAGTTTACAAAATGCTTGTCAGGAAGAGCTTCATACTAAATCACTAGCTTGTTCTTATTTCTGATGGGAAATGGGTAGTGTCCACGTGTTATATTTTTTACCATTCTAATTATCTGTCCTGAAAAAGGTTTCCTGGAGTTTGGAAGGTTTCCCATGAGGGCAAACAGACTGGGATTGATGTGACATCTATGTGAAGATATCTAAGATTTAGATTGTAAATTGGAAAGATTAAATTGGATAGTGAGTTTGATTAAAATCTATAAAGTCATAAGCACTGTGGCAGGGCAAACACACTCATGTCTACCCAAACCTAAAACTGTTAGAATCAGAGGCCTGAAAGAAGGATACAAGCAAATAGTCATACAACTGAGTTCAGTTCCCCACTCTGCCCATTTGTAGTTCTATGTCCTGTAACAGTTTCTTTAAACATGTAGTAAACTGTGTGTATGTGTGCATATGTATACACATAAGATTAGGTACATACTAACTATACTGATTGGGTGTGCTAAAAACTAGGTTTAGAAGAATTTTGATTTGTGAGTGAATTCAAAATTTACTTACATCTTCACACAGCTCCTTTTGCATCCACCATGAGAGATGAGGCCCTGGATTGGTTGGATCAGTGGCCCTAACAAAGAGTGTTTCTGTTTTTATTAAGATACTTTGCACACAAAAAAAGAGCTACATAATCTCTTTTCTTTTTTTCCCCAGGCTAAAATAATGATAAAATTATCACCTTGTTCCTTCATTTACGTACACTAATTTGTCCTAAATGAAAAACACTTCATTTGGTAATAGAAAAGTATGACTTCAAATAATAGAAACAAGCCCAAGCTAATTGAGTTAGCGAGATTGTTGGCCAGGGAAAGTAACTGTTGAGATAGGCATCTTGTTTTTCCAAGCAAATACTCCTCATTTAGAATCTGATTGGGCCTTAGTCTGCTTACCTTCTTTTAGCTGCCCAGCTTTCAGACAAGTACTTTACATTGCTGGCAACAGAGAGTGTGGCGAATGTTTTTGTTATTGTTGCTCTTAATGATAAGTGTGTAGTTTTTATTCTCAATATAAACAAAGGTCTGAAGGTCCATGGACCAAATTGTTTTACCATTAGAATGTGCTTGTTGTGTCCATTATTTCTTAGTATTTTTGTTCCTGATCTTAGGATAGATCTTTCAGTAGAGAAACAACATTGCTTTCCAATGAAGTATTTATAATTACTGTAAGTAGTACAAATGACCTGGTAAAAATTTATTTGGTTTCTATCAAGACAGTGTTTTTAGCACAGGCATTTATTTATTTATGTATTTTAGTAGTATGTGCTTCTAGTACATAATGATTACATTTATCATGGGGAATGATACATGTACGTAGCACATGTGAATTTTTTTTTTTTTTTTGGTTCCCTTCCTCTCCAGCCCCTCCCTGCTCCCTCCAAGTCTTGGTCTCCTTCCTGTTTGTAAAAGCTGTTTCCACTTTTTTCTTCAGTTCTTTTTTACCCCATCCCCTTTCCTTCCCCTCCCTCCTCCTTCCCTCTATCTCTTGTTCCCTTTCCCATTTAAAAATTATCTCCCTACTTCTACTTCCTACTATCTATTATTTTGCTCTTCATTTAAATTTTGGATTTCTCATATAAGGGAAATCATGCAGTATTTAAGTTTAGGTATCTGATTTATTTCACTTAATATTATGGTTACAAATTTCATCCATTTACCTGTGAATGCCGTAAGTTATCGTTTTGTTGTCATTTTTGTTTGTTTGTTTGTTTGAGACAGGGTCTTGCTTTGAAGATCAGACTTTTTCATTAAGCTCATTATGTAGCTGCTGCTGACCCCAAACTCATAGCAATCTTCCTTCCTCAGCCCCCCTTTCCCCGCCCCAGGATTACATCTGTGTGCCACCATGCCCAGCAAGTTTATCATTCTTTATGGCATAGTCTTCCAATGTGTATAAATACATTTTCTTTATCCACTTATCTGTTGATGTGCATATAAACTGTTTCCAAGATTTAGCCATTATAAATTGTAACATTGGCATTGAGATGGCAGAGCCTTCTAAACATTGATTTTTGTTAGTTTGACATCTTGCTACCAAACCTAATAAGCATCAAAGTTTCCTTTTCTTTTGTACTTTTAAATTTTTCTTTATGACTACCTCTTCTCAGTCAACCTTACATTCATGCTTATTTTAACTCCCCATCATTGTCTGTATTAACTAACTCCTCATTGCCTCCACTTCCACTTATTTTATGCAGGAGTGGGCTCAATTTTTCATTTCTTGTTCCATCAACTTTAGTCCTAGTTGGCACTCTTCTTTCAGTTTTACTATGTCTACAGCCTTTCTCTTCTCTTCCAACCCCTGGCAAACCTCTTGAAAGGGTATTACCACATTTACTGGGTCTACATCTTTATTACCTTCTTTGGGTTGAAGTCTGATGTCAGTGCCTATCATCCTGATGAAATTGTTCTCTCGGAGGTACATAATGGTGACTTCATCATCATAACCAATAGGCTTCACTCTGGCTTTATCCTTCTCTTTTTTTATACCTGTTAACATAATTGACTGCCTGCACACTCCTTGAAACATTTTGCCATCTAAGACACTTATCTCTCCAAATTCTCTTCCTAGATCATAAACTGTGTCTTTTCTACCTTCTTTAATAGCTTATTCCCCACTTCCTGCCCTAAAATATAGGTAATAAAGATGTGGACACAGAAAGGTTAAATGGAATTATGGTTGGTATCTAGATGTCCCATAAGGGCCTCATGTGCTCATAGGTGGGGCTTTTGGAAGGCTAATTGATTTATGGTAGTTTAGAGGTGAGTCATCCTTAAGAGTTGGAGTCTGGTTCTAAGAGGCAGGTCACTGGGGAAGTGACCTCTTAAGGTTTGTCTTCTTTCCCAGTTCCTCCCTTCACTCTTTGCTTTCTGTTCACCATGACATGAGTAACTTTTCCTCTACTATGCCTGTCTGCCATGTCGCTGTGCCTTGGAGCCAGCAGACTATGGATTCAGTCCTCTGCAAAGTATGAGCCAAAATAAATATCTCCTTTAAGTTGTGGGTGTCAGGTATTGTATCTCAGGGACAAGAAAGTGACTAAGACAAGTGGTTTGTGCTAAGGTTGTAGCCAATAAGTTATCCTCAAAACATCAGTTGTCTCTTTCCTCCTGGTTATACAACTTCCCAGCCAGATAGTTCTAGCTATTCCTGAACTGAGATGTAACTATGGGAGTTTGCGTTAGATCAGTGAAATCTGAGCAGAAGAAATAAATAAGCATGTCCAATTTGGAAGCAAGATATCTTTCAGACACTTTTCCCTAACCCTCCTTATCACCAAGACCATGCACTGTAATGAGATAATGGTAGGGTTTCAGCACTGATCTTTACAAATGAAAACAACTCTGAATGATCTTATGATGAGCTCTTTTAAGTTTATTTAAGTTGACGTAAACATTTTTGGGTCATCTATAACTTCTTGAAATAATTAGAATGTATTTAAGTCTAAGTAAGCCTATTTTGGGAACTCTTTTTTTATAATCATTTAGACTGTATCCTAACAGATACATAGTGGAAATAGTCCTTCAATTCAGATCTTCCTACATTTCTTACTTTGTTACTTTGTCACGCTTTCTTTGTGCTACTGAAATGTATCTTAACTGCTTATTAATTTAATTAATAATTTCACATTCGCAGTTCTTTGTTCTCTGAATCTAACTTGCTAGCCATAGCTTCCATATTACCTGTTCTTAAACCAAAGCATATTCCGTTTCTTGAATTTAATTTCTTTTCTGCCCTAATCTCCTTCCCTTATTCAGTTAAATCCATCTATAATGCTTTCTGTTTCTCTCTCTCTCCCTCTCTCTCTCTCTCTCTGCCTGTTTCTTTCTGCCTGTGTGAATTGTGCCTCTCTTTCAAGATGTAGTTCAAGTATTACCTTTTCCATGGTGTTCTTCCCGAACCCTATTAATGATGACCTCATTTTTTACCACCTGAGTGTTTTCCTTTATTTGAGAATGGAAATTATATATGTGGTCTAGTGACTTGCACATGTATGGCACTCAATATTTTGAAATGAATGAATAAATGAACTGGACAATAAGTGAATTTTTCAGGAGCTGAAATTTCATATTGAACATTAACAAATGTTGATCTAGACATACAATGAGTGTAGCCAAGAATCAAAGCTCCCTCACATTAGTTTTGTGCCTTTTTTTCTGTTAAGGTTCTGACTCAGCAGTTCTGAGTCAGCGGATTTGCTGCACTGAATCACTTTCATCTACCATAGCACAGGGTATCTTGGTACTAACTGCTGATGTAGTGGGACCATGACCTCATTTGACCTTTCAGCAAAAAAGTCCTTCCTGTCTGCTATATAGTGAGAAGAGGTTTATGTGGAAAAAGAGATGCTATTTTCTATTCAAGGCAGATGATTTGACTTAGACAACTGTGTGACAACTGGCTTTGCTTGTGTTCCGTTGGCATTTGAAAGAACATTTGAACCATATTTCAGATGCCATTGTGTTCCTACCTCCAAATGCCACAATTGGATATCTGATTCAGTATTTTTAGGATTCGACCCAGAAATCTGTGCTTTTAAATATCTCCCATGACAAACTACAGTGATCACTTAGGTTTGGAAGCACCCTGGCAGAGAAGTAGTTAGAAGCTCAGATTTGAAAGTTAGACCCAGTTCCCCTCTGGAATTACTAGTAGCGTGACCTTGGGAAAGTTACTTTGTGTCTTTGAGCTTCAGTATGATTATCCGAATATTATGTGGACAATAATAGTACCTACTTTAAAAGATTATTATGAGGATTAAATGAGATAATCCATCTCAGGTGCTAGCACAGTGCTTGACATTAAGCATTCAGTAAAATGTAACCATTATTATTGTCAAGTTATTTATGAAAAATATTTATGTTGTTTTTGTATATAATATACAAAATAGAATGTACCTTTTCTAAAAAAAATCATGGAATAGGTTTGCATATGTGTGTTGGCTTTCTCTTAATGGGGTTCATAATTTACCTCAAAGATTTGATTAAAATTCTGTGTGAGATTACTGTGACCTCAGTTCCTTTTTGCAGTTTATACATTAGCCACCTTATATTTCTTTTTTAATTTTGAGGAACTATTGCTGTGTGTGTTTCCATACATGTGAATGGACTATTACAAATGCTTAACAGGAAAATTTAAGAATCAAATGTTCTAAGGCAACATTTCTAAAACAAGTAATGGTTAAAGTTTTATAATTTGTGGGCAGGGAGTAAGGATATGAGTAAAAAAAACTACAAAGAGAGCCACTTATTTCAAGTTACTTTCTCCTAAAATTAATGCTTCATCTGATGAAGCATCACAGAATGGAACAGAGGTACTCTGAGTTAAGGTCTGATTTGGTGGTGCCACTTAAACTTGAGTTTTGATTTGTGTGTGCATACATATGCACATGACTGTGTGTGTTTTATGTATTCATGGAGGAGCATCTAGAGCCTTTAGGACAGGAAAAAGGTGGTTGGGGTAGGGAAAATCATGGTATTGAAAGGTTTCAGAGGGCTGGAGATAAATAACTCAGTTGTAGAATACTTGCCTAGTGTGCACAAATCCTTAGTACTGCAAAAACAAACAAAAAATAAAAATAAAAAGGAAAAAAATTTTAGAGCTACTGAGATGTACCATAGTTATTTGTTATACCCTTATCCCCAAGGATAACAGAATAATGAAAAGTCAAATTTTGCAACAGAATTATTCATGGCAGGGGCAGTATTTCTTTTAGGTGAGCAAAAATTCTCTAGGGCAGCCAGACATGATGATATATATCTGACAGGAGGATAGCAAGTTTTGGCAAGTTTGAGTGCAGCTTGGACAAGTTAGTGACCTAGCAAGTCTCTGTATCAAAGCAAGCGAGAATGTAGCTTGGTTCAGAAGTCTTGCATTTAATCACCAGTATTGCCACCACCACTAAAAAAAGAAAAAACAATAACAGAAAACACCAAAGTAATCACCAAGAATCTTCTTTGTATAAAGAAATAGTAGTATGGCTAGTAGTGGAGTGTTAAAAGAGAATTTTATATACTTTGTATCCTTATGTCATGACTTTCATCTGTACAGGTTAAAAAATCCATCACACTACAAATTTTCATTAACAGTTACTAACTTGTAATAAGTTCTAGTTCATTTATATGACTGTAGTATATATTTTTATTCCGTTTGCATTCGACTGCCTATTAAATTCTCAGATTGCCTGGAGAGTAGATGATGAGACTCTGGCTATGTAATGCCTTTCCTGTTCTTTCACTGGGGCAAACCCTTCACACTCTGAGTTCGTTTATCATTGTCAACAAGGGCAGTCATCATCTAACCACAATGAATGAGAAATTTCAGTTCTTTGGGCAAGAAGCATGTTTTGAGCTGAAGTTCTAATTAAGAATAAGGCTAATTAGTTGATAGTTGAATGCTTTAGTTTCAGATCAGTGTATCCTCATTCCTCTTTCAAATGTTAGATATTCTTAATTATCTAGAACCTATGGAATTCTTAACATGGTTGGTTTATGCATAATTTCTACTGTTTCACTCATATGAACTTACATCTAGTATAAAAACCTGTATGAATTTCAAAGGCTTAAAGAGGATTAAAAGGCTCTAAAAATTTAAATAACTTCATCCAGTGAGTATGTTTACCTAAATGTGTCATCAAGCTTCTCAGTTTTCTGGTTGGAAAACCAGTTTGGGACAGACTGACTCATGCTGTAGATTGATAGAATACAAACACATTCAAAATTCTCTGGGCAAGATTAATGCAACAAGAACAGGGTACTTTGAGCTTTTAGAGATGAAGTGTTTCATTTCTCTAATAAGTCTTCCTATCATTATGAGCTTTCAAGTTAAACAAGCACATGTCTTTGGTTTGGTGCTGAGTGAAGTGGCAAATGTACAGTACTACAGTATATTCAGTACTCCTTACTATTTTTCAAAGAAATTAAGGTAATCTGGGAAGAATTACTAGTTAACCTATACACTGATAAAAGTAAAAGTCTCTGATTCTAAATATTATCTTCATATGCAAGTAAATATTTTACTGAGTTTATGATTCACTTTTGGGTCACAGATCTCAAATTCTTTCCCTAACAATTACCTTCATTGTTCTCCAGTGATCTCATTCAAGGAAATAGATAGCAAGACTGTTTATGCCCATTTTGTAGATAGAAGTATCAAACAATGCATGTTACTTTTTTCTCAATGTTGTCCAACAAATTTGGGGCCAAATTTAAAAGATGGCCATTGACAGTGATATTCTCTTAGTGAGGTTAGCTGAGTAGTTCTTTTCAAGGATGGACAGATGAAGATTGGAATGTCTTCTTGGCAAAACTTAGGGCACAATTAAAATGCTCATTTTCTACTTGGTTATATATGTATCACTTCCCTTTGTTCACAAGTTGTTGTGTTGGCCAATTTTAGGCTAGGCAAAAGGGGTTAGGTAGCATATTGTACATTCATAACTCCCTTTCTGAAATTTAGGATGAAATGAAATTTTCCTATTTACATTAGCACATGGAGACATATTTCTACAATTCTATATTGTTATAAAGTATGTTTTATCAGGAAGTTATACAGTAATGGGTAACATGGAATTCATTTCTAAAGAGCTTTGATCTCTTTGTTTTATTATTAGTCTTCTGGTTGTTCGCAGTGTTATTGTTACTAAGGACTCTCCAAATATGACTTTAGACACACCTAACACAATGTTTTCTACATACTGTGGCTTCTCTGATAGCATACCAGTAACAGGTTGAGATTTTTCTGCATGACATGGAGTCAACATAAATGAGAAATGCATGATTATTGCAAATAATCTAATATACTCATTTTCAACAGAAATTTAATTCCACAATCTTGTCTTTTTTTCATTTCTTTGTACCAGTGGGTACAATTCTCTACTTGCTAAGAGTCTATTCAGCCTTCAATCTAATTGTTGCCTACTGGAAACCTTCATATTCTCTTTATACAAACTGAATGCACCACTCTAGTAGGGTCCCTTTGCACTCGTATATATATTCCTGTTACAGCTCACAGCTAATTACCTCATACTACTTACATTTCTAAAGAGGCCTTTAAAGATACAATCCATGTCATGCATAAAGTAACATGAATGTGGAATGAATGAATGAATAGATAATAAATGTCTTCATTTTCTTTTCCTTTATACAAAACCACAATGCTTTTTCGCCTTTGCTAACCCAGTAAATGATAATCTGCCTTTGGTCATTTCTTTTTGGGTAAATTTTCTCATTTACGATTTCTAGGTCCCTCTCTGTGTTAGTTCAGTTTGCATTTCTGGAACAAAAAACCTGAGGTAACCAACTCAAAAACAGGAGAGGTTTATTTTGGAAGCTTTCAGTCCGTGGTGGATTGGGCCCTTGCTTCAAGCCCATGGTGAGGCAGTAGTGCATCATGGTGGGAGCTGTGGCAGGGGAAGCCAGTTTACCTCAGGCCCAGAACAAAGGAGAAAGGGGTTGGAGCCTCAGTATCTCCTTTAAGGGCACATCTGCATTGACCTAATTTCCTCCCACTAGCCACACCTTGTAAAGACTCCACCACATCCTAATAGTGCCACAGACTGGGGACCAAAACTTTAACACATTGGCTTTTGGGGGACATTCCAGGTCCAAACTACAGCAGTATCCTTTTGTTCATGATGGCGTTAACACTAATCACTTCCTTGTAATGTTTTCAGAAGACAGTAAGCCAAGGTTTCGTGAGAAATACTCGATATCATTAATAATTGTATCTATCACATTGATCATTTAAATCAATGAAGTTGTATCTGCATACTGTTGCTCAGCTTTAGAAAAGAATGAAGTGCTAATTTATTTTGTAACATGGATGGACCTTGAAAACATTACGTTGAATGAAACAATCAAACATGTAAGATTACATATTGTGTGATTCCATTTGTATGAAATGCACAGAATAGGCAAATCCATAGATGCAGAAGGGAAATTAATGGTTTCCTGGAGCTGGGGAGTTACTGCATGACAAGCATGGCAGTTGTTTTTTAATTGACAAGTAGTATTTTACTGCATGGATATGTCACAATTTCCTTTATGCAATTTTATTTATGAAAACTCAAACATTTGTATTGTTTGCATTTCTTGACTATTATACATAATACTGCAGTGAACATGTGTGTATAAGATTTGTTTGGATATATTTTCATTTCTCTTGAATATGTACTTGTTAGTGCAATATCTAAGTCATATGGGCTCAATAGAAAAAGCTAACTCAAACTCGAACTCATATTCACCTACCATATACACAACACAGATCACTTCTGTAATCCCAAAATGTGAGAGGACTTTTTCCCACTAATAAGCACACAGTTCTATAGAAGTGGACATGAACTGGATGTTCAGGTATCTCCATAGGCTTGAAGCAAGGGCCCAATCCACCATGGACTGCTGATACAACAGGTTGAGGGCTCAGTTACCAGGATTACTTTTGCCAGATTGTTTTGCCTGTGCTTCTGACCAATCAGCTATGAATCAGGATTTCTACAACTCCCTCCATCAGTTCAGTCAGTTTACCTAAGTAACTCATAGTGCACGGGGAACTTCATGCCCGCTATGAGTGCAGCAACCTTCAGGGACCTTCATGGTTCAGCAATCCAGAAGCTCTTAGCATCCAGCGTTTTTTTGAGTTTTTTTTTGAGATGTCACTGTATAAGTAAGACAGAAGCAGGACAACCATGTGGGAGTGTAATTGAACAAAAGGGTGTAATCTAATGCTAACAGACTGAGTGAGAAACCCAGTAAAGCCTGCTTGTTCACATTATTCTTGCCCTTTCTGTGCAGCATTCCTTACTCCAGGGTATGGGGCAGGTTGCATTCTGAAATAAGGATCTCAGATCTATCATCAGAGAAGGGCAAAGAATTTCTTTATGGCTAACTCCGAGACAGAAAGGCAAAAGATGAAAGTTTTAGTGACCCATTTTGGAGACGAGAAATACTAGCTTCTATGGTTTGCCCTGGAAAGGGAGTTAGGAGGCAGAAGCCATGGGCAAAAGCCAAAACTACGTATCACATACAGGAATAATAGATCATTGAATATGTGTGCACCTCCTCTATATTCATATATTGAAATTCTTACTCCATGTAATGAAATTAGGAGGTGGGGTCTTTAGGGGGTAATTTGGTCATTAGGATGGAGCATTCATAAGTGGGATTAATGCCTTTATAAGAGCTTTCTAGCCCTCTTTTCTCCATGTGAGGATACCAGGAGAAAACAGGTATCTGCAACCCAGAAGGAGCCCTAACCATAACCTGACCATGTAGTAGAACCCTGCTCTCAGACTTCCAGACTGCAAAAATATATTTCTGTTGTTTACAAGCTACCTAGTCTCTGATATTTTGTTGTATTCGCCAAAATTGCTAAGATAGCAGCTCTATATTTAACTGAGGAAGAGCCAGACTCTTCATATAGTTGCTTCATTTTATAGTCCTACTTTTGCATTTCAGGCATTCAACTTCTGCATATCATTTCAATGCTTGTTATTACCTGGGGCTGTTAAATATTATTATTATTATTATTATTATTATTATTACTAGGTCTTCCTAGTGTATGGGAATCGGTACTTGTGGTTTTGATTTACATTTTCCTAATGACTTAAATAATATCGAGCGCTTTTATGTGTTGGTTGGTCATTTGTATGTGTTCTTTGGAGAATGTTTCAGATCTACTGCCGATTTTTTAATTTGGATTCCTTAATAACATTTTCTCTTATTGGTTTGTAAGAGAACTTTACAGATGCTGGATTCAAATCCTTTATCAGGTAGATTATTTGCAAATATTTTCTCTCATTCTGTGTATATTATCTTTTCATTTCCTGTTTGGTTATTTTTTAGTTTTTCATTTGTTAAACAGGGTCTTTCTATGTAGTTCAGGCTAGCCTAGCACTCGCAATTATCTTGCCTCAGTCTCATGACTGCTGGGATTATAGGTGCACCACCACACTGACCCTCTTGATGGTGTCCTTTGAAGCGCAAAAATTTTATGTTTTAATGATGCTGTTTGTTTATTTTTTTTTTCTTTTGTTGCTGGTGATTAAGAAACCACTGTCTAATCAAGACCATGAAGAATATGCCCATGTTTTCTTCTGAGTTTTTAAATTTTAAGTCTTACATTTAGGTCTTGGATCTACTTTGAGTTAATTTTTAATGTGGTGTGAGGTAAAGATTTTTTTGTGTGTAGATTTCCAGTTATTCTAGCAACATTTGTTGAAGAAAATCATCTTTCTGCCCACCCACTGAACTTGTCAAACAATCAGTGTGGAGGCTGATTTCAGGATCTTTACTTCTACTCCATTAATCTATTTGCCTATCTTTTTGCTGAAATTATAGTGCCTTGAGTACAGTAGCTTTATTATAGTAAGTTTTGAAATTGCAACATATGAGTCATCCAATTTTTTTTAAGACTATTTTGGCTAGTCGAGGTCTCATGAATTTCCACATACACTAGGATTAGCAGATGAGTTTCTTCAAAGAAGCCAACTGGTATTTTGATAAGGTTTACATTTGATCTATTAGATCAATTTGGAGAATATTGCCATTTAAACAATATTGAGTATAAGAATCTCTTGCTACTATTTAATTTTTTTCAACATTCTTTTGTACTATTCCAAGTATTATTCTTATACTCATTTTAATGTGCTCCTAGTTGTTTTATTTTTGATGCCTTTACAAGTGAAATTGTTTTCCTGGTTTCCTTTTTGGTTTATTTATTGCTACTGTATAGAAATATAGAAGCTCATTGTGGTGACTCACACCTGTAATCCCAGGTGGGAGGCTGAGGCAGGAGAATCCTTGTGAGTTTGAGACCAGCCTGGGCTACAAAATGAGCTCAAGGCCAGCCTGAACCGCATAGTGAGATCCTATCTCAGAAAGACAAAAAAAGAAAAGAAAAGAAATGTAGATATCATCATTGTTATCATTATTAGTTTAACTTCCTGAAGTAAAAATGTAGGATTGTTCATAATCCCAAAAAGGCAAAGCATTTGTTTTATTTCATTTTGTGACATTGTATCTTAGTTATTTTATCTGTGCCTAAATTAAAACTTTTATTTTAACTTTATGTTTTTATGTAAATATATCACTATACTAATTTTGCATTCTTAAGAGAAACTTAAATTATGTTAGCATGTGTTAAAACTAGTGTGGTGAATTTATAATTTAGTCAGGCATGGTGGCACACGCCTGTAATTTTAGCACTCAGGAGGCTGAGGCAGGAGGATTCCTGTGAATTTGAGGCCAGTCTGGGCTATGTGGAGTTACATACCAGCCTAAATTACATAGTGAGACCCTGTCTCAAGAAAGGGGGAGCGGGGAGAAGAAGAAGAGGGAAAAGGAATGAGGAGAAGAAATTTATACTATAATACAAAACTTAGTTAAGGAAAGAAAAAATTGTTGTGTATTTTTGTTTTCTGAAAGAAGAAAGTGTTTATAGATGGCAATGACTTATGGGCTTATAATACTTTTGCTTCTATTTTGCTTTATTCCCTATTATTCAGAAAATATGTAGGGACAATATGAAGTTAATAAATCATGTTGTGAACCTATTCATACCATTGGCAGTGTCCTGTGCAAATAAACAACACCCCCTGTGTTTCTATTTGGGAGTGCTAAAGGACAGTGTATGTTGGCCCTACTGCCTATGATTCTTCTGAGATCATTTTGTTCACTTTGTCAGGTGACTGCTACAAATAAATACAGATTTCATTTGAACTGCAAGAACTGCTGCTCTTGGATTAAATCCTTGCTTCTGTTGCTTTTATGACCCAGTTTTGCTAGGAAATCTGAAGATCCTTGAGAAAAGTGCTAAGAAACAAAGTGGTAGAGTTTGTGGACCTGACTCTTGGGGTGTCTCCTAGTGCTGCCCCCTAACTCCTGGTAGTAAGTGCATGCCTATTAGTGCTTCTATGATACCTACAAGGTCCTAAATACAGACTTGTTTTCCCATTAGTTTTAGTTTCTCTTTATATTATATATCATTATATAATATTATATAATCTATATGTCATTATATAATATTATATAATATATTGTGTATCAATTTTCTTATATATCGATTATATATATATATCAATATAATTGATTTGCATATATATATATATGAGAGAGAGAGCGTCAGTCTTGTTGTATAGTTCAGGATGGCCTTCAACTATGTAACCCAGGCTGACCTTGAACTCACAACTGTTTTCCTGCCTCAGCCTCCTAAATGCTGGAATGACAGCATGCATCATAATGCCTGGCTCTTTTTCTTTTTTATTTTTTTGAGACAGGGTCTCACTGGATAGTCCAGGCTGGTCTTGAACTCATGAAAATTGTCCTACCTCAGCCTCTCTCCAGAGTGCTGGGATTACAGCAGTACACCATCATGCCTGGCTAGTTCCTCATTATTAAACACACACACACACACACACACACACACAAAGATAATAATAAAGTTACCAGCAGTTAACTTGGTTGAAGCCAAATTGAAATTAAGAGGCAAAAAAAGAAATTAAGAGGCATTTGTAGTCATTAATAGCCAGTTCACTGCACAATGTTTCATAGGGGGGAAAGGATAATATATAAAGCCCAGACAGTGGTTTGACTAGAATTAAATCTATAAAGTGGAATAATATACACCCATTTAAAAAAAAGAATAAGAAGGTATAATATGACCCTCTCCAAGAATTGCTGATTATGTGTACAGTTTTCCAGAAAAATATACAAAGATGCTGTTTACATGAGTTGCCTTTGGGAAACAATATGTAAGAAACTTTAAATTTATTTTTCACTTTTTGTTCAAGTAAATTTTCTATTTTATGTGTTAGTATATTTTGTTTGTTTACTTATTTCAAATACTTATGAAAAAACAGATAATAATGAACCCCCGTGTGTCCCTCATGCAACTCCAGTAATCACTGACTCTTGGCCAGTCTTGTTTCTTCTGTACCATTGTGTGTTCCCATGCTCCAGAGTATTTTGAAGCAAGAAGATTTTGAGAATGAGGTTTTATGTGACTTGCTTTGCTCGATTTTTACTAAGGCATGCCTCAGAATTTGTCACAAATGTAATTGTTTCCCTTTTAATATCTTTGTTATTCTTTGCCTCTTATTTTGTTTACTGATAGAAATCTTAGCCCTCAGAGGAGTAGTGAGCCATGAATTTTATGCAAAAAAGCCATTGGAGTTTTCCATCTATAGCTCCAGGAGTAACCAATGACAAGACCATTCAATGTAATCTGAATGCTCTCCTAATGGGTTAATTCTCCACCCCCTTTCAAAGCCACAGGGTTAATACTCTCATTGAAATTATACTGTTACACCTGTAGAATTACTTGACTATTCTTTTTTGTTATTATTGTTGTTACTGTTTTTTTTTTTTTTTTTTTTTTTTTTTTTTTTTTTTTTTTTTTTTTTTTTTTTTTTTTTTTTTTTTTTTTTTTTTTTTTTTTTTTTTTTTTTTTTGAGACAGGGTCTTGCTGTGTAGCTCAGGCTGGTCTTGAATTCACTGTGTAATCCAGACTGGCCTCAAACTGTGGCAATCCTCCTGCCTCAGCCTCCCCAGCGCTGGGATTACAGGCATGCACCATCACACCTGGCTTCAACTTGATTTTTCTTGAGGAGATTACTAGCTGAAGTTCTGATTAATCAATAAATCTGTTTAGAGTAAGAATTAATTTGATGTAAAGCAAATGACAGATGTGTGCCCCACAGGAGCATGTTCTTTTTTTTTTTATTGCCAGTTATATTTGATCCCCATTATAGGCACTATTACTATTTAATTTTGAGGTCTCTCTGATACTTGGGAAGGACGTGTTTATTACCAGATGATATTGGCAGGCCCATGTAATTCTTTTTCACATTTTTCCTTTACTTAAGTGTATCTCAGTGTCATGGTATGAAATGCCTTGAATAGCATATTTACTCAGAATAAACAATGCAAGATATAAACTATGAGTTACCAATTACATGTTTTTAAGAACAAAATACAAAAAATACATATTCTGCCTCATATCCTGCTAGTGTATTTTTCCTAAAGCATCATTTGAAAATATGTAATCTGTTTGTCGAGCATGTCAAATATTTCAGGCTATTATTGAGACATTATTCCAAGTGTATGTTCACAAAAAATAGGGAAGAAAAGAGAAGTGAGAAGAAATTGAATTATATAGAATAAATAGGAATGGAATTCTCACATACTGTAAATCAACTGATTATAGAGGGAATTTGGCAAAATGAGCCTTAGATCCCATAATGTTAAACAAATCAGACATGCCAGGACTATGTGAGGCCAGTACCAAGTGCTGTAAACTGTTGCCAAGTGTATCATGTGATGGAAAAGGTGAGCCAGGATCCTGGATTTGGCCTCTAAGGCATAATGTGGTATATTTGGTCAGGAGGTATCAGGCCTTTCTGAGAAAGCAACAGAGGTGGTAGTATGGAAACCCACTGATACTAAGATCATAAAAATATAAAAACTGAATTTGACAGAAAAAGGAAATAAATTGAAAGCATATTGACAAACCTAGGATGCTTTTTCAAGAAAACGTGATAGTCATCAATGTTTTCAATGGTACATTAGTCACTTTGTCATACTTGTTTGTTTGTTCCCAGAAGTAGCATCTCAAAAATCAAAGCCTAAGGCCTGACATGGTGGCCCGCATCTGTAATCTCAGATATACCAGAGGCTGAGGCAGGAGGATTTCAAGTTTTAGGCCAGCCTGGACAACTTAATGAGACTTTTGTCTCAAATCCTAATTTGAAAAGCGTTGCTGGGCATGGTGGCACACACCTACAATCCCAGTACTTAGCAGGCTGAGGCAAAAAGAAGGTCACCAAGAGTTCAACGCCAGCCTGAGCCACATAGTTCAAGGCCAGCCTAAATTACATAGTGAGACCCTGTCTCAAAAATGAATACATACATACATACATGCATGCATACATACATACATACATACAAAAAGTATTGAAAACACTTGCTTAGAATGCTGAGACCCTGAGCTCAAACACCAATACCTCAAACAAAATAAAACATTCACAACAGCACATCAAAGCCCAAGTCAAAGGGAAAGTCTGATTTCATGTTGCTAACACCCTGCACACTTTTGAACATCATGTTCAAAATAAGGTCTAATTCAAGACTAGTTTAAGACAAAGTTAAATATTCAGTGGGTGCTCTCTTTCATTGTTAGTAATGGTGTACGTACACGGGATTATAAAAATATACAATGGATGTTTAAGTTTTAAAAAATGATTACAGTAAAAGACATATTCACATTAATTCTTCTCAGATCCCTTGCCTCACTTTGAACATATTTATCTCATTTTTTTGCCACTTTCTTAAGCAGTTCTGCAAATCTTTCATGAGTGTCTTTTTTTTTTTTTTGGTGGTACCAGGGATTGAACGCACTACCTTGTGCCTACCAGGCAAACATTTGAGCCACTGAGCTAAATCCCCAGCCTTTCATGAGTATCTTTATGCAGTACGATTAAAAATACAGTGAATGCTACTGCTGAGTACCATTCAGTGGAAATGCGGGCTTGTCAAAACATTAGTGTTTCCTCATCAACTTTATTCTCTGTATCTGATCCCATGTAACTTCTGATTGTTCCCTACTTATCCATGTTATTCTTTGTATCAGATGCCATGTAACTTCTAGCTCTTCCCCAAAGTCAAAATGAATATGAAAAGTAGACATTTTAAATTGATTCAGGAGATTGAGGCAGCCACAACAGCACAACTAAAGACATTATGAAAGAGGACTTCAAAAACTGCTTCAGAAAACAGCAAGAATGATGAGATAAGTGTGTTTGGTTTGAAAGGGAGTATTTTGAGGGGAGTCAATGGCACGATAGAATAAACACCTGACTTGTCCCTGAATTCTCTACAGATTATTTTCTGAGGGTCTAGTCTTTTCAACTGTATTATAGTTGTATTTTAAATTCTTCTGACCTCCCACAATACCAAGCTCAAGGTTTGAATAACTAGTAATGGTAATTCTGGGGAAAATGCCATTGAATATACTTTCAGAAGATTTGAATTCTGGTCTGAGTTTGAAATTATTTAGCAGCAAGATTTTGGGATTTCTCACTTTTCTCAGTTGAAAAATCAGAGGAATGGTCTAGGTTGGTAGCCTTTTCTAGCTTAGATTGTAAGATTCTGAGATTTTGATCATTTTTGATAGTTATCTGACATACTAATTCATTGTGGTGGCATTAACAGAAGTAGAAATGTTGTCAGTGGGCCTGGATTTGCAAAAGTGATTTATTAGGTTCAATTTGTGAGACTTTGGGAATAGTAACGTATACCAAAATTTAGATGTATTTTAAAAATGGAACTACAACCGAGGTATGGTGGTACATGCCTGTAATCCCAGCATTTGGGAGGCTGAGGCAGGAAGTTTGCCATGAGTTCAAGGCTGACACTACATAGTGAGCCCCTGTCTCAACAAACAGAGAAACAAACAAACAAATAAAAAATGGAACTACAGATTGGGATTTGAAGTTGGTGGTAGAAGCATTGTCATTCTCACTGAACTCTTCAGCGAATATGAGTTAGATTCCAAGGTTTGAAGTAAAAGGCACTTATTCATAACAGTTACATGGCCACATATTGTTAGATCTGAAAAAAACATGCAAATTATGTTGTCTACCTTGCTTTATATACAAGGAAACGATTCAAGAAATGGAATTTGCCCAAAGTGACACCTTCGCTACACATCTGACATGCTGACAGACTTTCCCTATCTCCAGGCTCCCAATTCATCTCTCACTGAGTTTGTTTTTTTTTTTTTTTTAGATTGCTGTACTGAGATTCCACTAATCATTATATATCCACATACATACACAAAATTATTTATAAAATTTAGCTTAACTTTGTGGGAAGGAGAATCAGTCAAATAGAATAAGCACTGTATCTGAATTTTGACTCTGAAATTAACTGGCTTGTGTGGAAATTAGTGAATTGTTCAGTTACCAGGGAATATTTTTGTGACACCTGTTGAAAGTTAGGACACAGTGTAGAGTCTTTTTTTTTTTTTTTTTTTTTTTTTTTTTGGTACTGGAAATCACTCTTGCCAGCTCAGTGCTGTGCCACTGAACTGTACCCCCCCAGCCCACTAGAGTTGTAAAAGTACCCACATGAGGTACTTAATCTCTAGATCTCTGCTTAGATGCAGCTTTAGGTATGGGGTGTAGTGTTAACACCAAGCTGATCATACTGTAATTTGGTAGAGACTACAGTTCCAAAATACGTGTTTGTGGTTGATCTCAATTTTACTTTGACAAAGAACTGGATTCCCATGACAAAGGTCAAAGGGAGATCTGGCATCCATTTCACT
This sequence comes from Dasyprocta punctata, assembly GCA_004363535.1. Lineage (NCBI taxonomy): Eukaryota > Metazoa > Chordata > Mammalia > Rodentia > Dasyproctidae > Dasyprocta > Dasyprocta punctata. The sequence goes on from RJWM01000006.1 coordinate 324,159, forward strand.
ACTTCAATATGTAGTCTCAAGAATATGTAATGCAAATAATTCCTTGCTAGAAGACTGAAAGGAAATGATTGCATTTCAGTACAATGTATTCTACAATAGTTCACTGTGCATGAAATTTAAAACTGCTGGCTTTACAGATATTATTTTTACAAAGTAGACTTTTATAGCAGTGTACTCAATCTGTTTTGCTTTGTAGAATATTCATAAAAGTTGAAATTTAAGACCAAACTGAAAAATCCTGATGGCAATAGTTGTGAGATACTGAGCTAAATTCTGTAGTGATGCTCTCTAGTGTAATACATTTATTGATTTCTACTGAACATGAATAGTTTGTGATCATGAGCATTACTATTATGTTATTTTACCATAGTGGTGCCTGTATTTCCTACCCATCATGACTTCGTAGCGCCTTAGAAGCATCACTATCGAGTCTTTTTTTTTTTTTTTTTTGTGGCACTGGGGATCATTTAAAAATCTGCAAGAGTGTTTATTGTTTTCACAATAAACAAATTAGTTGAGGTTTTATGTATGTGAAAATCACATCTGTCTTCTTTACCCAGTATCTAGCACAGGACCTGGCTTGTAGCAAGCATTGAATTAATTTTTTTAATGAATCAATGAATGCATAAATGAATGGCAATCAGCACTAGCTGCATAATTAGCTAACCAACTAGTTTTACTAAATAGTTACACATTTAAAAGTCTTTCATTTATTTCAAGGGAACATCCAAAGCTTTTTGAGAGAAGATCTGATATTTTTTGAGAGATGCCTTTGAAAGTAGTCCAATATATTCATTTCACAGTACAGTCAATACATTGTTTCATATATGTCAGCTGATGCCACTGAACCCATAGACCCACCATAGTAGAGTAAGGTCTATGACAGAAATCTTTGAAAAGTTGCTTAAGCCAAAATAAGAAGTAGAAGAGGTTTGTTCTCCTCGAAAAGTCAGCACCAAAGGCTTGCCCCAGGTATGCTCAAAGCAAACTTTTGTCTTTTTTTAATGCTGTATTATTTTATTTTTATGGAATCTGGATATATTTTATGCTCATCAAAGATGTCTGTCTGTTTTTACCTTTTTAAAAATTTTTATTACTACATGTTTGCAGTACCTGCAGTTTACAATCATCTTGAGCAGTGGGTACATGTACATACAACAACTTGTTTCTTTTTTTGAGTACCATTTTCTTTCCCTTTCCCCTCCTTCCTCTAATTCCCCTCTCCCAATTTTGATTCTTGTTGATATTATTAATCTTAGTTCATGTTATGGTGTTTATGTTAATTGGGGTTTTTAGTTTCCTGCACATGGTATATCTTTATTCTTCTTATTTTCCCTTCCCCTCCTCCTCACCCCTCTGCATTGTTTCCTTGGACCCCTTTCCTATTGCAAGAGATCCATCTCCTTATTCCCTTCTAGCCATCATTTCTTACAACTGTTGAAACTGGACCTCTGTTGACTTGACTCCAGAGGTCCCTATGTCCCCACCATCTCAACATGTCTCATTAATCCTGGGAAGAACAAGAACAAGAAATTGTTTCCTCACTATGTGGTTTCTGAGAAGCTACCATATGAACTCTTGATTGCTAAAATGAGAATACCCATGCTAATCTACTTGGCCTTATGAAAAGTAATTTAAGCCTTTTACCCCACCCCAAAAAAATCCATGGTTGAAACCACGTTGTTACCATAACAATATTTGTTTTCTACCCCAGTTGTTATTTCAAGCACAGAAATACATATGATTATACGTATGATTATACAGGGTTTATTCTTAGTTCAGTATTCTAGAAAAGAATGCATGTTTTCAAAATAAAAGTTTTTTTTTTTTCTTCAAAGTCTTTACTCCTGTTGAAATTTTTAGAAAAGAGAAAAAATCTTTAAGCTTTTTTGAAAGTACAGACAAAAACTGGCATTTCACTTATGGGGAAATTTTGCAAAATTACACTGACTAAAAGTGATTTTTGTTTTGGCTTTCCTGTGAAACCGTCCAGAAAGGCCAAAAATTACTGGCATTGCTTTTGTGTAAAACTTTTCACATAGACTCTACTTGTAATTCAGCCAACTACATAATTCAGGTCATCAGTGACACACATATTCACACAGTGGAACTGGTCAGTGAACAGAGAAGTTGTCATGAAGTGGATTATAATATTGCCATATGGATGGACCAGATCACACAGATTACAGCTAAGGAAACTTTACATTAACAAGCTTGGGAACAGCTTTCCTGAGCTGATCCCTGCCCCCAGAAACCCTCAGTTGGAAAGCCAATTGCTTACTGATTACGACAGCGACATCATTTGGCAAACATTTTGGCCTGATCTCAATGTGTGACATCAGACTCTTTTAGGGTTTTCCACATAAAATGAATTCTCCAAAGAAAACACAGAAAGTGAGCCTTAATTTGAAATCCATTATTATACCCTCTCAGGTCTCATTAACTACCTCAGTCATGTATTTCTTCATTTTTATTTTATTTTCACGTATTTACCAACAGTTAATATATGAGTGCTAAACTCTGTCATGGTGTTTTTTCAGAGTTTTAATCAGATAGTCCTTTGCAGCTATTCTCACCCAACCTCCTTTTTATGGGGGTTAGGATATCTTTTGTTTTGCTATAGTACTGAAAGGTCTACCACTTTGGGAGTGGCTTGCATCACTTTGTTTGAGGAAGGAAATAAACGTTATTCTTTGACCCCCTTAGGACAAATTAGTCGGCTTTTGTGAGTAGTGGCTGTGTGCCAAAGTTTGAAGGACTCATTGTTGATGTGTTTCGCCATGTCACCTAAAAACGAGACATATTACCGGCATTTCACTCTTGGGTGTAAACATCTCCTGTGAGTATATTTACCTGAAATCATTAGAGTTTTTCTCCAAAGCCCATCTGTTTAGGTGACATCTGCTTAATACTTTAATGCACATGGCCTTAAAGCAGATGCAAGTCAGTCTTGCCTCCTGAGGTCTCCAGAAGGCAGGAGACAGGGAGGGTGAGTGTGAATGTGGCAGTGGTGCCAAGATATGGGAACTGTGATACTGTGTAGGTGGAGCAGAGAATTATCTGCATGTCATGTGAGTTGAGAATAGGTTTAACATTCTCACACTCAAAGAGTTCCATCTGGAACCTATTCTTTGACAAAGAGAAATAGGTGAATATTCTCATATCTTCTGAAATGGCTTAAACAAGGAATGGGAAATACTCTTTAGTCACTTTTGCCTATTTCTTGGTAATAGTATATTCAGTTTAATTATTCTTCAAGACAAATTTATTAACCTATTAAACTGAAAACTAAGATCTGTTGAATTCTTCCTCTTGAACTCATTTCATAGAAATAGAAATACCATTCTTAATACATTGATTCCATGGTGTGCACATTTAATATTTACCTCTCTTTTTCTTTTCCTCTAACACATGGCCTTTATTCCCACTGATCTTTGGTTCCTGCTGTTCAGTGTTCTACCTCTTTTTTCCCCTGGTTTAAATAATCATCACCATCTGCCTCACAGTATTACAGTGTTATTTCTAGATAACCCTCCCCTTCCTTCTCCTAGAATACAGGGAGGTACAGCAATGAATATTAGAACTATATCCCAACAGCCCTCCATATTCTGGACCTAATTCGGTATTATCTTGCTTTCTCATGTGGCAAGTTCCTGAGCAGGGACAGCCTGTGCCTCCATTCTATGGCAGGCAACACTCTGACCCTGGTCTGTAAATGTTCACAATATGGACTGATGAAAGAAAGTATTCATGTTCAGCGAGTTAGTGCCAAATAAATATGTAGGCCAAATAAGGCCACTAGTGCCAGTCCACAGTGGTTCAGAATAATATTTAATATAACACTGCCTCCTTGAATAACAAATCATATATTGTAAAGTCTGAATTTAATCTTCTCTTGATGCCAGATTTCTTGTGCTCCTTTAATCTGCCCCTGTAGGTATTTCAGAGTCTGTGAGAAGCAAGTTAACAAGGACCTCTCATCACCCCCACCCCATTGCCATATTGCTGTGCAGTAAGTAGAAATCAAACCTAGAAAAAATAGACTGAGTGTATGGATCTTGAATTCTCCGGGTCTCTGAGCAACCATCTACCGGGAGATGGAGTGATGAGAAACGGAAGTTTACCGTTAGCTTAGCTATTGGTATAACTTCAGTTACCTAGCTAAACTATGAATTGGAAGTATTTGAATAAAACACTTGAGATTGCTAGTATTTTGGAGGGGATAGCTCACAAATAATTTTTTTCTGCATTTTTCTGGGAGTGTTGGAGTTCAGCATAATCATCTCTATAACTGATAAAAGTATGTATGGAAATCACAAAAGTGAAATAAATGCTTACTAAAAATTTGACATTGCAAAGATCAATGACTCTTTATCTCCGTAGTATCAGTGAAGAAGTTTAATTGTCCTTGCAATTTAATATGAATGCTCATTCTTTCTAGAATAGAGGGCCAAACTGGAACCCCCTAAAAAACCCTACGTATGGTTATAAAATGCTTACCAACCAGACTCTCAATCATGCTTATCAAAATGCTACTTCACATTTAAGCTTTTACATTCTCATTTCTTATTTATTTTTCAGAGATTTGCAGTTTGACTTCTGTCCTTATTGTCTTATTGAAATGACTCATTAAATCCCCAGTTTTCTTATTGCAGAATCCTGGGGTATTTCTCATTCCTTTCTTCATTATGTGGTACTATTTGACTGTTCATTCTTTTTTGAAAGTTTTTCCTGCTTTTATTATCTTCTTTTGCTAGTGGTTCTTTCGGCCTTCTGCCGTTCTTTCAAAGCTTTCATCTTGACCTCTTTTTGTAAGGCAAACCACCAAGCACTGATGTATTCTAGGGTTCTCTCAGCATTCTGTCTCTGGATGCAACAACGTTCGTAGCTTCAGCTGTGACCTCTTACAAATCCACTTAACCAACCTGTCCTTCTCTAGACCTGCATTTCTGACTGTGGATTGTCTATACACAGATTCTGTCCAGTGGATATTGGAATACACCATGGTGCATCATATTCAACATGTTTACAATAGGACTCATACCTGCCTTGCCCGCCATATGGAAATCGTTCTCCATGATCCAAACCCCACAAAAACAAAAAGCTGTGCCCCACTCCCATATTTTCTATCACGGTAAAAAACCAAAGTGCTTGTGAATAACTGTTTCCCTTGTTATTCTCTGCAGTATCACCAATCACTAACTCATATGGTCTGTGCATCATAAATATTTCCTGTTGACACCCCTTTGTCTTCTGTATGGATTTCCAGTCTAAAGCACCTATGATCTTTCCTCCATGTTATTTGAATGAATCTTTTTAAAAAAGCTTGCCTGATCATTTCAGTCTCCTTAAAATTTTTCATTTGCTCCATATTCTTTAGCTGGTTATGTCTAGCCTTTTATTTTCACATTCTATAAGCTCACCTCTACTGTTACCACGTGGAAAGTTTGAATTCCTTCAGTACTCATGATCATTTCTCACCTCTGTACTATTATACTTGTCTAGAATATGCTTCAGTTTCTTTTCTTGTTTGCCTAAGGAGTAAATCCCTGTTGCCTCCTCTGTGTGGTTTTCACAGAATACTCCCTTACGGAGTTGAATGTACAGTATTTATGTTTCTATGGTTTTTATTGTACCTGGTTATTCTAATGTTATATTGATAATGACTTTAAGCATATCTTTGTCCTCACCATGGATTGTGAGATCTTTGAGGACAGAGGCTGTGTCATACTCGTATTTGTATCCCTGACAGCTAGTACAGAGCCCAGCTGATAGTGATAGATCAGTGATAGTTTGCAGGATGGGTCTTATTTCAGCCAAAGCAGCCTTACCTTTCACATTCCTGTTCTAGCAAGCTTATGAATTCATCACTCTTCTCCATGTATTCTTTATGTTTTATCTTTTCTTTCTCCAACTCCAATATGGTTTGCCTGTGGGATTTTTCTACCATTAAAAGTTGTTCCAAGAGTCGCCTGTGAGATTCTTTATGTTTTTCCACCACCTTGTCCAGCTACAAAAGAAAATGCATTTATAGCCTGTTAACATCAAAATATTTACAATATTGACATATTTGACACTTTTTAGAAATGTTTGTGTTTTGATTAATTCAGCAGTAAGCTTTTTTTTTGATGTTTGGTTTTTATCAACATATTTTGAGGGAAATTTTAACACAGTTGTCTTCCTATTATCATCAAATATTTGAGGGAGAGTGATCTTTGTCTCTGTGGGTATTAGAATAATTTCCAAATACCCACTTTCTGACATTCTTGCTTCTCTCCCCTAAGAAAAACTCCATTAATGGAATGGCAGAGAACAGAGAATCTTTCCTTTGATTTGATTCTGCAGCTGCCCCAGCTGATCTCTGCTGTCACTGCCCACCCTAAAGTGCTGTCTACCATTGTGTATGCCTCTTGGATCCCTTAGTCTTTTTATTATACATTGAAGTATTGCCCCTGAAATAGGTAGGTAGACAGATAGGTGGATAAATATGCAATGTGTTGGCGTATAGTGTGAACATGACCAAATATAAACACTGAGACCTTTCTGCTTTTTGTAGCACTAGTATCTTTGTTATAAAATGTTTCTGTGCCTGTTTTATGCATTGTCTTCCTACCTAGACCACAGACTCCCAGAGGATAGGTCCAAAAACCAATTTTTCTTAAATTCCTAGCATCTAACACAGAACTTTGATTATTATTAATGCCTTTTGTATGTTTATAGATTGGAAACAAATCAAGCAAGCAAAGAATCAAGAAAGAAAGGAGGGGCAGGGAGGCCACTGAAAGCAAATGTGGCTCAAAATTATTGCCAGTGATAAATTAAAATCGATTAAGGGCATAATTTTGAAAGCATGTGACTTTCTAGATTAAATACTGGATTCTTAAATATAATGTGTTGGTTTTTGCCCTTTGTTTTTATCATAAAAGTTTGAAAATCTGTGATTCTGTGTGAAATTAATGCCAATTAGCATTTTGTTTGTTTGTTTGTCTGCTTGTAGTACCTGGTATTAAAGCTATGGCCTCTATATTGAGCTACAACCTCAGGCCCCCCTTTTTTTAAAAAATTTTTTCTTTTCAAACAAGTTCATGCCAAAAACCTGGATTGACTAGGCTGGACTTGAACTTGTGATCCTCCTACCTCAACAGCCCAGAGTACTCCAGTTAGCATTTTGGAGATGTTTGGTGCACATCTTAAAAAGCATACACTTAATGAGAAATCCAAAGCACAAAGAATAGAATTAAGGTCTGTAGCATATAGAACCCAGTAGCCTCTCTCTGACCTCTAAATGCTTAAATTGACTTAGTTGACTTAGTTTTCTTTTTCTTTTCTTTCCTCTCTTCTTGTTCTGTCTTGTTTTATTTTATTTTGTTTTATCTTGTTTTTTTGAGAAAGGGTCTTGTTATTAAGTGCAAGCTGGCCTTGAACTCATTATGCAGCCAGACTAGCCTCAAACTCAGCAGTTTTCCTGCCTCACCTCCCAAGTGCTGGTATTACAGGCATGTGCCACCGTGTCTGGCAGTTGTTTAATTTGCTAATGTGGGTTTGTGATAGTAACTTATCACATACAAAATAACTGATTAGGCAGTTGTCACTGATTTTTTTTTTTTTTTTTTTTTTTTTTGCAGCACCAGGGATTAAACTCACAACTTCGCGCCTGTCAGGCAGGCGCTTAAGCCATTGAGCCAAACTCCCGGCCCCACTGATTTTTTAAATAGATTTATTCAGTCCTTTTGTGGATGGTGAAACTGTCAAATAGTTGTATTTTCTACTGTCAGAGGTAGTGTTAATTGACGGTCTTTTTAAAAGGAGGCATAATGTTAGGTAGTTCTCAGACAACATTCCTCTGAAAATCCCCTCTTATTGTTGCTTAATCATTACAATGCATTATAAGGGAGACTTGAAATTTAATAGTAAAAGAATAATAAGATGAGTCATAATTTAGGGAAATTATCAGTTGATTTAGAGAAAATATTCACAAGGTTTGTCACAAGATTGACCTTAGAAATAATAAGCAAGTAATTACAGCTGTCTGAAAAATAAATGAATGACTAAAAGAAACTTCTTAAATTAGAAAAAAATTTTCCCTGTGCTATTCAGATGTGCATATTAAATTTTATTCAACCCAATGAGAGATTGTAGAATATTATTCACTCTTACTTGCCAGTGTGTTTTTTCCTTCTTTTGCATATTGGTTGTTGTTTGTTTGTTTGTGCATAGGGATTTAGGAAGGCTGGAAAGGAACAATGCTCTTCATTTATTACATCAGTGTTCCCCAACTTTAACCGCAGACCCCAGCCTACTGACAGGTCAGGTCTGTGGCCTGGTAAGAATTAGGCCACATAGCAAGTTGAACTGAGAGACAGGCAAGTTGAGGGAAGCTTTGTCTGTATTTATGCTGCTCCTGTCTCTCCATTCCTGCCTGAGCTCCACATCCTGTGTTAGATTCTCATTATAGTGGGAACCCTACTGTGAACTGCACAGAAGGGATCTAAATTGTGTGCTGCTTATGTGAATCTGATGCCTGACAATCCAAGGTGGAACTGAGTTGGTGATGAAAGCACTGGGGAATGTAATTGTTATGTATTGTAAACATATACTAAAAAAATAAATAAAAGGAAAGTTCCCCTTAACCCCTGTGGGTGGAAAAAGTGTCTCCACGAAGCCGTGCACTGGTTGGGGACTATTGTATTACATGATCCCCTAAATGGTCCTCCATCCCTCTCCAGCCTCATCTGTTTCTAGTCTGTCTCTATCTCAGACAACATCTTTTACCAGTGGCTAAAAGTCATTTCACCAACTATTCCTCCTGCCACTGCTACTTCAGCCCATTTCCACTCCATTCCCCAGTTTCCCACCTTCCCTTTAGCCTCCCTAGAATTCATGTAGTTTTTAGAACTCATCATAGTGCTTTAAGACTGCTTGTGTCCATGCTGAGTCCTAGAAACCCTTTTCCTCTTCAGCACATTTCACAGAAACTTCTCCTACTCTTTTTATTCCTCAGGAAAATTATTTATTCCTTTATATCAGTGGTGGTTAGCCTGTGGCATGCATTTTATTTTTTTCTTTTAAGACAAAAAATATTAATGTATGAGTTTTTTTTCTAAGCTAAAACCTCAGTATTCAGGTCTAGTTCAAGTATTTGTACTTTGTAATAATTAAGTGGGTTTTGAATTGCACTTTGTGATCAATAAATGAGTTTGAGTTTTAGAGATGGCACTCATCTCTAAATGATACACCATCGCTGCTTTATATCAAGGCTTAATTGTCTGGATGTCCTTCTCTCAGGTTCTTTGATTCTCAAAAGATTGTTTGGATTTGCTGCATGCTATTTAGTACAGCCTTGTGTATAACAGTAGTTAATTAGAAAATTTGCAAAGAGAAAGCCCCCAAACAAAATTACAGGTACTGGTGATATTTTAACTTGTTTCTGAAGTTTTATTTTCTGACTTCCATTTCTCCATATCCAGAATTCCTCTTAGAAAATATGCCAGTTGGTTTTCTCTTTAGTCTGTTTCACATTTCTGACAGCTCAAATAGCAGACCTGATCTTCGGCAAGTGACCAGCCCCTTTACTGATCTACACCTTAGGTTCTTCATTTATAAATTGTACTTGATGATTTATAAGATCACTTCTAGTGCCACAATTTTCCCAGGGCAACAAGTATTTATTAAGTGCCTGTTCTGCCACGTGTGCCTGGTACTATGATAGTCGCCATGGAGAACTCAAGAGAAGTTTGAACTCTGAATGAAGATAAGATAAAGACATGAAACAATTAGAAGCTATGTAAGTAAGGCAGTATGTCATTAAGTACTAAGGGATTACCAGAGAGTGACTGCTCTCTTTTTGTCTGTCCCCACTTAGGGATCAAATGAGGCTGGGGAAGAAAACAAGAAGACCCATCAAAAGCAGAAAAATTGAAAAGATGCCTTCCTAATGTTTCCTGTGTAACCACTAGCTTCTACTTTATCAAATGTACAGTCCAACTTCTTGCCTAGGAAAAAGGAAGTATTGTGTGTCCCATTAGGTTGGATTTTTTTGGTGGTCCCACCATGATCAGGAGTGAAGCACAGAAAGGTGTTCCATCTTTCTCCTTTTAGCTGCTTAATGTTTGTTTAAAAAAGGATAACAACCTTTTTTTTCAGTATATACCAGATCACAGGCCACTCTGATTTTTCTTTCTTTGCTATATGGCTTTAGTTCTTTTTGTTCTTTTCCCTTGTGTTTTTGAAGATGGTCCTTTTCCTTGATTGTATTTATCATCGTCATCATCATTATTATTATTATCATTATCATCTTATTATTACTCTCAATAAACTAGTAAGGGTAAAACTAACCTAGAAAGCAGAAAAATTGGCCTTTTTAGTAGATTAAAAATAACCAAATGTGCTATTCACAAAAATACCCCATCTTCTTCCTTGTCTGTATTGAAGCCTGATAGTCCTTGATAACACTGGAATCTTGACAGCGACTGTTGGTTTCATTGCATCCACTTCTCAAGACTCTAGAAATGGAGGTGTGATTATGATGGCTCCACACTGCCACTGGCAGATTTTCCTGAAAGCCTTTCCTTGTTTCATCCTCACTCTGCATGTTGATAGTCTTCTCTCATTCTTGTCTTAGTCATTTGATGAGCTTTAGGACAACCCCTCTACAGTCTTCCTTTCTACACTAAATTTGGTAGGATTCTGAATGTTTTCCCAAATTAGTTGAACCTTCATATGACTCTTTTCCTTATTCCACATCAACATCAATCTCCTCTTTCTTTCTCCCTGTCTCTGTAGCTCTGTATCTGTCTCTCACTCTCCCTCACTCCCTCTTTCCTGCCCCCCTGCCTCTCTGTGTATGTTATTGAGACAGGGTCTCTGTGTAATTCTGGCTGGCCTTGAACTTAGTGTGTAACCCATGCTAAGTTTGAAATCATGGCTATTCTCCTGCCTCAGCCTTCCAAGTGCTGGGATTACAGGAATGTGCCACCATGTCTAGCTAGCATCCAGTGTCTTTCCTCAGGGTACTTATCTGAAGCCTATGCAATTGTAAGCATGTAAGCCTGGACACATCTTTATCCTTTTGTTTTTGTCTCCTGCTTGATTGAGAGCCATCTATCCAGCATGAATAGTTTGCTGCTACTTATAACTTCCTATCCTTCTATATTTGTAACTTCTTCATTCTATATACTTTTTGCTTCATCCCTTTTCGTATCCTTCCAGCCCTTGTTCTACCCATGATTCTCTCTTTCTTATATTTTTGTTACCTCTGTCCCTTTAAATTGTCCCCACAAACGCAGTCAAATCTTCCTCTTCAAAAAATGCACACGTAGCCAGGCATTTTGGTACACCCCTATAGTCCCAGCATATGGGAGGCTGAGGCAAGAGGATTACCACAAGTTCGAGGCCAGCCTGGGCTGCACAGTGAGTTCAAGACCAGACTGGACTACACAATGAGACCCTGTCTCTAAATAAATAAATAAATGAAATGAAATGCACACCAGGAGAAAGAGGTGGAATTGCCATGAAGCTTAAGTTTCAGAGTTCTTCACTTATATGGGCATCTTCCAGGGCTTTGCTCTCTCCCTAGCAATGCATTCATCTAGTTACATATTGTGTAAAATTCCCAAAAGTGAAATATTTTATTTGTAATCAATTAAGACCTCTGCCTTTTTTCCATTTTGACTTACCCTCCATCATACTTCCTTTTATGTCAAGTAGTTTTGGAATGGCTATAAACATTTTGGGGCCATGCTAAAAGAAGGCTCAGTTAAAATTTAAAGCAATATATTACATGGTTCACACTCACTTCCATATATAGTTAAGTAATTGCTAGCCATCTTGAGGTAGGAAAGGCTTCAGAAATACTTATACCGGCCACTATATTTAGAATTGTCAAATACATTGTAAAATCAGAGGTTATATTGCAAAATTATTATGTACTTTAATTCCCAGCACTGAAAGTTTGTGGATTATAGAGAAAAATCAGTTCAAAATGTATGAAGCCAGAAGCTAATTAGTCTATCAAAATTTCTTTTTGAGTTTCTTGCTACAGTTTTTTCTCCATTTCCTCCATGCTTTTAAGAATTTTATATTTTACCTAACATTTTAATATAGTTTTTAGAGATGTGGTTTCACCATATAATTCTACATTAGTGCTGGAATTGAAGTTTCATCACTACTCATTCTGTGCTTCTTAACTTCCTCGACTCATCTATCTAAATTCCACCCCTTAATTTTATTGTCTGTAATAATCTATGGTTGTATGCTTATTTGGGTGATCATTTGTTGTCTGTCACCCTCTTAGGTTTTAAACACCATGGAGGCAGGAACCATAATTATTTATATATATCAGCTCTTCAGTAAGTATTAAGTAAGTAAATGAATTATGTAATTAAAATAAATACTTAAAAGCCCATGTGGTGGCACGTGCCTATGGTTCCAGCACTCAGGAGGCTAACGAGGATCACTGCATGTTCAAAGCCACCCTGGCCTACACAGTTGAGTTCAAGGCCAGCCAGGGCTACCCAGCATGATCTTGTCTCAAAATCCAATCCAATCCAATCCAATCCAATCCAATCCAATCTTACAGAATTGCCCTAGGCTACTCCAATTCATTCTCTCTTTCTCTTTTTGAGACTGGGTCTCACTGTGTAGTTCAGACTGGGCCCTGAGCTTGCTGGATAGCCCAGGCTGGCCTCAAACTCAAGGCAGTTCCCCTGCCTCAGCCTCCCAAGTGCTAAGATTACAGGCATGTGCCACCGTAGCTTGCTTCAGATTCCTTTATTATAGTACTTTGATAAGCTTAAATGTTGTTATATTTTCTGTGATATAATTTTGGAAAAAAACCAAGTGTACATTATACCATTGACTCAAATTGTTTTTAAGCCAGCTTCTAATGTAAAACCCAAGGTTGAAAGGAATAGGAAATTCAAATTGTTTTTTTTTCTGTGTCCTATTATTTTATTCCATTTCTGTTTTTTTTATTTAAGAGAAAAAAGACACATATAAGAAAGACAAAAAGCAAAAGACACAAACAAATGACAACAGCAAATCCACAACAGTAACATTGTAGATTTACAAAACAAGATGATAGGAACTTGACAATGGTTGCAACATTGCGTATCGTTACCTTCAACGTGGTTGTTTACATTAACAGATATAGGCATGTAAAATTGATCTAATCATATGAGTATTAACTGATCTTTCTCAGTAACTAATGCATTCAGCAGTATAGTCATTTTAGTTATCTTACACATACATATATTGAGATTTATGTCTTTTTTTATTTTTTTTATTTTTTTTTTTTTGCAGCACCAGTGGTCAAACTCAGAACTTCACCCCTGCCAGACAGGTGCTTAGGCCATTGAGCCAAACTCCCCCAGCCCTAGATTTTTTTTTTTTTTTTTTTTTTTAAGCAGGTTCACACTATGTAGCTCAGGCTGGCCTTGCACTTGCATTGTAGCCTAAGCTGGCCTCAAACTCACAATGCTACTCTAACTCAGCCTCCCAAGTGCTGGAATTAAAGGCATGTGTCACCACACCCAGCATGGAAATTCAAATTGTTATTGACTGAATTTTGTCTTTTCCTTCCCTCTTGACCACACTTCTGTCCCAGCCCCAACTCTATCTGTTCTAGCTCACAGGCCCACACCAATTTTTCATCATAAATTAGTGTTGCTACTATCTCACGTAATTGAGAGCAATTTGTTCTTCTAAGTTATTTGCCATAAGAATTGAATAAATCCCCTTAACTTACTCAGACATGATTGAGGGGTGCTTTGTTTTGTTTTGTTTGTTTGTTTTTAGATTTTTCAAAAAATACCTTGGTAGAAAAATAAAAGAAAGGGGAGGATGCTAACATTCTAAGATGAGGAACAACAAAAAAAGAACAACATTCTAATGTATAAATGCACATGCTTATTTCAACATGATGAAAGTTTAGCTGCCTCTGGTCTTAGTGGAGACATTGTCCTCCCCCACCCTTCTTTTTTTAAACCCTGTCTCTGGAACCCTAACCAGAATTCCCCTTTATTGTTAATTCTCTATCCTCTTATGCATTATTTTATAGGCAGAAGAAATAAGTAGACAACTGAGTTGTCATATAGATAGTTATGTAGGCTTCAAGGAATTGGACAGACTGATAGCTGAAGAGAAAGAAATCTGTAAGGGGTCAGTAGAAGGAAAGAAAGGAAAATTGGCGAATCATAGAGGTAAATGATGTGGGGAAGAGAATGAGGATATCTCTGAAGAAGTGATCAAAGAAGGTTGAATGTATAAAGCACAGACATATGGGTAGCTTTCAGGGGTTCTTTGCAGTGTTAAGATTACAAGCATTTAGCCGGGCGTGGTGGCGCACGCCTTTAATCCCAGCACTCGGGAGGCTGAGGTAGGAGGAGCGTTGTGAGTTCGAGGCCGGCTTGGGCTACAACGTGAGCGCAAGGCCGGCCTGAGCTACACAGTGCGACCCTGCCTCAAAAAACCAGGACCGGGAGTTTGGTTCAGCGGCTTACACGCCTGTCAGGCAGGCGCGAGGTTGTGAGCTCGATCCCCGGTGCCACAAAAAAAAAAAAAAGATTACAAGCATTTGCAGAAAGTCAAAGTATTCCCAAATTTGCTTGCTTTGTAACTCAAGTTTGAGATCATTCTTTTTCATTTCACACTGAAGTATTGAGGGGTTATGCTATTTGTGGAGTTTTGATAAGGGTATATTGACTGACCATTAATTTGCTTTTGAGCTCATCCAACTTGGAGAATTTGTGCCTGTTTCACAGTCAGTAGGTTGGGAACCAGGACACAGTTTTAACACAGTTGACTTGCTTGTAGCCTCAATTCATTTTACTTAAAATTTGGATTAATGTGCAAATCAACAGACTTTGGGTGGTCTCATCCTCACCCCTCAGAGAAGTAGAGTCACATGACCAAACTCCTTCACAACTTGGCAAGATGGTGGTTTTCTATCATAAAGCACCCAAGACAAGAATAGCAAGGGCATTAGAGGTCAGTCATGATGTGGATTGCCAGAGTTTATGTGGGGGAAATTTGTCCAGAACTTGCTTTCACTCTCTCCAGCCTTTCCTCATACTCTTAGTTGTTTCCTTTTTATAGAAATGAAAAATTATGAAATGTTCCATTGAGGTCTCAGAGGAAAATAGAAGAATAAAATAATGATGCCAAAGCATTTCAGAAATGTCAGCAAAGAAAAGAGCAAGAAGTACCTCATCTTTATGCAGTGGTGACCAAGTTGAAGCTGCTTGTTTGTATCATTGTATTTGCTGGGCACATTTGGTAAGGGACGGTCCTTATTGTCATTAAACTTTTGGAGGAAAAAGCAGATATATGCTCATCCAGAATATAGTCTTTTTAAAACTTTTTTGGGCAGCTCAGTCATGTTATATTCATGCTTAAAATTTCCTTGACATAATATCTCAGTGTTTTCAAAGAAATTAAGCTTCATGGTTGAACTTCATTTGTTTTTTATTATAGCCTATGTAGCATCCCCAAAAGTAGTACAGACTTGGGATATGTGTTTGGATGTGGGCATACGAGAGAGTGAGAGAGACAGAGCGACAGCAAGAGAGAGAGAGAGAGAGAGAGAGAGTTTGGATTGATTTGTTTCAACCTGATGTCAGGAGACAAACCTAGTAGAAGCATCCTGTCCATCTTCATTTTCCTTTCCTATGGAACTTTGAGTATTTTATCTATTCTGGTAGATCTTAAAGATACTAGAAAGTAAACTGTAGAGAATCAATAGGGAGTTTACAAGTCATATGTGCTAGCCAGGCCCAGAGCTTGACTGGTTGGTAACTACTTCTGCTTCTCATCCAGTTTGATACATACCTCGTTCATTGGTTTCTCATAGATGTCCTCCTGCCACGGGGCAGATTTTGCTTGAAAAGCATCTCTCTGGAGAGCCTCCAATACCTTTTTTGGAGTGACAAACCCATACTGAGCTTCCAGTAAAGCCAAGTCCATTTTTTCAGCCTTTAAAATACCTATGACTTCATCTCTAGCCTGTAGGAACAAAAGGTATTTCAGAAAGCGTGTTTTTATCTACTGACAGTCTCAGCAAGTGATTTCTTGTGAGTTGACAAAGTGTTTTTTCTTCTCTTTCAAATATAAATGAATCGTATTTGTTCACAGTATCTTTTGGGAAAGGTGACAAAACTATGTCCCTTCATCTTCCTTCCAATCTAATTACTCATTAATATTTTTAAAGTGATCACTGAACAACATTGGGAGACTAAATTCTTTTTATTGTTTGACAATCAGATAACATGACATCCCTTAACAGACTGGCATTTGAGTTTTTAGAAGATAGAAAATATGTGCAGCAGCTAGACTTTCATATAAATGAAAAGGTTAATAATGCAAAGACAAGTTATGAATCAGTTCACATAGCATACAAAACACCTATTGTTACTTAAACCAATCTAGAAGTTACCTGACTTGATTGTTACTCATAAGTGACTGTGCAATGAAGCTTGGGAGCAGCATGGACAGAGGATATGACCTTTCACAACATGCATGCCAATTATATGTCATAATGACAGCTATCTTGGATGTGATTAATTGCTCTTTGACTTGGCAGAAGAGAATTCTGTGTATGTGTATTTATGCTTTGCTTTTGTGTGCATGCAAGTATGAACCACAGATAACTATTTTTGTGGTGACATGCACATCAGACTCACAAGCCAGTGATGACCCTAACCCAACCGACCTGCAGTTCTCCCTCCAGAATGCTGAGGAGAAATAATAAATCATCTCTTGAGAGGTCTTCTGCTTGGTGGCCATTGCCACTCTGTGACTTCTCTGACTTGGGATGCGGTGGGAATGTGTTTGATGCACTGGTGGAATCTTCCTCTTGCTGCCTATGCTTCATGTCCAATAAACTGTGGTCTTTAGTGTGTCTTGGAATTTGCTTTTGGGCTGAACCCTCAATGTCACTGCTTCTGGAACGCATTCTTTAAGACCTGGAAGGAGAGAAGACAATTTGTAACTCTTAAAGGAAGCAGAATTTTATAAGTCTACCCATTACTGCTTTAACAAATCTGTATTCTTGTTCTACTTATCATAGCCAAAAATGTGACCATTGTAATGTCTACAACAGAATATTAGCAGATTCATAAATCAATCTTCTTTCTTTACACTTCTGCTTTTAAAGTCATTTTTAAGATGTTCTACTTTGATTAAGGCCACTTATGTCCATAGGTAAACAAACTGTTTGAAATGCATTCATCAGGCATTGCTACCACAAGGACCCAGGTCATACCTCCAACCATAGCCTAAGTGCTTACTTACATTGAGACATACTTAACATAATTGTAAAATGCTAAACTTGCTGATTGTTTTTCTTCAGACTCATAGCCTTACCTTTTAAAGTTATTGAGGGTTTTTTTGTTTGTTTGTTTTTTGTATTGTTTGTTTTGTTTTGCTAATTTTGTAGCTTTTGGGGCATTAAGGTAAAGTAATGCTTCACAATATTCTAGATTATTTTATTGTAAAGGCAAAGTCTAGTATTAAAGGAATGAAGGATCATCCTATGGGTATATTCTTGACATTCTTCTAAAATTCCAGATCTATCCTTGAGTAAATCAGGGATTTCTATTTAGTGTACTTATCTTCAAGGGAGAGATACTAATGCCTATGATAGTTGACTATGAGTATTTGAGGGCCACATTAGGTGCACATATTATTATCCTAATTATTTAAATTAGGATTATTCTACTTTTGAAGTTTTTGAATAAAGTGAAAATATCAGTAGAACTTTATAGTAGAATCCAGTAATTTGTGAGCATGTTATTAATTTTACTTTGTTTGAACATGTAGTTTTTTGAGACAGGACCTTGCTTTGTAGTTCAAGCTAGCCTTGAACTCACTATGTAGCCCAGGCTGACTTCGAACTCGTGGCAATCTTTCTCTTCAGCCTTCCAAGTGCTGGAATTACAGATGGATACCATCACACCCATCCTAGAAAACTTGCTGCACACTAGATGATAGTGGAAGGTTTTTATGTATATTGCATGTATTTAAATGAAGTAAATATTAGATATTATAAATACATTTGCACATGAAAGGGCCATCCATGCCTTCTGATTTTTTCTCTCTCTCTTTTTTTTTTGTATGTGTATATGTATATAAGATTGAATCCAGGCCCTCCGGTATGCCAAGTACATGTTCTTACCACTGTGCTATACACCTAGCCTTAATATTTTAAATCTCTATTCATGTCTCCCAGTTGTTTCTGACCTGGTGCTCCATTTATAATGAATATTTAATGGGATAACTGATTTGTTCCTTCTACTTTGTGACCTGCTGTCTCAGATATATGTACTACTGTGCAACAGAACACTAAGACTGTGAAAATGGCTGCAGTAGCTTAAAATTCTGTAGTTTATTCCACATCTTCAGCCATCTTGCAGTACTGTTGTGATACAGGAGAGATACAACTCCCAACCTGCTAGATGTCAAATGTTCTGAGTTCATGTGCCTTAATAAAAGAATGAATTCCAAAACACAAAGGAAGTTAAGAGTGGGAAAGGTTTATTGGGGAATAGGAATAGCACCTGAGAGACAGGAGGGTCCTAAATGAGTTGACACCATAGTCATCTGTGTAAGAATGTTTCACAGGGCAAAGTTATAGGGCACATTGTGAGTCAGACTATAAATAAGCACTAAGATTATAAGTATAGTGTCTTAGCTAAATCTTGATCCACTAGGGAAGCAGGGAACTTGCAAGGACATACGGAAGACATAATTAACCTTGGTTGATAATCCATAGTCTTTAGTCTTTAATCTTGTCTTTAGTCTTAGTCATTTTAGTTGTTTTAGTCTTAGTCTTAGTCTTAGTCTTAGTTTTAGTGGGTGAGAAAAGATGGTCCACTCCTAGAGAGATAATGGTCTATTTCTATGGGAAATTCCAAAAAGGAATTATGTAAATCTGACCATTGTGATTTTAATCTTGAGACCTTGACTTCCTTAGTCTTGCCTCCAGCCACAATTCTGATGTCTCTCCCTTTCACTGTCTTGAGAACCCAGTCCCTTTCTAGCTGTGTATTAGTTTTTATCTAACTTAGCTGCGTAGCTGGACTTGGATGTTCTTATGTGCATTCTCACATATCTGACTGTATGCTGGATGGACTACAGGGGCATCAGCTATGTCATGCTTTACAGACATTGTCATTCCCTAGAAGGCTAAACAAGTATTCCCTAAATGGTAGTCTTAGAATATTTCAAGACTGTGAAAGTTGAAACTCCCAAGGTCTCATTTTATTGGTGAAAGACACCTCAAAGCCATCTCAGATTTGCGGTGGCAGGGTGCGGTGCAGGATCTATTCTACTCCTAGCTGGAAAGAGCTGTAGAGTCACATTGCAAAGTAATGTAAGGAGTTAATGGCAGCTATCTTTGAAAAAATTCACTGTATATTGATATGAATTTGTTTGAAAAATCTAAAAAAAACTTAAAAGACCAATAAGGTACATTTAGCTCTTTCTTTTAGTTTCTTGAAAGTATAAGATGTTCTTTGGGGTTTTGTTTTAAGGATTTGTGTAATACATTCCTGTGCTTTTCTCCTACCCACATATTCCTATGCATAAAGATAACCTCCTGATAAGAATTAACTTGTTCTGTATTCTGCTGCTAATCAATAAACATTCCAGTGCCTCCCACAATTTTATTTAAGGTATGTCTTCCAGAATACTAAGATAAGGAAGCCTCTATTTGGCAAGGTAGTTTGCTAATAAACACTGCAGGTAGCAGTGCCCTTTGAATTTCAGGCAGCCTTGAACAGCCCCAAAGATTGAATAGAGTCCTGAATACGTTTTAGCTTCTCTCAACTCACTGTTAAAATGGATTAGGTGAAATCTGTCAAGAAAGCAGAGGGTGTTTGCCAATAATGTTATTTGTAAGTGGGAAAAAAGGAATGACCTGAAACATTTTACACTGTTTGTTATTCTTTTTAAAGTGATTAGAGATTTTTCTGATGCTACTAGTTCTCTTTGGGGGAGGGGCTAGTACTCATAGCAACCATTCTTACTGGTTCATGAACTAGTCCTTACATTTGATTTGTGAACAGACCCATCCTCCTCATGTGCAGACTCCTGGTCTACTGTGAGTGTATCTCCACATGTTTATAATGGTGGAGTTTCCTCCACCCTCTGCCAACAATCACAAAATGATCAGTAATGAGAAGTAATTAAGTTTCAAGAAAAAGAAAACAAAGACATGAATTTCATGATACTCTCATGTTTTATATTATCAGTGACTTCATTGTTTCGCTTGGCAAATTTTTAATGTGTCTATGCTTGGCCCAAGAATGCATCCTAGGGTAAAGAAAAATGTTGTAATAGCAAAAATGGTTATTTCCAGGTTGTCCCCTACTCCCCAAAAAAATAATGGAAGGTTGCTTTTGTGTATACCCAATACAAATAATGCCTTACTCTTTTCATGAAACATGGGCAATGATACAATGACTGATGAGTTTTTATGGAGAAAGCCTGCTTCGTTGTTAATTTAACAGAGCCTAATAGGTTGTTATCTGTGACTGTCATGGCCATAGAATAGTGGCCTTTGACAGTGTAGATTGTGAATCAGGAGGCCTAACTTCTCATCCCAGCTCTGCCTTTAATTAGCCAGGTTCTGGCTGTCAGTTACAAAATAAGAATGTTGGGCTACTTTGGGCTCACAAGCTCATTTATGATGGAATAAGGACCAGGGGTTCTTTCTGTTTATCTCTACCCAGTTGCTTATCCCTAATGGATCCCCTGATAGCAGGGTCAGGCCCTGAGACTTTGATGATCTCTGAGGTCCTGGAACTTCCCGCTTTAGAATTTTGTGATTCTCTGTTGTCTTGTATCTATGGATACAATTACCGTGTGGTTGGTGATGAGAAGTAGATTGTGCTTTGTTTTCCTATGTAGTGACCTAGGTCAGTTTTTCTTGGGTTTAAACTAGTTGAAGTCATGGTGGCTCTTGGTAAGAATGTGTCCGTGCAAGAGAAAGATTGAAGAGAATTTACAGTTATTTACTTTAGTTCCAGGAAATGGCCAAATGTAAATAGAGGCCTGTCCTACTCTCTCTCTCTCTCTCTCTCTCTCTCTCTCTCTTTCTCTCTCTCTCTGTCTCTCTCCCCTAGCTAACTGCTTGCCATAAAACTTAGGGGTTTTTTTCTTGAGACAGAGTTTCACTGTGTATATTCCATACTTGCCTTGAACTTACTATGTAGCCCAGCTGGCCTTGAACTTACAGCAATCCTGTTGCCTCAGCCTCCTGAGTGCTAGGATTCCAGGTATATATCACCACACCTAGCTCATAAAAGTTGATTTTTAAAATCATTCTTCATTAATGTTGTATATCAAAAATTGTTTCTTCTACATAATTGGGAGCTGTTAAGGCATAATTTTAGACTTCCTGTACCTCTTTATTTTCATATTTGAATTGTGGAATAGATATAACAAGAGAATATTTTGTTTGCATAAAGTAACTTGGAAGATCCTCAAAAGAAATTGTTTTTAGATCTTCATTATTTAATATGATATCTGAGTAGCCAATCAAAACTACTCAAACTTAAAGAAAATAATAATTATGATGCTATATCTGATATTTGTGCAGTACGCATCATATATAAACCTGTTCTATAGCCTCTCTTATGATTGACCCATTTTATCCTCACAAAAACTGCTATTTTCTCCCATTTTATGAGAGGAAACCAAGGCTTAAAATTATTGAACTTATGAAAGTCATACTGTTAAAGAGGTAGTCAGGTCATAATTGAGACAGTCTCCTCCAAAGTCCACTAAATCCTGAGGTTGTGTCTACTCAGTTCTTTTAGAAAGGCATACATTGTAGAGGACAATTCTGGCTTAACATTACTGTGTTCAGTGAACATTTGTGAAGTACCTACTAGGTCAAGTATTGTGCTAGGCAGTTTTATTTTAGCTAGCTTATTGTCCAGGCTGGTATCCCATTTGTTCAATTCTGGGTACCTGGAATTATTTTTGAAAAATACGAATAACATAAATTCACAAACCTTTGGCCTTGGAGCAGTTGGTCTACTTAGGAAAAATGTTTTGTTCATATACATTACATATGTGTAGAAACTATATTGAAATGCATAATTATTCTGCAGAACCACTTTGATGACATCCTGAAATAGCAGGAGGACTGTCTTAATAGAAACAGTGTGAGATTGTATAGTTGGAAGTGGACTTAAATCGTACCTTCAGCACACTAGCTCTGTGACCTTGAGCCTTCAGAAGTAAAATGGAGATAATAGTACATACTAATGGGTTTATTGTTCACACTCCTAAGTGCTTCATGTATATTGGCTTATTTCATCTTAAAGAGTTTTAACCCCAAGTAAATTTTTAAAAAAAACTGTAGGAAGGGACTTAGGAGAGGCAAGTTAAGTTTAGAGACTCCTATAAGAGATACCAAAGACAAAGAAATTATTATCAATTTCAGGGTGACACTTGTATCTAGAAAAAGTTCGGTGTGTGTGTGTGTGTTTATATGTGCAGACATGTGCTTTTATGTACAAGGTAGGGAAGTAATGTTAGATTCCCAAATTAAATCTCCATTTAATTTCACTGAATTTGAAAAGCTTTCAGTCATAGATACCCTGACCTTTGCTATCCTGACCTTTGCTATCCCTCAGTGCTCCCCTCACACCCTTATATACAAAAACTAAGCTGGGTATCTACTGCATTTCTCTTTTTTATTTGACCACAATTAATCTTTTTAGGCATATCACATTTTATTAAGGTTATGTCATTTAAACTTGAATTATTAAGAAATTTTAGGCATGAATTGTTTGTTTTGACAAGAAGATGCCACAAAGACTTTGTAATGCAGAGCAATTCTGTGCTAAGTAGGACATTTGTTGCCAAGGGACAAAGCTGGGAGTGATCCAAGGTTTTAAGTTTGAATGTGTTTAGCATTCCATATTTTGGTGAATTTAGGGAGCTTGTCTGCTTTCATGTACATTTCTTTTTTATTTTCCCCTCTCAACGCATTGCACCATTAAGCTAAATCTTAGTTCCCTCAAAAGGGAATAGGAAAACATGTAGTAAGATTATGGGATTCTCAGCAGAGTTGATTTTAGGTTCTTAAATAGTAACCAACTTATGGTAAATGTGATTAATCTATGAAAATACTGACTATAAATAGATGTTAACAGTGCTCTGTTGCAGAATGACCAGGTTGTGCTCTCATGGCCAGATTAGGGCAAAAAATTCTGTTGGGGTTTTATTTGGTTTCTCAAAATAAAAATAAAAAATTGTTTCCTTTTATTACCTTAGTTACCGACAGTTGAAGACACTAAACTCAGCCAGTTGCAATAAACCTATCTGATAGCTAAAAATGACAAATTGAAAATCAGATAACCTAATTTAGCAGTTGGCTCTCTTTATCTTTTTCTCTCATTTTCAGTAAAGACATCAAAATATTTCCTCCATGGTACTTTTTCCTTAGGACTTTGGAAGAAGGAATGGAAAGTGGGGCTGTGAATCAGTTCCATATTCCAAAGGATTCTAAGAGAAAATCAAAGTCAGAGAGGGAAAAAGAATTAAATATGACTTACAGAAGCCAACATGGTAGTCATCTCAGCCATGTTACTTACTTTCCTTGTTGGTGAGACAAAATATCTGACACCCAAAGGTAAAAGGAGAAAGATTTATTTAGCTCACAGTTTGTAGAGTTTTCAGCCCATAATTGTCTGACTCCAAGACAGGGTGGCATGGTTGACAGGCATTACAGAGGATAAATAGTTTATGGCAAGCAGAAGACAGCAAAAGCAACAAGGGATAAAACAAGCCTCTTTCTGTCCCTTATACTGTATCTAGGCTACTGGGATTAGGGTGGTGCCAACCCAGTTATTGGACTGATTTAGTTATCGTCCTCCCTTAATCCTAGCTTTGCATCATGAATTGGTCACACACTGTAGATTCAGCCACCTCTGAGAAAGCCCCACCTGTGACTGCATGAGGCTTTGGGGGGACATCTAGACACAAGCCATAGTATTTTGCCCCTCAATCCCAAAGATTCATGTACATCCCTTTATGCAAAAGGCATGTAGTTCATCTCTAAGAGTTGCCAAAATCCTAACTGTTTCAGCATTGCTGAAAAGTCGAAGTCCAAAGGTTTAAGGCAAATTCTTACACCCCTGTACAAATGAAAAAAGTTAAACACTTCTAACATAGAATGGCACAAGATAAACATTACCATTCCAAAAGGTACAAAAATGGAGATAGAAAGGAAAAAGAACAAAGTAAGTCCAAAATCTAGGAGGGCAGACATTGAGTCCTGTAGTTCCATGTCCAGCATCTGAGTCAATCTGTGGCAAAAAGTGAGCACCAAAGGGCTTGGGTGTCTCCACTTCTATGGCACTGCAGATCATTGCAGTTTCCATGGCTTCTCTCTTGGGTCAGCTCTGCTCCCTTGTCTTCGTTTCCTCAGACCATTCATGTTCCTGGCTTCTCCAAACTTCTGGGGTCTCCACTACTTCTTCAGCTTCACACTCACAGTTTTGCACCTGTCCGTTCAGGGGCACACTGCCTGGCCTACTAGGCCTTGTGAGATCTGGCTGGATGCCTTCATGACCCTACAACTCTTGCACTGTGCATACTCCTAAAACCAGCATCTCATGGATGATGCCAAGGTCTGCTGCCAGCTGGAGCAGTAGCCAGACTGCCTTCTGTTTTGGCTATAGGGTCCAGTGCCTATGAACGCAATCCCAAGGAATAACTTTCATAAGCCAGTGCCATTCTGCAACATGGCACTCCAGGATTCTCTTTTCAAAGAAAAGTCTTTCACTTTTGCAATTTTGAGACTGCAAAGGATAGAGTCCTGTCTCTTGTGATGCCCTCAAGCCGTCTTTTCTAGTCTCTTTTTCCTTCTCAGCAATCAAGATCTCTGCTCTGTTTTTGCAGTCCACAGCTTTACTGGAATTTCCTTTCTGCCAAACTCAAAATGTTTAAATCACTCCGTTGTGCTCTTTGCTCTTGATTCTCAACATAAATCTAGCTAAAATCCTCCAACAGTAGCTATGCCATGGCCTTAATATTAGACTGCCTAGAAATTTTTCCTGCCAGATTAATTAATCTACCACTTTTAATCTCTGTCTCAGGCAAAGTCTCTGGACATGAGCAAAAAGCAGACAAACTTTCTGCTAAGGCATAACACACATCATCAGGAGTCCAACAACCAATGCAGTCCTTCTTCCCAGCAGAAACCTAAACCTGGTCTTTATCGGCAGGATTTCTATCAGTCATCTGGTTTTCTAAGCTCTTACCAGAATCTCCCATACAGTACAATCTAAAGTGTTCCAGTTCTACTTTCTCAGCTAGTATCTCCAAACCTTTCCTAACTCTTTCCCTTCCCATGAGCCATTTCCAAAGGCTCTTGAGCCACATGGCCAGGTAATGTCACAGCAATTGCTCCACTCCCTGTACCAAATTCTGTCTTAGTTTTCTTGTTGCTTAGACAAAATTCTTGACACCTAAAGTTAAAGGGGGAAAATGTTTAAGGTTTATTTAGCTCACAGTTTGTACAGGTTTTAGCCCATAATCTGCTGGCTTTAAGCCAGGGTGGCTTGGCAAATGGGCATTACAGAGGAGAACCCATAAATGGCAAGCAGAAAACAGTGAAAGCAAACAAAGGACAAAATAAAGCTCTTTCTGTCCCTCATATTGTATATAGACTACCAGGATTAGGGTGGTGCCAAACCAATCAGTGGATTGATTTAGTAATCACCCACCTTTAATTCTAGCACCCTTAATCCTAGCATTGTACCATGAATCAATCATGTACTCCGATTCAGCCACCTCTGAAAAAGATCCACCTATGACTGCATGAGGCTTTGGGGGGACATCTAGATACAAGCTATAACATCATCTGTTCCCATAGGGCCAAGTATTAAATACAACTGAAGCAGTAGATTGATCAAAGTGCATACTTGGGGATGATCTTAGTAGTTTGTCTGATGTTGGATCTCTGTTAGAATTTTAAGCATAGACTTAGAAATTTAACAGTAGACATTAATGAAGACCTCTTCAAATTTGTTTATCAGATGATTGCTTGTAATAAGTTCATGTGTGCACTGTTTGATAATATTAGTAGACAAGTAGTTATTCACCCTAATTTGCAGATGAAGAATTCAAAATTCAGGAAGCTTAAATATTTTTAGCTAGTAAACTTTGGACCACGACTGAAAATTCAGGTATTCTGACTCTTCTTTCTCTGTATGCTCATTAAACTACAGTAATGACATTCATATTCTCTGTTGAGCTTAAAGGTGTTCTCTGGTTTCTTGTTCACTAAATTCTATGATCAAAGAAGCTACTGTGCATCTCTTTTTATTCTTTACTGAACAAAAAGTCTGCTGATGAGGTCTAAATAAGTGGACTTACATCATGACTTTTCTTAGCTATGTGTGTGGTTTGTTGTTGTTGTTTTGTTTTTGTTTGTTTGTTTGTTTCGTTTTGTCTTTGAGACAGGTCTCGCTGAGCAGTTCAGGCAGACCTTGAGCTCACTTTGTAGCCCAGGCTGGTCTTAAACTCGCAAGGATCCTCCTGCCTCAGTCTCCTGAGTGCTGGGATTACAGGCATGTGCCACGACGCCTGGCAATTCTGTGTGTTTTGAAGAAAGCACAAAAAGAAATATAAAAAATTTAGAGTATAAATAGCTGATTTGAGTTTTACATTACAAATCAGTGGCCCTTAAAGATTCTTTTCTCATTTAAAGTTGAAACTAGGACAAGAATGTTTTCCAGATCTTTGTGGAATAGAGCAGAAAAAGAAAATTATTTTCATTAAGTCCAAATTAGCCTTACATGCCACACTCCCAACGCTAGACCTGAGCTCTTGAAAAGTCATGAATTTTTTATTTTTTTGAGACAGGGTCTCACAATGACCTTAAACTCACTATATATGTAACTGAGGCTGACCTCTAACTCATGGCAATCCTCTTGCCTCAGTCTCCTGAGTGCTAGAATTACAGGTATGCACCACCATGCCTGGCTTTGAAAATCTAATTCTTTTAACAGTTTTCAGACTACATTACTTTACAGATTTCTTCCAATTCTGTTTTTTCTTATAAGTACGGTAATATTGAGCACTGATTTAGCCTTTCTATTGTTTTTGAATTTTGACCATTCTGGCCAAAATTCCCCTATCCTATAACCAGAGGATTAACTGATGTGCCTGTGGTTATGCCCAGAGCAGGGACCACAACACAGGTCTCTTGCCTGTAACTGTGTTGCTGATTCTATTGTAATAACCCTTGTTCATATACTGACTTCTATTTCTTCTAGGACTGGGAAGATTATGAATCCTAAAAAATAAAAATGTACCTTTCAGAGTATCCAAAAGTCTCCCCATAAATTTTGGTGTCCTTCTTGGAATACTTTTAAACTTTCTCTTGGGTAGGCCAATCTAGTGCAATTGGAGCTCACAGATAAATAGATTTTGAGGAGGACAAGTGTTCTCATCCAGAGATTCCAAATGGCAACGTGATCTTTTTCCTCTTTATCTAAGAAACTATGACTAGAATAGAGAGGCTGCATATTACAGAAAAAATGTTGTACCCTCAAAGCCCCTGGGCAACGCAAAACCTCTAAGCTATTTTACTTTATCTACCAGTATCTCGGGTATATTACATTTATCTTCCTATAACTGAAAGTCTAACAATTCATTACCTCCCAGGTGTATAAGTTTAGTGTGAGACATTTATACTTTATAGGAGAAGAGGAAATAAATGTTTGTAAAGCTTCTGTTACATGTCATATAATGACTAATACTTCTCTTTATGTCTGTTTATTTATTGGTTCCAGGAATTGAACTCATGACCTTGCACTTATCAGGCAGGTTTTGTGCCACTGTGCTATATCCCTGGCCCTTTATGTCTTGTTTTAAATTCAGGCACATACAGTTGGTATTAATCTCCTCCTTTGACAAATGAAAAGAATTTCAGTGTTGAGAAGTACAAAATGCTAAAAAATACTCTAAATAATTTTCGATGTACAAAGTGCTTTAGGAACGTTTGAACCAGAACTCACAAAACACAATGAAAGCCGTCCTCTGAGGGAACTTTATAACTGTATCCCTACATCACCAAACCAAGAGAGAGCCCAAATAATTAACCTAATAATGGACCTCAAGGTCCCAGAAAAACATGAACAATCCAAACCCAAAGCTACTACAAAGAAACTATAAAGATCAGAGCAGAAATGAATGAAATTGAGACCCCCCCAAAAAATACAAAGAATTAATGAATTGAAGAGTTAGTTCTTTGAAAAAATAAAAAAATCGACAAATGCTTAGCCAATCTAATCAGAAAAAAAATGTAAAGAAGACCCAGATCAGTGCAATTAGAAATGAAAAGGTGAAATCACAACAGACACTGCCAAAATAGAAAACATTAACAACTACGTTGCAAACCTGTACACCAATAAATTAGAGCATTCTGAAGAAATGAATAGATTCCTAGATACATATGAATTACCAGAATGAAACCAAGATGATTTTAAAATCCTGAATAATCCAGTAACAGACAATGAAATTGAAGCAGTAATAAGTAAGATACCAACTAAGAAAAATCCATGTCCAGATAGGTCACTGCTAAATTTTACAAAAACTTCAAGCTGGGCATGGTGACACACACCTTTAATCCCAGCATTCGGGCGGCTGAGGTAGGTGGAGCGTTGGGAGTTCGAGGCTGGTTTGGGATACAATATGAGCAAGGCTAACTGGAACTATATAGTGTGAGCCTGCCTCAAAATATATAGGGCCAGGAGTTTGGCTCAGTGACTTAAGCGCCTGCTTGGCAGGTGCAAGTTTGTGAGTTCGATCCCTGGTACCAACCAAAAAAACTTCAGGAAAAGTTCTAACACCAGTACTCCCCAAGCTTTTCAATGAAATAAAAAAAGGAGCTACTCCTAAAATCATACCTGAAAGCTAGCATTAACCTGATTCCCAAACCAGATGGGGACTCAGACAAAAAAAGAAAACCATAGACCAACCTCTTCAGTGAATACAGATACAAAATCTTTAAAAAGTACTGGGAAACAGAATGCAGCAAATCATCAAAAAGATAATACATCTTGACCAAATAGGTTTCATCTTAGGGAAGCAGGAATGGTTCAACATTGTTAAATCACTAAACATAATAAATCACATAGACAGAAACAAGGATAAAAATCACATGATCATCTCAATGTAGATGTGGAAAAAGTTTTTGACAAAAATTAGCATCCTTTCATGATAAAGGCACTCAAGAAGATAAGTATAAAAGAACCATCTCTCTGGGTGTGATGGTACAAACCTGTAATTCTAGCACTTGGGAGGCTGCAGCAGGAGGATTGCTTTGAGTTTGAGGAGGCCAGCAGGGGCTACAAAGTGATTTCGAGGCCAGCCTGAACTGCATAATGAATCCCTGTCTCAAAAAAAGAAAAACAGAAAAGAAACTTATCCCAATCTGATAAAAACCATCTATGAGAGACCTCCTACCAGTATCATATTAAATGGGGAAAAACTGAAAGCTTTCTCTCTAAAATCAGGAGCAAGACACAGATGTCCACCACCACTGCTCCTGTTTAACATACCAGTAGTAGTGGAAACTTTACCAAGAGCAGTTAGGCAAGAGAACAAAATAAAAGGGTGTTAGAAAGAAAAGGAAGAAGTCAACTTGTCATTATTTGTGGAGGACATGATCCTCTATATATGTTGTGGGAAATTTCCCAAGCCAAGCCAAACCAAACCAAACCAAAAGGAAAACTCTTTGCACCAAGGAGATAAGAAGGCAGCATTTAATCTTTACATCAGCAGAATGTTGGAGTTCACGCCAGTGGACTGTTACAGGGATAATTCCTCCCAAGCACCCCACTGAATCAGGAAGGAGTTTAGTCTATATAGAATCAGAAGTGGGAGATACAAAGTAAGTGACCAAACATTACATGATTGATTACATACATTAAATCATATATTGACAGACAGGCTAGTCTTGAAACAATAAAAACATTCCAGGAACCAGGGGAGGAGGCTTTCACAGAATATGCATACTTGAGGGCATTACCATAATATAGGAGTTGTTCCAGAGAGACATGACTGAATGGGAGTGGTTGAAGACAGTACCATAATATAGAAGTGTACAGAATGAATATACTTAAGGGCATTACCATAATATAGGAATGGTAGGAGAGAGAGCTTTTACTGCATAAGCACAGGTCAGCCCAAGGTGCCTTAAGGTATAGGCAATTGCTCTGACATGGTTGGGGTCAGTTGAATTTACCAGAGATATCAGAACAGCAACTTGGTCAGTCTTCCAATTAATCTATAAGTTTGTTATTTTGCCCCAACACATAGATAACCCAAAGAATCTACCAAAAAACGCTTAGAGATGATAATAATAAAGTTCAGTAATGCAGCAGGATATACAGCCAATACACAGAAATCAGTAACAGGATGTGAGGGGGATCTGGCTGTGACATCTGTCACCCCATTGATCACCAGTGTTGATTCGGCTGATCTGGCTGGCCAGGTAGCTGTCCCCTTCCTCCCTTGTGGCACCATGTGCCTCCCTCCTGAAGCTGTGTACTCTGGAAAAGGATTTCCTCAGTCAAGGGTATGTGAGCTCCCCTGCTAGAACCTCCAAACAATCTCAGGGTCCATGTGGTTGTGTGAGCCTGTAATTCCAGCACTTGGGAGGCTGAGGCAAGAGGATGTCCATGAGTTCAAGGCCAACCTGACCTACATAGTGAGACTCTGTCTCAAAAAACCAAACAAGGGACAGGAATGTAACTCAGTGGCATAGTGCCTGCCTGGAAAGCGCAAGATCATAAGTTTAATTCCAGGTACCAAAAAAAAAAACAACAACAACAACAACAAAAATAATGTTCCTCTGCACAAACAATGAACCTGCTAAGAAAAAAATTAAGGGAAAGTGTACTGTTCACAGTAGCACCAAGGAAAATTAAATATATAGGAATTAACCTAACTAAGGAAATGAAATACTTCTAGGAAAAAAAAATACAGTACTCTGAAAAAGGAAATTGACAAGGACTCAGAAAATAGATATATATCCCCTGTTCCTGGATAGGCAGAACCAGTGTAGTCCAAATGACCATAATTCCAAAATTGGTATACAGATTTAATGCAATCCCAATCAAAATTCTAATAGTATTCTTCAAAGAACTGAAGAAAAGAATCCTAAATTTCATGTGGAACCAAAAGCAACCCAGAATTGCAAGCACAATCATGGGTAAAAAGAGCCAAGTGGGAGGCATCACCACCTTGGATATGAGTTTATATTATAAAACCACTGTGATAAAAACAGCATTGTACTGACACAGAAACAAATATAAAGATCAGTGGAACAGAAGAGAAGATGCAGAATCAATCCTAAAAGTATATTGAACTATTTGATCTTTGACAAAGAGGTTAAAAACACACAATGGAGGAAAGATAGCTTCTTTAATAAATAGTATTGGGAAAACTGGCTGTCGGTATGCAGAAGGTTGAATATAGACCTATATCTCTCACCATGTACTAAAGTCAAAATGGATCAAATAACAAAATGTTAAATGAGAAACACGTAACTTGCTAAAATAGGTAAAACTTTTGAAGCCATAGGCATAGTCAAGGACTTTCTGAACAGAACCCCAATTATACAGGAAATAGTTTCAAGAATTAACAAATGGTTTCATTTCTAAATAAAAAACTTCTTCACAGCAAAGGAAGAGTGAAAAGACAACCTACAGAATGGAAAAAAATTTTTGCAGCAATTCCTGAGACAGAGGACTCATATCTAGAATATATACAGAACTCAAAAACATTAGACATCACCAAAACCACAAGGCCCAATCAAAATATGAGCAAGCAAAATGAATAGACACATCACAGAAGAAGTACAAAACCCATTAAATACATAAAGAAATGTTCAGCATCACTGATCATTCAAAAATGCAAATTAAAACAAAACTGAGATTCCATCTTTCCATAGAAAAAATATTCATCATCAACAAATCAAATGATAACAAATGCTGGATAGACTGCAGTGAAAAAGGAACACTTTTATATTGTTGGTTGGAATATAAACTAGTATAGCCACTATGGAAGTCTGTATGAAGATTCTTCAAAGAATTGAAACTAGAAATTCCATTTGACCCAGCTATCCCCCTTCTAGGTTTCTTCCCCAAAGAGTTAAATTCATCATATTGCAGTGATACATGCATACTCATGTTTATAGCAGAGCAATTCATAATACCCAAATCTTGAAAGTGGCCTATACATCCCTCAACAGATGAATAGATAATTATATGTTATTTATACACAGCAGAGTAGCACTCTGCCTAAAGAAAGATAAAGTTGAGTAATTTGTAGAAAAATGGATGCACCATGAGATCATAATGTTAAGTGAAATAAATCAGATGCACAAGCTTAAATATCCAGTTTCTCATATATGAGAACTCTAAATTATAAATAAAAAGCAAAATAAAAGATAGTAGGAAGAAAGGAGATAGACCATTCTCAAAGGGAACGTGAAATAAGAGAGGAAAGGAGGAGAGAAGGGAGGGATAGGGAATAAAAAAAGAATGGAAGGTGTTTGTAAATGTACCAATTCCACACAAGAAATATAATTGTTATATACTACACGTGTGCTAATATGATAAAAAAAAATTTTTTAAAGGAGTATTTGAGGGAAATGCTAACTCTGCTGAAGGGTCTTTGTGAGGATATCTCAGAGGTAAACTGATTCTCAGAGGATAAAAAAACAGTTTCCAATGGAAAAAACACAAATAAACAACCTAATGCTGCACCTCAGGCTACTAGAAAAAGAAGAGCAAGTCAAGCCCAAAGCTCAAAGAAGGAAGGAAATTATGAAGATTAGCAGAAATTAATGCAATTGAGCCTAAGAAAAAATACAAAGAATTAACAAATCAAAGAGTTGGTTCTTTGGAAGAATAAATAAAATAGATAAACCCCTAGCCAACTGCATTGGTTGATCCTGTGTTCCCCGCAAGGCCTCATGTAATTTGGACAGGGCTGAGTCTGGCGTTCATGATTGGTTTGTTGTCTAGCACTGGGGTTGGCAATGTAAGTGCTGCACCTGCCCAGGTGTGGAGCCGACATTCAGTGTAAGGGTGGGAGGAATGCATCTCCCTCTCTCTTACTCTCTCTCTTGCCGGGTTCGCACACCTTGCTGTTTGGAGGCCACCATGAATGGCTGCTCCGCCACGCCATGCTGCCTTGGAGCCAACTGAGTATGGACTGAAATCCCCCAAAAGTGTAAGAAATAAACCTTTCCTTCCCTAATTTTGGGTGTCAGGTATTTTGTCTCAGCAGCGAGGGAAAAGTAGCCAAGACACCAACCTTATCCAAAAAAAGGAAAGAAAAACTCAAATTCACGCAATAAGGAATGAAAAGGGTGAAATCAATACAGATTCTGTGTAAATTCAGGAGATCATCAATACCTACTTTGAAAATCTTTACTCTCATAGGATGGAAAACACAGAAGAAAAATGGGCAAATTCCTAGAAACATGAATTACCAAAGCTGGATCAAGAAGATAAAAAAATTCTGAATAACCCAGTTTCAGTTAATGAAATTCAAAACGTAATTAAAAACTTACCAACAGAGAAAAGCCCGGGTCCTGATGGATTCACAGCTGAATTCTACAAGAAATGTAGAGATTTAATGCCAATACTCCTCAAACTCTTTAATAAATTGAAAGGGAATCAGTTCTCCCTAACTCATTCCTAGAGGCAAGTATTACCCTGATACCAAAGCCAGAGAAAGACCTAATCAAAAAGGAGAACTATAGGCCAATCTCCAAAGTGAACATAGATACAAAAATCCTCGATAAAATACTAGCAAATAGAATGTGGCAAATCATCAATCCCATGACCAAGTGGGATTCATCCCAGGAATGCAAGGATAGTTCAACATACACAAATCAATAAATGTAATACATCATATCAATAGAGCTAAAGAAAAAAATCACATGATCTTCTCAATAGATGCAGAAAAACTTTTATAAAGTCCAGCACTCATTCATGATTAAAAAAACCCTCAGAAAATTGGAGTAGATAGTCTTTATCTCACTCTGATAAAAGCCGTCTATGTCAAACCATTGGCCAACATTACGTTGAAATTGGAAGCTTTCAACCTAAAATCAGGAACAAGACAATGATGTCCACTATCACCACTGCTATTCCATATAGTCCTAGAAACATTAGCCAGAGCAATTAGACAAGAGAAATAAAAGGAACAAGGATAGGAAAAGAAGAAGTGAAGTTATCATTATTCACAGATGACAAGATATTCTACATAGAAGTCCCTAAAAATGCCTCTAAAAGACTTCTAGATTTAATAACCAAATCCAATAGCATAATTGGATACAAAGTCAGTATTCAAAAATCAATAGCATTCCTGTACACAAAAATACAAATTCACTGTGAAAGAAATTAGGAAAACCACACCCCTCGCAATAGCATCCAAAAAAAGAAAAAAAAAAGAAAGAAATACTTAGGAATCAATCTAACAAAGCAAATAAAAGATCTGTACATTGAAAAGTACAGTACTCTGAAAAAGAAGTTGAAGCAAATCTCAGAAATACAAAAAGCACTCCTTGCTCATGGATAGGAAGAACCAACATTGTTAAAATGGCCGTATTCCCAAAACGTACACAGGTTTAATTCAATTCTAATCAAAATACCATTAGCATACCTCACAGATCTAGAGAGAACATTCCTAAAATTCATCTGAAACCAGAAGAGCAAAGGCAAATCCTGAGCAACAAACCTGAGACAGGAGACATCACAATACCTGACTTGAAATTATACTACACAGGTACTGTGATAAAATCAGCATGGTAGCTGGCAGTGGTGGCACATGCTTTTAATCCCAGCACTCGGGAGGCTGAGGTAGAAGGAGCATTGTGAATTTGAGACCAGCGTGGGCTACAACATGAGCAAGACCAGCCTGAACTACATAGTGTGACCCTGCCTCAAAAAAAATAGGGCCAGGAGTTTGGCTCAGTGGCTTAAGCACCTGCCAGGCAGGTGCAGAGGTTGTGAGTTCAATCCCAGGTACAAAAAGAAAAAAAAAAAAAAAACCAGACCTGAGGATTAGTGAAACAGATTAGAAAATACAGACAGAACTAGAAACACACTCAGCCACCTTATCTTTGACAAAAGGGCCAAACATATTCACCAGAGAAAAGACAACCTTTTTAATAAATGGTGCTGGAAAACTGGCTTTCCATATGCCAAAGACTAAAATTAGACCCATGTCTATCACCATGCACTAAACTAAAATCGAAATGGATCAAAGATCTAAATATAAAAACAGGGACCAGGGATATAGCTCAGCAGCACTGGACCTGCGTGGCAAGCATGAGGTCATGAGCTTGATCCCCAGTCCCCAAAAAATAAACAAATAAATATTAAAACAGAAACACTAAATCTACTGAAAGTGAAAGTAGGTAAAAATCTTGAGACATAGAGAGTAGGCAGAGAGTGAATGCACAAAAACCAAACTGCACAGGAAATACTTCAAAGAATCAACAACTGGTATCTCATCTTATTAAAAACTTCTTGTACCTCAAAAGAAATAGCCAATAGATTGAAGAGAAAACCCACAGATTGGGAAAAATTGTAACCAACTGTCTCTCAGACAAAGGACTTCTATCTGGAGCATATAAAGAATTAAAAAAATCAAATCCCCCAAATTCAAAGACCCAATCGAAAAATGGACATCTGAG
Organism: Dasyprocta punctata; assembly: GCA_004363535.1. Lineage (NCBI taxonomy): Eukaryota > Metazoa > Chordata > Mammalia > Rodentia > Dasyproctidae > Dasyprocta > Dasyprocta punctata. Next base: position 359,899 of record RJWM01000006.1, read on the forward strand.
ATGAATTCACACTTCTCAGATGAAGAAACACAAATGACAAATAAATATATGCAAACAATGTTTCACATCATTGGTCATTTGAAAAATGCAAATTAAAACAACACTGAGATTCCATCTGACCCCAAAAAGAATGACTATCATTAAAAAAAAAATCATCCAATAATAAAACTGGCAGGTATGTGGCAGAAAAGGAACCCTTCACTGTTGGTGGAAGTGTAGACTGGTACTATCACTGTGGAAATCAGTGTAGAAATTCCTCAAAAAACTAGGTTTGAAAGTTCCATTCGACTCAGCTATTCCCCTTCTAGGTATTATTCCAGAAGAGTTGAAAACATCATACACAGCAATTATATGTTCACCCATGTTTATAGCAGCACAATTTGTATTAGCTAAATCTTGGAAACAACCCAAATGCCCATCAACTGCAGAATGGATAAAAAAGGTATGGTGTTTTTATGCAATGGAGTACTACTTAGCTATAAAGAAAAATAAATGGATGCAACTAGAGACCATACTCATAAGTGAAATAAATCAGATTCACATGTGTAAACATCGTAATGTCTCCCTAACGTAAGAAACTGAAAGAGTAAATTAGATCAAAGGATACAATAGATATTGTGAGAGGGAAAGAAACTACTCAAAAGGAAAGAACAACTGGGATAGGGGAAAGGAGAAAAAAAGGAAAGGGGGATATATATTTATAGGTATATAAATATATATATATATACACACACACAAGATAGCTAAGATAGTTGTACTATTCATTCTATTAGTTCATTGAAAGCAACAGTTAGTGCTTATGTTGTTTGATCAATTTTGCATGCCTATAACTGATAATCTGAGCAACTATTTTGAAGACAACAGTATGCAATATGATGCCCATTGTTAATTTCCTATCATCTCGTTTTGATGTTCTGTATCATTTTTATTGTTTTTTTAAATCTCTTTAAAATAAAAAAAAATTTAAAACGTTGCCACACTGTATATTACAGGGAAAAGATAAAGGAAAAACATGATATATGGGGAATATCAATTCCTATCTATAGCTTGAGGAAAGGAAATGTTCAGTTGTGAAATATAAGTAAGAAGGTAAACTGTGGGCACAGATAAGGTGCTCATCACAGAGCTGTTTGTAATAAAGGAGATGAAACAACCAAGTATCCACCACATACTGTGGAAAATTAAATGAATTAAATATTTAGACACATGTTTTATGTCCAATTAGACAGCCTGTAAAAGTTAAATTTTTGCAAAATATTTAATAATATAGGAAAATATTGGATTTGGGAAAAATTATATTATCTATTGCATTGTTTTCGTATTTGTGAGAACTTTTTCAGAAAAGAAAAAAGGATAAATGAGATAAAACTTGAAAAGTCATCAATTAGTGAATGAATGATTAATTAGTAGCAGCTGGTATTATCGTGCATCAGGTATGAGAAAAGAAGACTGAGGAAAATTAAATATGGTTGATGCATGAAATATTATTAAGTTGCATTTGACATGGTGGCACGTGTTAATCCCAGCCTCAGGAGGCTGAGGTAGGAGGATCACAAGTTCAAGGCCAGCCTAGACCACAAAGTAGGATCTTGTTTCAAAAAACAACAAAAATGAAATTGTACATTTTGTTAGGTGTGTTAATAACTTTGTGTTTATGTCTTTTTAGTTTTATAGATACATAATAAAATATTTAAATATGAAATTTGCTTTTAACTGTTCCAGAAAAAAAATAAAGGCAGGAAATAGATGTAAAATAAATATGGCAAAATATTGAGGATTGAAGATGAATGATGACTATGTAGACTTTGTTATCTTCTTCCCATTTTTTCTGTGTATTTAGAAATGACCATCACAAGACTTACAAGAAAAAAAAGTCCTAGTATTTGATGCTACTTAAAGTGTTTATACAATATGTGTTGTGTTGAATAACAATGTATGCAGAGTGTATGTATTACATGTGTTATGTTGTATGTATTGTATAAACATTTTAAGGGAGTAGTTGTATTAAAAGAAAAAATGGAGTGCTGTGGGGAAGACAAGGATAAGAAGAAAAAAAGTGTTTGGATATTAGGCAGAGACAGAGAAGCAATAGAATGAGCTGTGTCCCAGAAGCCAGGAGAGAATGGTTTCAAGGAGCAGAGAACCGCTTTGACCTCATCTTTAACAACATTGCCACACTTAGAGCAGTTTTGGAACTCTAATTTTGGAATTGTCTGTTTTGAAATATCCGTTAACCATGCCAAAGTCTGATTCTTGGAAGGTGAATTTGATTTATTGCAACAAGGAAAAATCTCTTAGGACCAAATCTAGTGAATAAAGTTAGAGTTTGGGTCAGCTAATACTGTCTTTGGTCAAAAGGACCAATTGTGACCTTAAAATAATGAGATTGAATATTTTGTATGGCTTTTGGAGTGGTGTTAAAGACATTTCCAAAATATGTCAGCCATGATACTTTTGCATAATAAGCTTTATAAGTAAAACCTTTGGTAAATTTTGTGCTTAGATTTATAACTTAGGGCTTTTGTTTTTCATATTCCATCTACTTTGATTGCTTGTCAAATCTTTGATGTCCTGGAGCTTTCATGTGTTTTCTAGGCTCCAAATGTAAGCAAAGCAGTAAGAAAACAGCATACAGCAGGAGAAACAATGCAGGCTCTGGAGCCAGGATTGCTGACTAAGTTCTGCCTTCCTCAATACATGCTGTCCATTTTGAGGTGAATTATTGCACTTCATTTCTTTAGGGTTCAATGTCTTGATAGTTTACTGGAAGTCTTAGAGGTCATATGTGTAAAATGCCATTCCCCATGCATCGCATATGACAGAAGCTCATAGCTCATCCTGATAGAGATGTCCTAATGTAACTTTGCCTCTTGGTTCAGCAGACATGCCTTCCCTCTTGGGACATCAAATGAGAAAAGAAAATAGCTAATGGATTTTTGCCTTTTGGCATCATAAGGAGAGCACATAACTTAGCCCTAACTCACTGGAGGAAGGGAATTCTTATAGTCAGTGTGAAACAAGTATTTTAAAACTGTGTGTTACTTTGTGCCTAGCTCAGATGGAGGTTGGAAAAGTGAAGAAATTGGGATCTGGCCAGGAACCAATTCCTGTTGTTTATCAGAGGTGATAGGGAACTATGATCATGCCAACTTGGAGTGACTTGACATGAAATGACTTTTTGGTCCAAACTGGCTAGAACTGTTCCAAACAATGATGAAGGCTGCCAATTCAAAGGGATACATTCATCCAGCCTCCCACTGGCCTGTCTTTTCCACCAAACAAGACTTTTTAAAAAATCTTTCTCTAACATAATAGTACCACAAAACTTAACTATCTTCAGGTGCTGTGCTTTATGTGCACTATTTCCTTTCATATAAGAACCTTCTGAGACTGAGACTATGCTCCATCTACACCTCATGGGCTAGAGAGATTTAAGTCAATCTGACCTAACCTATAGTGCTTGCTGGTAAGGGACAGAGTAAGAATTCTTTGCAAGCCAACTTTCCATTGTCTGAATCCTTTCTCACTAAGAATAATGGTCTGTGAAAAACTTAGAGAGACATCTCCTCAATCATTATGTTGTAACTTTGAATACATGAGCAGAATTGATTTTGTCAGTGCCCACCCTTTCACCAAACACCTGCATCATAAACTGTTGAAAAGATTAGAACACTAGCTGGGCATGATGGCACATGCCTGTAATCCCAGCACTCTGGAAAGCTGAGACAGGAAAATTGCAATTTTGCTTTAGGGATGTAGCTCAGGGCGAAGGCCCTGAAATTCAATCCCAAGTACCACACAATAAATACATACATACATACACACATACATACATGGATACATACAATAATAGGACACAAAGAACTGGGAGAAAGAAAAAAATGCCTCAGTTTGTTTGAGATTAAGGCACAATGTGGATTAAACTCAAGCTCCTTTACTGTTCTCCATTATTCAGCTCATTCTGGGCAGTAGGGAGCGAGTTGTATTATAGAGCAGGTCTGCTTAAGTCAGAAATAAATCAGGTGCATCAGAGTCACAAGGAAACCACATGTGCCAGGGTGAATGCTTGCCATAGGTAGTGTGACCCCAGCTAGCCCTTATGAGTTTGGGTCAAGTCCTGAGTTTTTCAACCTGACATGAGGGTTCTCATCATGTCTTCTTTTAAGAAGATCCAGGGAAGAGTCCAGGGGTTTATAAATTGCTATTCAATGCTACAGGAAGAGTTCTCCTGTGCTCTTCAGTGAGGGGAGAGGGCTTACCCAGACCCCATTGAAAGAGTTTGATTTCAGCCACTACAGAGCTGATTGAACCGGGGATAGAAGGAGCATGGGGATTCTGCCCACTGTGTGTGGTTTCATGTAGCCCTTTGTTGGAAGGCATCTTGGGCGGCCAAGAGTGTGTGTTGACCAAAGAGGGTGGCTGCTGCTAGGAGCTATAAGTAAATAAATAGATGTCAGAATCTTACAATTAGGAGGGAAACAAAGAATCATTACTCTCACTTGAGCATGTTGCTTTGGATGTTTTGGGTTATGATTGTGAAGGGTTTTACACACAGACTAAACTAAGTTCTTTGTGTTCTTTTTGGAGTAGAGAGCTTGCCAAGTCAATTTCAGCATACAAAATACAGACAATTATTCTTTTGGCATTTAGAGGCTTTCCCTGTTTTTGCTGGGGGGTGGGAGTATTCAGCCTGTTACAGAGGAAGGCTTTATAAGGAAAGGAAAGGCAACTTCAGCCCATTCTTTTCAAAAGAACCTTCCCATCAGATCTGTCATATCTCTACCTTCTTATGTTGAACCTCTTGTCACAGAGCCAAGAAGAGAAGCTGTCAGGCTCAGAAATGCCCCACACACTTTAGTGTCCACAGTGCGTGACTCACTCTTGGCTATCTTTATATCCTCTTCTTGGCAGTTCACTGTGAAATTGTGTATTTGTCTTGTGAATATGTGTATGCAGATGGTTGGTGGGTATATTTCTAATGATAGCCAATGTTTCTTGCAAGTATGGTCTTGGTCCATTATATAAGATAAACTTTGTGATAGCAGTTCACAACCTGGGAGCCCAGAGCACCTGGGAGCTTTCAGAGTTATCAAAGGAGCCCTCTATACTTACATAAAAGTATGAGAAATAGTATGCTGAACTAGGGCTACCAAAAAACTTTAGATCATTTCCCTAAATTTTATTTCAACATGTATGTGTGATTCAATCTGTTTGTTTTTATTAAATTGAATTTAAAGAAAACCTTCCATAATTGGCAACTGACTTCTTGCTTAAATATTTAAATATACTTTAGGATTTTGTCCTTCAGCTGTGTCTAAAAGGATTATTTGTATGGCTTAATTCTTCAGTTAGAAAGCCAGGGGTATATGATTATGTATACTTCCTTCTATAGTGCCACCTTAAATAGACTACTTCACTTTCAGTGCCTTTTGTCAGGTGATAGAATGAAAAAAGTAACACCATAAAACCTTGGGCTGCTTCTCAGAGCACTAACATGACTATATTTCAAAGTACTTAATGACTTCTTAAGAAATAAAAAGAAGTGCATATTACATATTTTGTAATTTCTTAAACAAAAAGATATAACACCTTAGAAGTTATTAAAGTTGCACAATGAAAGTTTTGTGGGGTTGTTTTAGCCATTCTTTGTCTAAAGTACTGTAATTTGTACTTTTTAATTCTTTTAAGTGTTGAGAAGCAGGCTTACCTTATATATGGAATTAATTCCTTTGATATTGTTAATTTTTCACTTAAAGTTACTCACAATGATCACTAAAAACTGCGTGTGCATGTGTGTGTGTGTGTGTGTGTGTGTGTGTGTTGAGGGTGTGGCTTTGTTGCACTGCTATTTTTAAATTTTAGAAATATTCTCAAATATATCATTGTTACTATCCAGAAAAGCATTTAATTTCATAATTAAAGCTATGTCTCTGCCTTTGACTACGTGTTTTTACTACCTACTTATCTACATTGGAGAAAAGGTCATTTTAAGGTGTTAGTCACTTTAAGCCACTTGATTAGAGAATAAAAGTCAGTAAAGTTCACAAGGCACAAGTCACCTATGTATAAACCAACTGTAGATAGGACTTTTTCTACGTTTGCTTTCTTGGCTACATCTTCTCTTGCCTCTTGGTGTAGTTTCTCTGTGTTCTATGACATCAAAAATAGAAAAGGAAGAAAATTATATCAGAGCTTCTCATACATACATATTAGAAACTTTTACAGCCTCTCATTTATTCTTCATAAAAACTGTTATGGGAATCTGGCTATTCTCATTTTTGCATGTAGGAAAACCAGAGCTACAAAAGGTAAGTAACTTGCCCAAGGCCACAAAGTTAGTAAATGTCTGTGCCAGTGTTTTATTCCTAGGATTTTTTTTCATTTCACTCCCAAACTTTTCTTGTCTTTTGGCTATAAAATGTTATTCATTGAAAAGTATAATTGAAGCTTAAAAATGTGCTGGTCCCAGCAAGAAGGTGCCTATGACTGTATGAATATTTCTCCCTGTTCACCATTCCCAGTATTTACCTCCCAGACAGAAAGAAGAATAAAGGCAAGCCCATGTAATTCATTTTACAAGTATTTATTACATTCACCAAGAGCTGCTTCATAAATTTTTTTATTATTATCTTTTCCTGTTTGCTTGTTAGATATGCTGATAGAGACTTAGATAAATATTCAAAACAGAGCTGTTCATTTAGTTTAGTATTAAAAAGAAAGAAACTGATCACTGGCCCTGGAGGAAAAGAGTGTCACCCAGGGATTGTAGGACTTAACTTTGCTCTTAGAATAACTCAACAGAGATCCAAGACTCTAATTGGTTTGGCCCATGATTTTACCTCATACCTACCACCTTCTTTGGTCTTTCCACTCCAAATGTGCTGTCACACTCCATTCTTCCTCTTAACCATAAGACTTTGCCCATGCTGTGCTCTTGATTGGGTCTCTTTGCTTTCCCAGTTAATTTCTCCCACTCAGCCCTCAACCTTAAGCTTTAGTGATACTTTTTGTGAAGTCCTTTCTGATCTCATAACCCTATTATATACTCTAATAGTATCGCAAACTCCTTATACCAGTAACTATAGTAGCAATCTTACATAAGATTATTATCTAAAGAATTTCTACTTCCCCTTGTAAACTTAACTCCACAAGTGCAGGGTGTAGCCTCACCATGTGTCCCTTGTGCCTCACACATAGTACATACTCTGTCAAATGCTTGAATGAATGAGTCTGTCTTGAATATCATCAAATGATCAGATTTTTAGTTTAATTTCCTTCATTTAAATCACATGGACTTGATGTAGCACAACTTATGTATTTAGAAAGCTGTTGGATATTAAATTGGTAAAGGTTGGAAAATAGCAATGAAGAAAGGGTTTATTGCTGTTTGACTGCCCCCATCACAGCCCCTACCACATTGAACTTGGCCACATATCTCTTCCCTGATACACTGAGTGACGAGCAGGCCAGTTGCCTTTAAGACAGGATTAGCATACTTTGTCTACAAACAGCTGAACAGTATTTCAGGTTTTGCAAGCCATGTTGCTTCTCCCACAGTTACTCATCTTTGGCCAGCAGGCAGCCACCATAAACTTTTATGTACCAAAGCAGCCATATTTTCCTGAATGCTGCCTCAGAAGTTAATGTAATAGTGAGGGAACCGGTGAATTAAGTTGATCTGAAAAATGATTGATTAACCCATTTCCTTGACTGAAAGTTATTCACAGAATCACTCTGTTTATTCCACTCAGATATGTATGACTGTATATATTACCCAAGGCCAACTTTGAAGTTGTTAATTAGCATATGTAGGCTTGGCATATGTATCACCAGGGAATGCAAGAACACTGATACTGTACAAACCACTGTCTCCTATAGTTGTGATTTCTTCTCTGATTTAATAAGAGGTCAGTTACTATTTGAGATCTCATAGTTCCTGATCCCAAAATTTGAGTCTTAAGCTAGGGAAGTTTTCAGTTTTGGCTTTAGCTAAATGTCTAAAGCATTTATATAATGAGCAAATTATAGTACTGCTGTGTAGAATTTGAACATTTTATTCAGCTGTTCTTCAGAGTCATTTTGTCTGTTGAAGACCAAGAAGCAAAAAGACTTTTCTGGCTGATCCTACCCCCATTCCAGAAATTTCCAACCCTTACAACCACTGTAAAGAACTCAGGACCCGTGTGGAGTTTATTCATGTTTGGCTTAGTCATTGTGGAATAGAAGTCGCCTGGAATGAATCATTTACACTCTCAGTTTATTAAAACTCTGGTGGTAAGAAACATTGTTTTACAGTTCTTATAGACAGAGATATGCAGCTTTTAAACACATAAGCAAAGACAGAACCATGGAGGAAGTGTGGATTTCCTCTTCCTACCCCGAACTACCTTAGGGTATCTGTGGTTTACTAGTTTTAAGTGGAGAGGGAAAACACACACACACACACACACACACACACACACACAATCACTTACTTTACTATTGATTGCTCGTGTATATTCCTAAGAGGAAGCATAAGAAAATTTTTCTATGAATTTTAGTTGGATTATTTGAGGATAATTTAAATCTTTATAGTTTGTTTTTCTGATGCATAGTATAAAAGAGAATGCTATAGTAATGTATGTCTAAAACTGGCAATAGATTGTAGATTGTTTTGAAAAGAATCCAGAGTAGCATCTTATTGGTTTGGTTTTTGTCATTAAACTGCGTGGTCTGGAGGTGAGTTTTCCAAAGATTGCTGCTTTTCCCTTTCAAATGTCAGAAGTTGTTTTCAAATAACCATTTTGATAAAATTATTTAAAGTAATTAATACTTCCCTGTATACTTAAAGATAAGTGCTATTTATATAAATGGATTTTGGAGTAGTAAATAATATATTTTTGTATTGTTACCTCCTTTGGGTCAAATTATAACAAGTCATTTGTTCCTCCCACCTGCTTCTATCTACTATTCAATTGCTTCTGATTTACCATGGATCAAGAAATAAGATATATAGTGAGGTTTGATGGCATGAAGTAGGGGTTTTGAGAGAGTTATTTCATGTACAGAGGCTTTTATATCTTTTTATCTGGACTAAGTTGTGTGGAAATTGTGTCCCCAAAAGGTAGCTGTAGACCATTTTACTTTTCAATGAAGTCCTAAATTTTTGATTTTGATGGAACTGGGTCACATCTAGCTAGTGTTTTCTAATATGACTTTATTAGTATCTTTGTGGAGGTTGGGCCTCTATTGTACAAGCTCTTTATGAGGGCTCGTCTTACTTAGTCTTTCAGTGACAATGAGGTGCAGGTGTTGGTCTTCATATTCCACAGGCAAAGAGATTAAAGCTCAGAGGGCTGAAGCACATGCCCAATATCACACAGCTACCAGGTTCCTGGGCTGGGCTTTGAGCCTGGTTGTCTCATTGCACAGCCCAGGTTCTCTCTAGCACCCCATGCCACCTCTACTAGGGAAAAACAGATACATGCTAGACACACTTTGTGCCAATATCTCACATAATAATCTAGTCCCCCTGTGAGATGTATTTCCCAATTATTTCCAGTTTACACACACACACATACACCAGTGACATTAGATCATCTAATGATGGTCACATATCAGTTAGTGGTAAAATCAGAACAGAAATTTAACATCTAGTTGGCCCTAAGCTGCTCTGAGCCTCCATTTCCTCATCATAAAATAAGAGTCACAATGTTACCAATCTCTTAGGATTATTTTAAGGACAGAATGAGATAATCCTTATAAAGTGCTTAGCACCATGCCTGACACATAATAAGTGCTCCATAAATGTTAGCTATGATTACTATAGCACAGCAAAGGTAAAATTGCTTTGAATAGAAAAATCTTGTTATTCCACTATGATCTATTTGACTCTACAAAGATTCGATTATAGTAATGGTAAATGAAAGGATATCTTCTGTCACTTAAAATAGAGAGATCAAATGTTAGATAATTTGTCCTTCATCACCTAAGCAATACATAAGTGGTTTCAAGACCCCTTCCAATTCGGTGACTGTTGTTGTAGCTATGTAGTGCTGTTTTTCCCATTAAGAAATCTTAGGGCAGAACTCTATAGTAATGAAGTGGTGTGCTCCACGTAGAGGATGGAATGGAGCCCCTTAGCAAAGCTCAGGGAAGACTTTGATTTTCCAAGTTGTAAATGAGGAGTATAAGCAGATTTTTTTTTCTTTTTTGGAGTATTTGTGTCTCTTGGAAAGATAAGATACCTACCATGTATTTAGAGATGGAAACAAAACCCGGATAATTGATTTTATAGCAAAAGCATTTAAGAAAATACTTGTTTTTTTGCTTGGGGTCAAGGGATAATAAAATGCAAGTAATTATTAAGCTAGAATTTAGTGGCCTCAGTTGAATCAGGAAGCCAGCTCCACAGAATAGTACTCAGCAATACCTGAGGACTCTAACAAGATACACTGCCACAGCTAGACATTTTGTTGATTGTGAATGACTGCAAATCTTTATTAAATCATGTTCCTGTGGAGCTCTGTTAGTTCCTGTCTATCTGACTCATTGGTGATCATGAAATTACATCCTAAAACATTGGTGATCAACGTCCCTCAGTACCATTGTGTGGAACTGCTCAGTTTCACATAGGACATATGCCTTCCCATTAGTGTGTGTCGGGCATTTTCAACTGCAGGTAGGTTTTGGCAGCAACCCCTTCAGGAAACTACATTCTCCCCCACCCAAGGAATCCATGTATCTTCTCAATTTTCCATCTGTCCTGTGCAGAGCTATAACATAATGCTAATCACATTGTGTTATAGTTTGTTTACTTGCCTGCCTCTCGATCCTGGAATCCTTATATACTTAGGGCTGTGTAATACTTGGCACTTTGGAGTTGCTCAGAAAATGTTAGTTGACTGACTGACTGACTTAGTTTTTAAATTTCAGCTTCAAATGGAGCCCTTGCTATCAATGATAGTTTTATTCATACCTTATGTCTTCTATTTTTATCAGCCTCTCCTTTCAATCACTCCTTAGCTACTCTTCCTCTTCACAAATTGAATTTTGCTTTGTTATTCCTTTCCCTTCACCCCAACAATCTTTCCTTCTTTACACACATTTTCCCTCTTCCTATCTTTGAAGCATGTTTCCCTTGGTTCCAAATCTGTTCCCTTCAATAGCTTTGCGCAATAGGCATTCCCCCTAGAACGTTGTCTCATCAGCCACTTACTTACCCCTTGTAACTATCATTTCTCATTGCTAGGGTTTTTGTTTTTGTTTGTTTGTTTGTTTTTTCCTGTAATTTCATAACATGCCGTGTTGTCTCATTTTCTAATAAAATTTGCACTTTCGCTGCTCCCACCCTGCCAATTTCCTTCTGGCCTTCATGTTGCTGTAATGCATAGTCATCTTTCAACTTCTCGTCCCCTACTTACAGTCCACCCTCTGTCTTCACCAGTGGCTTCCTCATTTCCAAATTCAGGAACGTCTTAGTTTTTGATTTCTGTCCTAAGTTTTTTACCTGAATTTCATAGTACTCTTTTTCTAGCAAAGCTACAAATCTTAATGCTCTTTTCTGTTTCTCATACTGTTTAACTTACACCCTTCAATAAGATTAAAAATACTTCTTTTTTTGTAACATGTAAGTTTATTTTTTATTTGGTATACAACAAAAAAAAATGTGTAAAGCAAAGAATGACTTGAAAACATTCATCAGGACATTC